>JAYESA010000005.1:255024533-255479594 GCA_036927795.1 Iris macrosiphon
TGTTTTTCAACTATCCTTTTACATTATAATCTAAAACTTAAATTTTCAATTGTATTTGAGATATCTTTCTACCATTTGACTCCGATATGTATTTCAACTATCTTTTTATTATGTTCCAAAAATATATTTCCAAAGTATATGTTTTTCAACTATCCTTTATATTATAATATAAAATGTCATTTTCAAAGTGTTGTCTCGATATATTTCTACCATTTGGCTTCTATATGTTATTCATCTATAATTTTACATTATGTTCCAAAACTTTATTTTCAAAGCATAGTATTTTTAACTTTATATATTTTTCATCTTTCTATCATTTGACTTTATATGTTATTCATCTTTCAACTATCCTTTATATTATTATAATTATATTTTCAAATTGTAGTGTTGATATTTTTCTACCATTTGACTTCTATATGTTTTTCAACTACCGTTTTACATTATTTCCAAAACTTTATTTCCAAATCATAGTTATGATATCTTTCTAACATTTGATTTCTATATGTTTTTTTCAAATATCTTTTTACATTATAATCCAAAAATTTATTTTCAAACCGTCGTTTTGATATATTTCTTCCATTTGACTTTTATAAGTATTTCAAGTATCCTATTACGTTATGTTCCTCATTTCGAAATCGTAGTTTCGATTTATTTCTTTCATTTGACTTTTATAAGTATTTCATATTTTTTTTAAAGTTATGTTCCACATTTCCAAAGCGTAGTTTCGATGTCTTTCTTCATTAGACTTCTATATATTTTTTAACTATACTTTTATATTGTGTTAAAAAACTCCACTTAATTTTCAAATTATAGTTTCGATATCTTTCTACTATTGGACTTCTATATGTATTTCAATTATCCTTTTATATTATGTTCCAAAACTTTATTTTCAAAGTATATATTTTTCAACTATCATTTTACATTATAATCCAAAACTTCATTTTCAAATTGCGGTTTCGATATCTTTCTATCATTTGACTTTTATATATTTTTCAACTATCATTTTATATTATGTTCCAAAACTTTATTTTCAAAGCATCGTTACGATATCTTCCTATCATTTGACTTGTATATATTTTTCAACTTTTTTTTTTTACATTATCTTCGAAAATTTCTTGTCCGAAATCTTCCAAACTTCATTTCCAAATCATAGTTTCGATATCTTCCAAAATTTATACCCAAATTGTATTTTCGATATATTTCAACAATTTGACTTCTATATGTTTTTACATTGTCTTCCAAACTTTATTTTCAAATTGTAGTTTCAATATATTTCTACCATTTGACTTCTTTATGATCATATTCAAAGCATAGTTTCGATATATTTCTATCATTTGACTTCTATATATATTTTCTTACTATCCTTTTACATTATAATCCAAAATATCATTTCCAAATTGTAGTTTCTATATATTTCTACCTTTTGGCTTCTATATATTTTTGAACTACCTTTTTAGTTTCAAAACTTTATTTCCAAGCATATTTCCAATATCTTTCTATCATTTGACTTCTATATATTTTTTTATCTTTTTACATTACATTCCGAAATTTTATTTTCAAATCGTAGTTTTGATATCTTTTTTCCATTTAACTTTTATAAGTATTTCAACTATCCTTTTTTACGTTATGTTTTAACTATATTTTTACATTATAAACCAAAATTTTATTTTCAAATCGTAGTTTCGATATCTTTTTTCCATTTGACTTTTATAAGTATTTCAACTATCCTTTTACGTTATCTTCCTCATTTCCAAATCGTAGTTTCAATGTCTTTATATCATTTGACTTTTTTATATTTTTCAACTATCCTTTTATATTTTGTTCCAAAACTCCACATTTTGAAGTATAATTTCAAAATTATGCCCCGATTTGACTTATATATGTTTTCAACCATCATTTCTACGATTTGACTTCTATATGTTCATATTCAAAGCGTAGTTTCGATATCTTTCTATCATTTGACTTATATATATATATATATATATATATATATATATATATATAGAGAGAGAGAGAGAGAGAGAGAGAGAGAGAGAGAGAGAGAGAGAGAATAAGGGAGGTGAGATGGCACCTCACTCTAAAAACAAGGGTGGCGGTGACGTGGCACAATCTCAACCACACATTTCATAATTGGCAATTTGCACTTAACCCCCTCCCCTCGTTTGTGTGGTTGAGATTGTGCCACATCACCGCCACCTTTGTTTTTAGGGTGAGGTGCCATCTCACCTCCCTTATTCTCTCTCTCTCTCTCTCTCTCTCTCTCTCTCTCTCTCTCTATATATATATATATATATATATATATATATATATATATTTTACTATCCTTTTACATTATAATCCAAAATATTATTTTCATATTGTAGTTTTGATATCTTTATACCCTTTGCTTCTATTTGTTTTTGAACTACCATTTTACATTATGTTCCAAAACTTTATTTTCAAAGCATAGTTACGATATCTCTCTATCATTTGACTTCTATTTGTTTTTCAACTATCATTTTACATTATGTTCCAAATCTTTATTTTTAAAGCATCGTTGTGATATCTTTCTATTATTTGACTTATATATGTTTTTCAACTTTTTTTTACATTATCTTCGAAAACTACTTTTCCGAAATCTTCCAAACTTCATTTCCAAATCGTAGTTTCGATATATTTCTATAATTTTACTTCTATACGTTTTTACATTATTTTCCAAAATTTATTTCGAAATCGTAATTTCGATATATTTCAACAATTTGACTTATATATGTTTTTACATTGTCTTCCAAACTTTATTTTCAAATCGTAGTTTCAATATATTTCTACCATTTGACTTCTATATGATCATATTCAAAGCATAGTTTCAATATATTTCTATCATTTAACTTCTATATATATATTTTTACTATCCTTTTACATTATAATCCAAAATATCATTTTCAAATTGTAGTTTCGATATATTTCTACCTTTTGGCTTCTATATATTTTTGAAACTACCGTTTTAGTTTCAAAACTTTATTTCCAAGCATATTTCCACTATCTTTCTATCATTTGACTTCTATATATTTTTTCAACTATCTTTTTACATTATAATCCAAAAATTTATTTTCAAATCGTAGTTTCGATATCTTTTTTCCATTTGACTTTTATAAGTATTTCAACTATCCTTTTACGTTATGTTTCAACTATCTTAAATTTGACCTCAAATTGATTTTTAAGCGGTCCGTCTACATTATCTTCAAAACTTTACTTCTTAAGTATAGTTTCAATATCTTTCTTTCATTGGCTTCTATATGTTTTTTTAACTATTATTTACATTATCTTCCAAAACTTTATTTCCAAAACGTAGTTTCAATTTCTTTCTATCATTATTTGACTTCTATATGTTTTTGAACTATCACTTTATATTATATTTCAAAATTTTATTTCTAAAGCATAATTCAATATCTTTCTATCATTTGACTTCTATATGTTTTTCAATTATCCTTTTACTTTATAATCTAAAACTTATTTTTTCTATTGTAGTTCAGATATCTTTCTACCATTTGACTCCGATATGTATTTCAACTATCTTTTTATTATGTTCCAAAAATTTATTTCCAAAGTATATATTTTTTCAACTATCCTTTATATTCTAATATAAAACGTCATTTTCAAATTGTAGTCTCGATATATTTCTACCATTTGGCTTCAATATGTTATTCATCTATAATTTTACATTATGTTCCAAAACTTTATTTTTGAAGCATAGTATTTTTAACTTTATATATTTTTCATCTTTCTATCATTTGACTTTATATGTTATTCATCTTTCAACTATCCTTTATATTATTATAATTTTACATTATTTTTCTACAATTTGGCTTTTATATGTTATTTATCTTTCTATCATTTGACTTTATATGTTTTTAAACTCTTTTTTTTTACATTATATTCGAAAATTTCTTTTCCAAACTTTATTTTTAAAGCGTAGTTTCAACATCTTTCTATAATTTGACTTTTATATATTTTTAACTATCATTTTACATTATAATCCAAAATATTATTTTTAAATTGTAGTGTTGATATTTTTCTACCATTTGACTTCTATAAGTTTTTCAACTACCGTTTTACATTATTTCCAAAACTTTATTTCCAAATCATAGTTATGATATCTTTCTAACATTTGACTTCTATATGTTTTTTCAAATATCTTTTTACATTATAATCCAAAAATTCATTTTCAAATCGTCGTTTTGATATATTTCTTCCATTTGACTTTTATAAGTATTTCAAGTATCCTATTACGTTATGTTCCTCATTTCGAAATCGTAGTTTCGATTTATTTCTTTCATTTGACTTTTATAAGTATTTCATATTTTTTTTAAAGTTATGTTCCACATTTCCAAATCGTATTTCGATGTCTTTCTTCATTAGACTTTTATATTTTTTTCAACTATCATTTTACATTATGTTCCAAAATTTTATTTTCAAAGCATCGTAACGATATCTTCCTATCATTTGACTTGTATATGTTTTTCAACTATTTTTTTTACATTATCTTCGAAAACTTCTTTTCCGAAATCTTCCAAACTTCATTTCCAAATCATATTTTCGATATCATCCAAAATTTATATCCAAATTATAATTTCGATATATTTCAACAATTTGACTTCTATATGTTTTTACATTGTCTTCCAAACTTTATTTTCAAATCGTGGTTTCAATATATTTCTACCATTTGACTTCTTTATGATCATATTCGAAGAATAGTTTCGATATATTTCTATCATTTGACTTCTATATATATTTTTTACTATCCTTTTACATTATAATCCAAAATATCATTTCCAAATTTTAGTTTCCATATATTTCTACCTTTTGGCTTCTATATATTTTTGAACTATCGTTTTAGTTCCAAAATTTTATTTCCAAGCATATTTCCAATATCTTTCTATTATTTGACTTCTATATATTTTTTCAACTATCTTTTTACATTATATTCCAAAATTTTATTTTCAAATCATAGTTTTGATATCTTTTTTCCATTTAACTTTTATAAGTATTTCAACTATCCTTTTTTAGGTTATGTTTTAACTATCTTTTTACATTATAAACCAAAAAATTATTTTCAAATCATAGTTTCGATATCTTTATTCCATTTGACTTTTATAAGCATTTCAACTATCCTTTTACTTTTCCTCATTTCCAAATCGTAGTTTCGATGTCTTTATATCATTTGACTTCTTTATATTATTTTTAGAATTGTAGTGTTGATATTTTTCTACCATTTGACTTCTATAAGTTTTTCAACTACCATTTTGCATTATTTCCAAAACTTTATTTCCAAATCATAGTTATGATATCTTTCTAACATTTGACTTCTATATGTTTTTTCAAATATCTTTTTACATTATAATCCAATAATTCATTTTCAAATCATCGTTTTGATATATTTCTTCCATTTGACTTTTATAAGTATTTCAAGTATCCTATTACGTTATGTTCCTCATTTCGAAATCGTAATTTCGATTTATTTCTTTCATTTGACTTTTATAAGTATTTCATATTTTTTTAAAGTTATGTTCCACATTTCCAAATCGTAGTTTTGATGTCTTTCTTCATTAGACTTCTATATATTTTTTAACTATCCTTTTATATTGTGTTAAAAAATTCCACTTAATTTTCAAATTATATTTTCAATATCTTTCTACCATTAGACTTCTATATGTATTTCAATTATCCTTTTATATTATGTTCCAAAACTTTATTTTCAAAGTATATGTTTTTCAACTATCCTTTTACATTATAATCCAAAACTTTATTTTCAAATTGCGGTTTCGATATCTTTCGATCATTTGACTTTTATATATTTTTCAACTATCATTTTACATTATGTTCCAAAATTTTATTTTCAAAGCATCGTTACGATATCTTCCTATCATTTGACTTGTATATGTTTTTCAACTATTTTTTTACATTATCTTCGAAAATTTCTTTTCCGAAATCTTCCAAACTTCATTTCCAAATCATAGTTTCGATATCTTCCAAAACTTATATCCAAATTATAATTTCGATATATTTCAACAATTTGACATCTATATGTTTTTACATTGTCTTCCAAACTTTCTTTTCAAATCGTAGTTTCAATATATTTCTACCATTTGACTTCTTTATGATCATATTCAAAGAATTGTTTCAATATATTTCTATCATTTGACTTATATATATATTTTTTACTATCCTTTTACATTATAATCCAAAATATCATTTCCAAATTGTAGTTTTGATATATTTCAACATTTTGGCTTCTATATGTTTTTACATTGTCTTCCAAACTTTCTTTTCAAATCGTAGTTTCAATATATTTCTACCATTTGACTTCTTTATGATCATATTCAAAAAATAGTTTCGATATATTTCTATCATTTGACTTATATATATATTTTTTACTATCCTTTTACATTATAATCCAAAATATCATTTACAAATTGTAGTTTCGATATATTTCAACTTTTGGCTTCTATATATTTTTGAACTACCGTTTTAGTTCCAAAACTTTATTTCCAAGCATATTTCCAATATCTTTCTATCATTTGACTTCTATATATTTTTTCAACTATCTTTTTACATTATATTCCAAAATTTTATTTTCAAATCGTAGTTTTGATATATTTTTTCCATTTAACTTTTATAAGTATTTCAACTATCCTTTTTTACGTTATGTTTTAACTATCTTTTTACATTATAAACCAAAAAATTATTTCCAAATCGTAGTTTCGATATCTTTATTCCATTTGACTTTTATAAGCATTTCAACTATCCTTTTACGTTATTTTCCTCATTTCCAAATCGTAGTTTCGATGTCTTTATATTATTTGACTTCTTTATATTTTTCAACTATCCTTTTATATTTTGTTCCAAAACTCCACATTTTGAAGTATAATTTCAAAATTATGCCGTGATTTGACTTATATATGTTTTCAACCATCCTTTATACGATTTGACTTTTATATGTTCATATTCAAAGTGTAGTTTCGATATCTTTCTATCATTTGACTTATATATATATATATTTTACTATCCTTTTACATTATAATCCAAAATATCATTTCCATATTTTAGTTTCGATATCTTTATACCCTTTGCTTCTATATGTTATTGAACTACCGTTTTACATTTTGTTCCAAAACTTTATTTTCAAAGCATAGTTACGATATCGCTCTATCATTTGACTTCTATTTGTTTTTCAACTATCATTTTACATTATGTTCCAAATCTTTATTTTCAAAGCATCGTTACGATATCTTTCTATCATTTGACTTGTATATGATTTTCAACTATTTTATTCCATTATCTTCGAAAACTTTTTTTCCGAAATCTTCCAAACTTCATTTCCAAATCATAGTTTTAATATATTTCTACAATTTTACTTCTATATGTTTTTACATTATCTTCCAAAATTTATTTCGAAATCGTAATTTCGATATATTTCAACAATTTGACTTCTATATGTTTTTACATTGTCTTCCAAACTTTATTTTCAAATCGTAGTTTCAATATATTTCTAACATTTGACTTCTATATGATCATATTCAAAGCATAGTTTCAATATATTTCTATCATTTGACTTCTATATATTTTCTTTACTAACATTTTACATTATAATCCAAAATATCATTTCCAAATTGTAGTTTACGGTATATTTCTACCATTTGGCTTCTATATATTTTTGAACTACCGTTTTATATTATGTTCCAAAACTTTATTTCCAAAGCATAGTGACGATATCGTTCTATTATTTGACTTCTATATATTTGTTCAACTATCTTTTTACATTATAAACCAAAAATTTATTTCCAAATCGTAGTTTCGATATCTTTCTTCCATTTGACTTTTATAAGTATTTCAAGTATCCTTTTACGTTATCTTCCTCATTTCCAAATCATAGTTTCGATGTTTTTATATCATTTGACTTCTTTATATTTTTCAACTATCCTTTTATATTTTGTTCCAAAACTCCACCTTTTGAAGTATAATTTCAAAATTATGCCCCGATTTGACTTTTATATATTTTTAACTATCCTTTTACATTATAATCAAAAATATTATTTTCAAATTATTGTTTTGATATTTTTCTACCATTTGACTTCTATATGTTTTTCAACTACCGTTTTACAATATTTCCAAATTATAGTTATGATATCTTTCTAACATTTGACTTCTATTTATTTTTTTTCAAATATTTCTTTACATTATATTCCAAAAATTAATTTTCAAATCGTAGTTTTGATATATTTCTTCCATATGACTTTTATTAGTATTTCAAGTATTCTATTACGTTATGTTCCTCATTTCGAAATCCTAGTTTCGATTTATTTCTTTCATTTGACTTTTATAAGTATTTCATATTTTTTTTAAAGTTATGTTCCACATTTCCAAATCGTAGTTTCAATGTCTTTCTTCATTATACTTCTATATATTTTTTAACTATCCTTTTATATTGTGTTAAAAAACTCCACTTAATTTTTAAATTATAGTTTCGATATCTTTCTACCATTTGACTTCTATATGTATTTCAATTATTCTTTTATATTATGTTCCAAAACTTTATTTTCAAAGTATATATTTTTCAACTATCCTTCTCCATTATAATCCAAAACTTCATTTTCAAATTGCGGTTTCATTATCTTTCTATCATTTGACTTTTATATATTTTTCAACTATCATTTTACATTATGTTCCAAAACTTTATTTTCAAAGCATCGTTACGATATATTCCTATCATTTGACTTGTATATGTTTTTCAACTATTTTTTTACTTTTTTTTCAAAACTTCTTTTCCGAAATCTTCCAAATCATAGTTTCAATATCTTCCAAAATTTATATCCAAATTATAATTTCGATATATTTCAACAATTTGACTTCTATATGTTTTTACATTATCTTCCAAACTTTATTTCCAAATCGTAGTTTCAATATATTTCTACCATCTGACTTCTTTATGATCATATTCAAAGCATAGTTTCGATATATTTCTATCATTTGACTTATATATATATTTTTTACTATCCTTTTACATTATAATCCAAAATATTATTTTCAAATTGTAGTTTCGATATTTTTCAACCTTTTGGCTTCTATATATTTTTGAACTACCGTTTTAGTTCCAAAACTTTATTTCCAAGCATATTTCCAATATCTTTCTATCATTTGACTTCTATATATTTTTCAACTATCTTTTTACGTTATATTCCAAAATTTTATTTTCAAATCGTAGTTTTGATATTTTTTTTCCATTTAACTTTTATAAGTATTTCAACTATCCTTTTTTACGTTATGTTTTAACTATCTTTTTACATTATAAACCAAAAACTTATTTCCAAATCGTAGTTTTGATATCTTTTTTTCATTTGACTTTTATAAGTATTTCAACTATCCTTTTACGTTATCTTCCTCATTTCCAAATCGTAGTTTCGATGTCTTTATATCATTTGACTTCTTTATATTTTTCAACTATCCTTTTATATTTTGTTCCAAAACTCCACACTTTGAAGTATAATTTCAAAATTATGCCCCGATTTGACTTATATATGTTTTCAACCATCCTTTATACGATTTGACTTCTATATGTTCATATTCAAAGCGTAGTTTCGATATCTTTCTATCATTTGACTTATATATATATATTTTTTACTATCATTTTACATTATAATCCAAAATATCATTTCCATATTGTAGTTTCGATATCTTTATACCCTTTGCTTCTATATGTTTTTGAACTAGCGTTTTACATTATGTTCCAAAACTTTATTTCCAAAGCATAGTTACGATATCTCTCCATCATTTGACTTCTATTTGTTTTTCAACTATCATTTTACATTATGTTCCAAATCTTTATTTTCAAAGCATCGTTACGATATCTTTCTATCATTTGACTTGTATATGTTTTTCTACTATTTTTTTACATTATCTTCGAAAACTTCTTTTCCGAAATCTTCCAAACTTCATTTCCAAATCGTAGTTTCGATATATTTCTACAATTTTACTTCTATATGTTTTTACATTATCTTCCAAAATTTATTTCGAAATCGTAATTTCGATATATTTCAACAATTTGACTTCTATATCTTTTTACATTGTCTTCCAAACTTTATTTCCAAATCGTAGTTTTAATATATTTCTACCATTTGACTTCTATATCATCATATTCAAAGCATAGTTTCAATATATTTCTAACATTTGACTTCTATATGTTTTTTTCACTATCCTTTTACATTATAATCCAAAATATCATTTCAAAATTGTAGTTTCGATATATTTCTAACCTTTGGCTTATATATATTTACCGTTTTATATTAAGTTTCAAAACTTTATTTCCAAATAATAGTGACTATATCTTTCTATCATTTGACTTCTATATATTTTTTAAACTGTCTTTTAACATTATAATCCAAAATTTTTATTTTCAAATCGTAGTTTCGATATCTTTTTTCCATTTGACTTTTATAAGTATTTCAACTATTCTTTTACGTTATGTTTCAACTATCTTAAATTTGACATCAATTTAATTTTTAAGCGGTCCGTCTACATTATCTTCAAAACTTTACTTCTTAAGTATAGTTTCAATATTTTTCTTTCATTGGCTTCTATATGTTTTTTAACTATTATTTACATTATCTTCCAAAACTTCATTGTCAAAACGTTGTTTCAATTTCTTTCTATCATTATTTGACTTCTATATATTTTTGAACTATCACTTTACGTTATATTTCAAAATTTTATTTCTAAAGCATAATTAAATATCTTTCTATCATTTGACTTCTATATGTTTTTCAACTATCCTTTTACATTATAATCTAAAACTTATTTTTTCTATTGTAGTTGAGATATCTTTCTGCCATCTGACTGCGATATGTATTTTAACTATCTTTTTATTATGTTCCAAAAATTTATTTTCAAAGTATATATTTTTCAACTATCCTTTATATTATAATATAAAACGTCATTTTTAAATTGTAGTCTCGATATATTTCTACCATTTGGCTTCTATATGTTATTCATGTATAATTTTACATTATGTTCCAAAACTTTATTTTTAAAGCATAGTATTTTTAACTTTATATATTTTTCATCTTTCTATCATTTGACTTTATATGTTATTCCTCTTTCAACTATCCTTTATATTATTATAATTTTACATTATCTTTCTACAATTTGGCTTCTATATGTTATTTATCTTTCTATCATTTGACTTTATATGTTTTTAAACTCCTTTTTTTACATTATATTCGAAAACTTCTTTTCCAAACTTTATTTTCAAAGCGTTGTTTCGACATCTTTCTATCATTTGACTTTTATATATTTTTAACTATCATTTTACATTATAATCCAAAATATTATTTTTAAATTGTAGTGTTGATGTTTTTGTACCATTTTACTTCTATAAGTTTTTCAACTACCGTTTTACATTATTTCCAAAACTTTATTTCCAAATCATAGTTATGATTCTTTCTAACATTTGACTTCTATATGTTTTTTTCAAATATCTTTTTACATTATAATCCAAAAATTCATTTTCAAATCGTCGTTTTGATATATTTCTTCCATTTGACTTTTATAAGTATTTCAAGTATCCTATTACGTTATGTTCCTCATTTCGAAATCGTAGTTTCAATTTATTTCTTTCATTTGACTTTTATAAGTATTTCATATTTTTTTTAAAGTTATGTTCCACATTTCCAAATCGTAGTTTCGATGTCTTTCTTCATTAGATTTCTATTTATTTTTTAACTATCCTTTTATATTGTGTTAAAAAACTCCACTTAATTTTCAAATTATAGTTTCGATATCTTTCTACCATTTGACTTCTATATGTATTTCAATTATCCTTTTATATTATGTTTCAAAACTTTATTTTCAAAGTATATATTTTTTAACTATCCTTTTACATTATAATCCAAAACTTCATTTTCAAATTGCGGTTTCGATATCTTTCTATCATTTGACTTTTATATATTTTTCACCTATCATTTTACATTATGTTCCAAAATTTTATTTTCAAAGCATCGTTACGATATCTTCCTATCATTTGACTTGTATATGTTTTTCAACTATTTTTTTTACATTATCTTCGAAAACTTCTTTTTCGAAATCTTCCAAACTACATTTCCAAATCATAGTTTCGATATCTTCCAAAATTTATATCCAAATTATAATTTCGATATATTTCAACAATTTGACTTCTATATGTTTTTACATTGTCTTCCAAACTTTCTTTTCAAATCGTAGTTTCAATATATTTCTACCATTTGACTTCTTTATGATCATATTCAAAGAATAGTTTCGATATATTTCTATCATTTGACTTATATATATATTTTTTACTATCATTTTACATTATAATCCAAAATATCATTTCCAAATTGTTGTTTCGATATATTTCAACCTTTTGGCTTCTATATGTTTTTACATTGTCTTCCAAACTTTCTTTTCAAATCTTAGTTTCAATATATTTCTACCATTTGACTTCTTTATGATCATATTCAAAGAATAGTTTCGATATATTTCTATCATTTGACTTCTATATATTTTTTTTACTATCCTTTTACATTATAATCTAAAATATCATTTTCAAATTGTAGTTTCGATATATTTCAACCTTTTGGCTTCTTTATATTTTTGAACTACCGTTTTAGTTCCAAAACTTTATTTCCAAGCATATTTCCAATATCTTTCTATCATTTGACTTCTATATATTTTTTCAACTATCTTTTAACATTATATTCCAAAATTTTATTTTCAAATCGTAGTTTTCTTATATTTTTTCCATTTAACTTTTGTAAGTATTTTAATTATCCATTTTTATGTTATGTTTTAACAAACTTTTTACATTATAAACCAAAAAATTATTTCCAAATTGTAGTTTCTATATCTTTATTCCATTTGACTTTTATAAGTATTTCAACTATCCTTTTACATTATCTTCCTCATTTCCAAATCGTAGTTTCGATGTCTTTATATTATTTGACTTCTTTATATTTTTCAAGTATTCTTTTATATTTTGTTCCAAAACTCCACATTTTGAAGTATAATTTCAAAATTATGCCCGGATTTGACTTATATATGTTTTCAACCATCCTTTATACGATTTGACCTCTATATGTTCATATTCAAAGCGTAGTTTCGATATCTTTCTATCATTTGACTTATATATATTTTTTACTATCCTTTTACATTATAATCCAAAATATCATTTTCATATTGTAGTTTCGATATCTTTATACCCTTTGCTTCTATATGTTTTTGAACTACCGTTTTATATTATGTTCCAAAACTTTATTTTCAAAGCATAGTTACGATATCGCTCTATCATTTGACTTCTATTTGTTTTTCAACTATCATTTTACATTATGTTCCAAATCTTTATTTTCAAAGCATCGTTAAGATATCTTTCTATCATTTGACTTGTATATGTTTTTCAACTATTTTTTTACATTATCTTCGAAAACTTTTTTTCCGAAATCTTCCAAACTTCATTTCCAAATCGTAGTTTTAATATATTTCTACAATTTTACTTCGATATGTTTTTACATTATCTTCCAAAATTTATTTCGAAATCGTAATTTCGATATATTTCAACAATTTGACTTCTATATGTTTTTACATTGTCTTCCAAACTTTATTTCCAAATCGTAGTTTCAATATATTTCTACCATTTGACTTCTATATGATCATATTCAAAGCATAGTTTCAATATATTTCTATCATTTGACTTCTAAATTTTTTTTTACTATCATTTTACATTATAATCCAAAATATTATTTCCAAATTGTAGTTTCGATATATTTCTACCATTTGGCTTCTATATATTTTTGAACTTCCGTTTTATATTATGTTCCAAAACTTTATTTCCAAAGCATAGTGACGATATCGTTCTATTATTTGACTTCTATATATTTTTTCAACTATCTTTTTACATATAAACCAAAAATTTATTTCCAAATTGTAGTTTCGATATCTTTCTTCCATTTGACTTTTATAAGTATTTCAAGTATCCATTTACGTTATCCCTCATTACCAAATCGTAGTTTTGATGTTTTTATATCATTTGACTTCTTTATATTTTTCAACTATCCTTTTATATTTTGTTCCAAAACTCCACATTTTGAAGTATAATTTCAAAATTATGCCCCGATTTGACTTTTATATATTTTTAACTATCTTTTACATTATAATCCAAAATATTATTTTCAAATTGTTGTTTTGATATTTTTCTACCATTTGACTTCTATATGTTTTTCAACTACCGTTTTACATTATTTCCAAAGCTTTATTTCCAAATCATAGTTATGATATCTTTATAACATTTGACTTCTATATGTTTTTTCAAATATGTTTTTACATTATAATCCAAAAATTCATTTTCAAATCGTCGTTTTGATATATTTCTTCTATTTGACTTTTATAATTATTTCAAGTATCCTATTACGTTATGTTCCTCATTTCAAAATCCTAGTTTCGATTTATTTCTTTCATTTGACCTTTATAAGTATTTCATTTTTTTTTATATTATGTTCCACATTTCCAAATCGTAGTTTCGATGTCTTTCTTCATTAGACTTCTATATGTTTTTTTAACTATCCTTTTATATTGTGTTAAAAAACTCCACTTAATTTTCAAATTATAGTTTCGATATCTTTCTACCATTTGACTTCTATATGTATTTCAATTATCCTTTTATATTATGTTCCAAAACTTTATTTTCAAAGTATATATTTTTCAACTATCCTTTTATATTATAATCCAAAACTTCATTTTCAAATTGCGGTTTCGATATCTTTCTATCATTTGACTTTTATATATTTTCAACCATAATTTTACATTATGTTCCAAAACTTTATTTTCAAAGCATCGTTACGATATCTTCTTATCATTTGACTTGTATATGTTTTTCAACTATTTTTTTTTACATTATCTTCGAAAACTTCTTTTCCGAAATCTTCCAAACTTCATTTCCAAATCATAGTTTCGATATCTTCCAAAATTTATATCCAAATTATAATTTCGATATATTTCAACAATTTGACTTCTATATGTTCTTACATTGTCTTCCAAACTTTATTTCCAAATCGTAGTTTCAATATATTTCTACCATTTGACTTCTTTATGATCATATTCAAAGCATAGTTTCGATATATTTCTATCATTTGACTTCTATATATATATATAAATATATATATATTTACTATCCTTTTACATTATAATCCAAAATATCATTTCCAAATTGTAATTTCGATATATTTTTACCTTTTGGCTTCTATATATTTTTGAACTACCATTTTAGTTTCAAAACTTTATTTCCAAGCATATTTCCAATATTTTTCTATCATTTGACTTCTATATGTTTTTCAACTATCTTTTTACATTATATTCCGAAATTTTATTTTCAAATCGTAGTTTTGATATCTTTTTTCCATTTAACTTTTAGAAGTATTTCAACTAACCTTTTTTACGTTATGTTTTAACTATCATGTTACATTATAAACCAAAAATTTATTTCCAAATCGTAGTTTCGATATCTTTTTTCCATTTGACTTTTATAAGTATTTCAACTATCCTTTTACGTTATCTTCCTCATTTCCAAATCGTAGTTTCGATGTCTTTATATCATTTGACTTCTTTATATTTTTCAACTATCATTTTATATTTTGTTCCAAAACTCAACATTTTGAAGTATAATTTCAAAATTATGCCCCGATTTGACTTATATATGTTTTCAACCATCCTTTATACGATTTGACTTCTATATGTTCATATTCAAAGCGTAGTTTCGATATCTTTCTATCATTTGACTTTTATATATATATATATATATATATATATATATATATATATATATATATATATATTTACTATCCTTTTACATTATAATCCAAAATATCATTTCCATATTGTAGTTTCGATATCTTTATACCCTTTGCTTCTATATGTTTTTGAACTACCGTTTAACATTATGTTCCAAAACTTTATTTCCAAAGCATAGTTACGATATCGCTCTATCATTTGACTTCTATTTGTTTTTCAACTATCATTTTACATTATGTTCTAAATCTTTATTTTCAGAGAATCGTTACGATATCTTTCTATCATTTGACTTGTATATATTTTTCAACTATTTTTTTACATTATCTTCGAAACATAGTATTTTATTTTTTTATATATTATGTTCCACATTTCCAAATCGTAGTTTCGATGTCTTTCTTCATTAGACTTCTATATATTTTTTTAACTATCCTTTTATATTTTGTTAAAAAACTCCACATAATTTTCAAATTATAGTTTCGATATCTTTCTACCATTTGACTTCTATATGTATTTCAATTATCCTTTTATATTATGTTCCAAAACTTTATTTTCAAAGTATATATTTTTCAACTATCCTTTTACATTATAATCCAAAACTTTATTTTCAAATTGCGGTTTCGATATCTTTCTATCATTTGACTTTTATATATTTTCAACCATAATTTTACATTATGTTCCAAAACTTTATTTTCAAAGCATCGTTACGATATCTTCTAATCATTTGACTTGTATACGTTTTTCAACTATTTTTTTTTACATTATCTTCGAAAACTTCTTTTCCGAAATCTTCCAAACTTTATTTCCAAATCATAGTTTCGATATCTTCCAAAATTTATATCCAAATTATAATTTGATATATTTCAACAATTTGACTTCTATATGTTCTTACATTGTCTTCCAAACTTTATTTCCAAATCGTAGTTTTAATATATTTCTATCATTTGACTTCTTTATGATCATATTCAAAGCATAGTTTCGATATATTTCTATCATTTGACTTCTATATATATATTTTTACTATCCTTTTACATTATAATCCAAAATATCATTTCCAAATTGTAGTTTCGATATATTTTTACCTTTTGGCTTCTATATATTTTTGAACTACCATTTTAGTTTCAAAACTTTATTTCCAAGCATATTTCCAATATCTTTCTATCATTTGACTTCTATATGTTTTTCAACTATCTTTTTACATTATATTCCGAAATTTTATTTTCAAATCGTAGTTTTGATATCTTTTTTCCATTTAACTTTTAGAAGTATTTCAACTAACATTTTTTACGTTTGACTTCTATATGTTTTTTTACTATCCTTTTACATTATAATCCAAAATATCATTTCCAAATTGTAGTTTTGATATATTTCTACCCTTTGGCTTATATATATTTTAGAACTACCGTTTTATATTATGTTCCAAAACTTTATTTCCAAAGAATAGTGACGATATCTTTCTATCATTTGACTTCTATATATTTTTTCAACTATCTTTTTACATTATAATCCAAAATTTTATTTTCAAATCGTAGTTTCGATATCTTTTTTCCATTTGACTTTTATAAGTATTTCAACTATCCTTTTACGTTATGTTTCAACTATCTTAAATTTGACCTCAATTTGATTTTTAAGCGGTCCGTCTACATTATATTTAAAAGTTTACTTCTTAAGTATAGTTTCAATATATTTCTTTCATTGCCTTTTATATTTTTGTAACTATTATTTACATTATCTTCCAAAACTTTATTTTTAAAACGTTGTTTCAATTTCTTTCTATCATTATTTGACTTCTATATATTTTTGAACTATCACTTTACATTATATTTCAAAATTTTATTTCTAAAGCATAATTAAATATCTTTTTATCATTTGACTTCTATATGTTTTTCAACTATCCTTTTACATTATAATCTAAAACTTATTTGTCAATTGTAGTTGAGATATCTTTCTACCATTTGACTCCGATATGTATTTCAACTATCTTTTTATTATGTTCCAAAAATTTATTTCCAAAGTATATGTTTTTCAACTATCCTTTATATTATAATATAAAACATAATTTTCAAATTGTAGTCTCGATATATTTCTACCATTTGGCTTCTATATGTTATTCATCTATAATTTTACATTATGTTCCAAAACTTTATTTTCAAAGCATAGTATTTTTAACTTTATATATTTTTCATCTTTCTATCATTTGACTTTATATGTTATTCATCTTTCAACTATCCTTTATATTATTATAATTTTACATTATTTTTCTATAATTTGGCTTTTATATGTTATTTATCTTTCTATCATTTGACTTTATATGTTTTTAAACCCTTTTTTTACATTTTATTCGAAAACTTATTTCCCAAACTTTATTTTCAAAGCGTAGTTTCAAAATCTTTCTATCATTTGACTTTTTTATATTTTTAACTATCCTTTTACATTATAATCCAAAATATTATTTCCAAATTGTAGTGTTGATATTTTTCTACCATTTAACTTCTATATGTTTTTCAACTACCGTTTTACATTATTTTCAAAACTTTATTTCCAAATCATAGTTATGATATCTTTCTAACATTTGACTTCTATATGTTTTTTCAAATATCTTTTTACATTATAATCCAAAAATTTATTTTCAAATCGTCGTTTTGATATATTTCTTCCATTTGACTTTTATAAGTATTTCAAGTATCCTATTACGTTATGTTCCTCATTTTGAAATCGTAGTTTCGATTTATTTCTTTCATTTGACCTTTATAAGTATTTCGTATTTTTTTTAAGTTATGTTCCACATTTCCAAATCGTAGTTTCGATGTCTTTCTTCATTAGACTTCTATATATTTTTTAACTATCCTTTTATATTGTGTTAAAAAACTCCACTTAATTTTTAAATTATAGTTTCAATCTTTCTACCATTTGACTTCTATATGTATTTCAATTATCCTTTTATATTATGTTCCAAAACTTTATTTTCAAAGTATATATTTTTCAACTATCCTCTTACATTATAATCCAAAACTTTATTTTCAAATTGTGGTTTCGATATCTTTCTATCATTTGACTTTTATATATTTTTCAACTATCATTTTACATTATGTTCAAAACATTATTTGCAAAGCATCGTTACGATATCTTCCTATCATTTTACTTGTATATGTTTTTCAACTATTTTTTTTACATTATCTTCGAAAACTTCTTTTTCGAAATCTTCCAAACTTCATTTCCAAATCATAGTTTCGATATCTTCCAAAATTTATATCCAAATCATAATTTCAATATATTTCACCAATTTGACTTCTATATGTTCTTACATTGTCTTCCAAACTTTATTTTCAAATCGTAGTTTCAATATATTTCTACCATTCGACTTCTTTATGATCATATTCAAAGTATAGTTTCGATATATTTCTATCATTTGACTTATATATATATTTTTTACTATCCTTTTACATTATAATTCAAAATATCATTTCCAAATTGTAGTTTCGATATATTCCTACCTTTTGGCTTCTATATATTTTTGAACTACCGTTTTAGTTTCAAAACTTTATTTCCAAGCATATTTCTAATATCTTTCTATCATTTGACTTATATATATTTTTTCAACTATCTTTTTACATTATATTCCGAAATTTTATTTTCAAATCGTTGTTTTGATATCTTTTTTCCATTTAACTTTTATAAGTATTTCAACTATCCTTTTTTACGTTATGTTTTAACTATCTTTTTTACATTATAAACCGAAAATTTATTTCCAAATCGTAGTTTCGATATCTTTTTTCCATTTGACTTTTATAAGTATTTCAACTATCCTTTTACGTTATCTTACTCATTTCCAAATCATAGTTTCGATGTCTTTATATCATTTGACTTCTTTATATTTTTCAACTATCATTTTATATTTTGTTCCAAAACTCCACATTTTGAAGTATAATTTCAAAATTATGCCCCGATTTGACTTATATATGTTTTCAACCATCCTTTCTACGATTTGACTTCTATTTGTTCATATTCAAAGCGTTGTTTCGATATCTTTCTATCATTTGACTAATATATATATATTTTACTATTTTTTTACATTATAATCCAAAATATCATTTTCTTATTGTAGTTTTTATATCTTTATACCCTTTGCTTCTATTTGATTTTGAACTACCATTTTATATTATGTTCCAAAACTTTATTTTCAAAGCATAGTTACGATATCTCTCTATCATTTGACTTCTATTTGTTTTTCAACTATCATTTTATATTATGTTCCAAATCTTTATTTTCAAAGCATCGTTACGATATCTTTCTATCATTTGACTTGTATATGTTTTTCAACTTTTTTTTACATTATCTTCGAAAACTTCATTTCCGAAATCTTCCAAACTTCATTTCCAAATCTTAGTTTCGATATATTTCTACAATTTTACTTCTATATGTTTTTACATTATCTTCCAAAATTTATTTCAAATTCGTAATTTTGATATATTTCACCAATTTGACTTCTATATGTTTTTATATTGTCTTCCAAACTTTATTTTCAAATCGTAGTTTCAATATATTTCTACCATTTGACTTCTATATGATCATATTCAAAGCATAGTTTCAATATATTTCTATCATTTGACTTCTATATATATTTTTTACTATCCTTTTATATTATAATCCAAAATATTATTTCCAAATTGTAGTTTCGATATATTTCTACCTTTTGGCTTCTATATATTTTTGAACTGCCGTTTTAGTTTCAAAACTTTATTTTCAAGCATATTTCCAATATCTTTCTATCATTTGACTTCTATATATTTTTTCAACTATCTTTTTACATTATAATCCAGAAATTTATTTTCAAATCGTAGTTTCGTTATCTTTTTTCCATTTGACTTTTATAAGTATTTCAACTATCCTTTTATGGTAGTTTCAACTATCATAAATTTGACCTCAATTTGATTTTTAAGCGGTCCGTCTACATTATCTTCAAAACTTTACTTCTTAAGTATAGTTTCAATATCTTTCTTTCATTGGCTTCTATATGTTTTTAAACTATTATTTACATTATCTTCCGAAACTTCATTTCCAAAACGTAGTTTCAATATCTTTCTATCATTATTTGACTTCTATATGTTTTTCAACTATCACTTTACATTATATTTCAAAATTTTATTTCTAAAGCATAATTAAATATCTTTCTATCATTTGACTTCTATATGTTTTTCAACTATCCTTTTACATTATAATCTAAAACTTATTTTTTCAATTGTAGTTGAGATGTCTTTCTACCATTTGACTCCGATATGTATTTAAACTATCTTTTTATTATGTTCCAAAAATTTATTTCCAAAGTATATATTTTTCAACTATCCTTTATATTATAATATAAAACATAATTTTTAAATTGTAGTCTCGATATATTTCTACCATTTGGCTTATATATGTTATTCATCTATAATTTTACATTATGTTCCAAAACTTTATTTTCAAAGCATAGTATTTTTAACTTTATATATTTTTCATCTTTCAATCATTTGACTTTATATGTTATTCATCTTTCAACTATCCTTTATATTATTATAATTTTACATTATTTTTCTACAATTTGGCTTCTATATGTTATTTATCTTTCTATCATTTGACTTTATATGTTTTTAAACCCTTTTTTTTACATTTTATTCGAAAACTTATTTCCCAAACTTTATTTTCAAAGCGTAGTTTCAAAATCTTTCTATCATTTGACTTTTTTATATTTTTAACTATCCTTTTACATTATAATCCAAAATATTATTTCCAAATTGTAGTGTTGATATTTTTCTACCATTTAACTTCTATATGTTTTTCAACTACCTTTTGACATTATTTTCAAAACTTTATTTCCAAATCATAGTTATGATATCTTTCTAACATTTGACTTCTATATGTTTTTTCAAATATCTTTTTACATTATAATCCAAAATTTTATTTTCAAATCGTCGTTTTGATATATTTCTTCCATTTGACTTTTATAAGTATTTCAAGTATCCTATTACGTTATGTTCCTCATTTTGAAATCGTAGTTTCGATTTATTTCTTTCATTTGACCTTTATAAGTATTTCGTATTTTTTTTAAGTTATGTTCCACATTTCCAAATCGTAGTTTCGATGTCTTTCTTCATTAGACTTCTATATATTTTTTAACTATCCTTTTATATTGTGTTAAAAAACTCCATTTAATTTTTAAATTATAGTTTCAATCTTTCTACCATTTGACTTCTATATGTATTTCAATTATCCTTTTATATTATGTTCCAAAACTTTATTTTCAAAGTATATATTTTTCAACTATCCTCTTACATTATAATCCAAAACTTTATTTTCAAATTGTGGTTTCGATATCTTTCTATCATTTGACTTTTATATATTTTTCAACTATCATTTTACATTATGTTCAAAACATTATTTGCAAAGCATCGTTACGATATCTTCCTATCATTTTACTTGTATATGTTTTTCAACTATTTTTTTTACATTATCTTCGAAAACTTCTTTTTCGAAATCTTCCAAACTTCATTTCCAAATCATAGTTTCGATATCTTCCAAAATTTATATCCAAATCATAATTTCAATATATTTCACCAATTTGACTTCTATATGTTCTTACATTGTCTTCCAAACTTTATTTTCAAATCGTAGTTTCAATATATTTCTACCATTCGACTTCTTTATGATCATATTCAAAGTATAGTTTCGATATATTTCTATCATTTGACTTATATATATATTTTTTACTATCCTTTTACATTATAATTCAAAATTTCATTTCCAAATTGTAGTTTCGATATATTCCTACCTTTTGGCTTCTATATATTTTTGAACTACCGTTTTAGTTTCAAAACTTTATTTCCAAGCATATTTCTAATATCTTTCTATCATTTGACTTATATATATTTTTTCAACTATCTTTTTACATTATATTCCGAAATTTTATTTTCAAATCGTTGTTTTGATATCTTTTTTCCATTTAACTTTTATAAGTATTTCAACTATCCTTTTTTACGTTATGTTTTAAGTATCTTTTTTACATTATAAACCGAAAATTTATTTCCAAATCGTAGTTTCGATATCTTTTTTCCATTTGACTTTTATAAGTATTTCAACTATCCTTTTACGTTATCTTACTCATTTCCAAATCATAGTTTCGATGTCTTTATATCATTTGACTTCTTTATATTTTTCAACTATCATTTTATATTTTGTTCCAAAACTCCACATTTTGAAGTATAATTTCAAAATTATGCCCCGATTTGACTTTTATATGTTTTCAACCATCCTTTCTACGATTTGACTTCTATTTGTTCATATTCAAAGCGTTGTTTCGATATCTTTCTATCATTTGACTAATATATATATATTTTACTATTTTTTTACATTATAATCCAAAATATCATTTCCTTATTGTAGTTTTTATATCTTTATACCCTTTGCTTCTATTTGATTTTGAACTACCATTTTATATTATGTTCCAAAACTTTATTTTCAAAGCATAGTTACGATATCTCTCTATCATTTGACTTCTATTTGTTTTTCAACTATCATTTTATATTATGTTCCAAATCTTTATTTTCAAAGCATCGTTACGATATCTTTCTATCATTTGACTTGTATATGTTTTTCAACTCTTTTTTACATTATCTTCGAAAACTTCATTTCCGAAATCTTCCAAACTTCATTTCCAAATCTTAGTTTCGATATATTTCTACAATTTTACTTCTATATGTTTTTACATTATCTTCCAAAATTTATTTCAAATTCGTAATTTTGATATATTTCACCAATTTGACTTCTATATGTTTTTATATTGTCTTCCAAACTTTATTTTCAAATCGTAGTTTCAATATATTTCTACCATTTGACTTCTATATGATCATATTCAAAGCATAGTTTCAATATATTTCTATCATTTGACTTCTATATATATTTTTTACTATCCTTTTATATTATAATCCAAAATATTATTTCCAAATTGTAGTTTCGATATATTTCTACCTTTTGGCTTCTATATGTTATTCATCTATAATTTTACATTATGTTCCAAAACTTTATTTTCAAAGCTTAGTATTTTTAACTTTATATATTTTTCATCATTCTATCATTTGACTTTATATGTTATTCATCTTTCAACTATCCTTTATATTATTATAATTTTACATTATTTTTCGACAATTTGGCTTCTATATGTTATTTATCTTTCTATCATTTGACTTTATATGTTTTTAAACTCTCTTTTTTTACATTATATTCGAAAACTTCTTTTCCAAACTTTATTTTCAAAGCGGTAATTTCGACATATTTCTATCATTTGACTTTTATATATTTTTAACTATCCTTTTACATTATAATCCAAAATATTGTTTCCAAATTGTAGTTTTGATATTTTTCTACCATTTGACTTCTATATGTTTTTCAACTACCGTTTTACATTATTTCCAAAGAATAGTTATGATATCTTTCTAATAGTTGACTGCTATATGTTTTTTCAAATATGTTTTTACATTATAATCCAAAATTTTATTTTCAAATCGTAGTTTTGATATATTTCTTCCATTTGACTTTTATAAGTATTTCAAGTATCCTATTACGTTATGTTCCTCATTTTGAAATCCGAGTTTCGATTTATTTCTTTCATTTGACTTTTATAAGTATTTCATATATTTTTTATGTTATGTTCCACATTTCCAAATCGTAGTTTCGATGTCTTTCTTCATTAGACTTCTATATATTTTTTAACTATCCTTTTATATTGTGTTAAAAACTCCACTTAATTTTCAAATTATAGTTTCGATATCTTTCTACCATTTCACTTCTATATGTATTTCAATTATCCTTTTATATTATGTTCCAAAACTTTATTTTCAAAGTATATATTTTTCAACTATCCTTTTACATTATAATCCAAAACTTCATTTTCAAATTGCGGTTTCGATATCTTTCGATCATTTGACTTTTATATATTTTTCAACTATCATTTTACATTATGTTCCAAAACTTTATTTTTAAAGCTTCGTTACGATATCTTCCTATCATTTGACTTGTATATGTTTTTCAACTATTTTTTTTTACATTATCTTCGAAAACTTCTTTTCTGAAATCTTCCAAACTTCATTTCCAAATCATAGTTTCGATATCTTCCCAAATTTATATCCAAATTATAATTTCGATATATTTCAACAATTTGACTTCTATATGTTTTTACATTGTCTTCCAAACTTTATTTCCAAATCGTAGTTTCAATATATTTCTACCATTTGACTTGTATATGATTTACAACTATCATTTTACATTATGTTCCAAATCTTTATTTTCAAAGCATCGTTACGATATATTTCTATCATTTGACTTGTATATGTTTTTCACCTATTTTTTTACATTATCTTCGAAAACTTATTTTCCAAATCGTAGTTTCAATATATTTCTACAATTTTACTTCTATATGTTTTTACATTATCTTCCAAAATTTATTTCGAAATCGTAATTTCGATATATTTCAACAATTTGACTTCTATATGTTTTTACATTGTCTTCCAAACTTTATTTATTTTTGTAACTCATAATTATGCTCTTTGTACCTTATTTTTAGCAGCACAAAAATCGTCGCGGACGTTTATTTAATTTCTGAATAAATTCTTATTTTGTATCGTTGTGCGTTCCAATCAAAATTGGAGGCAATCTTGACCTATTTTTCGTGCGACCCAAATTAGGGTAATATTCTGTTCTGAGTCTTCTTAATTATTGGTATTGATGACCCGACCTGATTTTGGTCCCATGTACTCCTAATTAATTTTAGAACACAACTGGCATTTATTTCTATTTAAATTGATGATACCATTTTATCTGATTCCGTAAATCCCTGTAAATTCCAATGCCCTACTATTTAAGCCCGTACCAAACATACTGCGCCCCCTGACCCTACAAAACACCGAACACCGAATCGCTCGCCAAATTCTTGTCATTTTATGCGTCGGTGCAAATACCCAAATTTATGGGGGCTAATTTACAAATTTACATTTGGTGTAAACACCCCATTGGTTCAACCCAATGGAGAACCCCAAATTTTGGCTAATCACCCCACATCCTCATTCCCCATGAAGAACTTCTCCATGTTAAATCTTGGCCATTCATTTAATAGGTCAATCACCACCCTTCATTCACACCCACCCTCATCCTATTTAATGCCCCATCATTCCCTCTTCCCAAGGAAAACCTAATCCCCAAACCTACACTAGCCCCCAAGCCCCCAACCGTATGAAATCCCTCTTCTTCCTCTTTTCTCCATTTTTTATTTTCTTCTTCTCTTCTTCTTTTTTCCTTTCTTCTCCTTCTCACCCTTTTGAATTAATGAGAGGGGGGGGGGGGGAAACACCACCACCACCCTACAGCATCTATCCGGCCAAGCCCCCACTACCACCGGCTACTGCGGATGTCGCCAACCTGCTGCTACCGTCGGCTGCTACTGCTCGACCCCGCTGCTGCTCGGCTGCTGCGCCGGCCGGCTACCCCCAGCACCACCACCATCACCATTAGAACCACCCTCTCCAACTATTCTCCACCCGCGGCCGAAGCTAACCCTATACCCAGCCATCCCTGTCCGGCCATTGAACTCCACGATCAAGAAATTTCCCTTCATCGTTCGGCTTTCGCAGGAGAACTTACGAGCAAAGATACAATTCCTGGTGCAAAGCCGGCTGTACCCCGACGTATATTGCTGCTAGTGCCTGTAGCGCCCCATTCTCCCGATGCTGAGAGCGCGGCTAAGAAACACAAGACGGTATCGTTCGATCGGGATAGATTGAATTAAGAACTCGTCCTCGTTATGGATTTGTTTCTTCGGAATCGATTCCCATATTCAGTGGACTGCGCCCCAAGGATCGGCTTAGCGGCAGAGTCAGGAGGGACCTCTCCGCTGCTATCTTTTATTGCCTCGGTTTTCGATGTCGTTTGTTGCTTTCGTGCTTTGAGTTGGTTTTGGGATTTGCTTGTTTTCCTTGAACGGTTTCGATGGTTTTCATTGTTTTCGTTCATTGACTTGCACTTCTATTCCGAGATTGGAAAGAGAGGAAGAAGTATTAATCAAGCTGTTCGTGTGCAGGTGAACGAGCAGTAGGCGACTTGCGATCGGAGTCGTGAAGCGCCTCTTTCCTTCTTCCTTCCAAAATCTAAGTGAGTGGCTACCAACCCGATTAGCTAGTCCTGCTTCCAAGCTTCACAGCTAATCAATCTGCACTCTTCTTTGCCCCGATCAAACGATACCAAGTAATAACTAAAAGAAACCAAGATAAAAGAGAATAGACTTGGTACTTATTCTTGTCAATGAAACTTGTGAACGGTTATATCTTTGCATGCTTGTTCGTTCGGAAATGTTCATCAAATGCATAGATACAAGTTTAAACGTATATCCTGATGCATAAATATAACGTAGTTGCAATGTAAAAATGAATCATGCAATACCGCTTGTCCTGTACTCACGTAGCCTCCGGGCGAATGCTTGTTAACGTAGCCTCCGGGCGAATGCTTGTCAACGTAGCCTCCGGGCGAATGATTGTTAGTGTGCGATCACGGACAACTTTTGCACAAGGTACAGTTCCTGCGGGCGGCTGCTGGGGCACTGGCACCGTTCCGACTCCGGACGGAACTAACGTTTAGTCTCACGTACTAGGACAGGGTGGTATGTGTAGTGCCTCAAATCCCGATCCGACCGGGATGTGCACTACGTAATTGGGCTTGTGGCTAGTCCGTTTGAGTCATAACTTAGAACTTCGGCATCTTCTTGCCACGGACAAAATGCGATGATCCTTTCCAACTCATGGAAAGGCCTCTATTGAAACGAGTCCAATAGTTTTCGTGTTTGGTTGCTTGGTTTTCTTGATTGCCGCTTTGGGATTTGATTTGGTGTTGCTTTCGATTTGCTTGGTTTTCGCTGCTGGTTTTATCGTTTGGAGCTTTGATTCTTGGGGAGTTCGGCAAGGAAGGATAGGCAAGATTCTAATTGGTGCTCGTGCTGTGCAGGTCCGCGTAACTGACGTTTGATCGTCGCTAGGCGGGAATCTTTGTTTCAGCTACCTTTTCCTTAACCAGTGAGTAGTTTGGACCCTTCTTTCCTACTTCTTCACGCCAACATCTTTAATGTTTCAAACGTTCACTCGATGATGCCCGGTTGGACGCCTAGGAAATCCTTTGCCACAATGCATGCCAGCCACTAAGAAAGGAACAGGGAATTTTGTAGACTAATATTTCTATATGCTTGCACACCTTATAACTGAGTTCGTTTATAAAGGGAATTGTTTGTTGGTGGCGGCCTAGTGCCTCGGACGGAGTTTGGACCTATGGGATATCAAAATCGGAACACCGCGTTGAGAAAATATGAACTGTTGCATGAGATATATATTGCTGCTTAACTTCTTTTTGTTTCAATCGATGCATTGTATGATATATGAATTGTTCATGCATTTGCATGGTCTGGGACAACTTGTGCACAAGGTTTGGCATTTTCTCGAAACGGCTTTCCGGGGCACTGGAACCGTATCGATCCGGAGGGAAATATTTGATTCGTGCTCGTCACGATGCATTGCGGGACCTCCAACAGGGCTTGCTACCCGGGCTGATAGGGCGCGCCGCTAATGCTTGAATATGTCCCTAAGGTGTCGATCACACCAATGACCGCATAGACTAGAACACATGCTAATTTATTGTCTTGTGCAGATGGTAAGTATACTTGTGTTTCGTTGCAGGGAAGGCGTGCATCGGTTGAGTAAGCAATCGATGCACTGGTTGGATTCGATATTATTTTCATTCCTATCAAAACATGCAACTGATATGAATTGAATTCACTTGCCTCTTTATAGAAGTCATCTTAATGCATGCTCGCCCCTAATAAGCTAGTGTCGATTTAGTCGAGTGGGTTCATCCCGCTCACCAGTACAAGTTGAGTACTGACCCACGTTGTGGGCAACTATTTCAGGCACTCAGACGGTGCAACGCTAGTGGATAGACGAGGAGGCGTTAGGAGCACCTCTATTTTGAAGTATAGTTGGAGTCAGATCATTTTGGAGGCTTGGACTTTCAACCTATACAAGGGCGTAATGTATGAACGACGTGGACTATCTGATGGAGCGCGCCCTGCCTTTTGAGTTTATCTTTTGTAATGCAAATCAAGTAGCCGAGAGGCGCATCAATGTAAATTCTATGTAAATTACTCTGAATTATCAATGAAAAAGCATGTTTCTTCCTGCACTGTGTTCAAATCTCTGTGAATGTGTTTTATAAATTGTGTTTCAAAATGGGTTCCTATAACTGCAAGTTCTTGCCTTGTACGAGCACAACTCCAGGCTCGTACGGCATCACGCCCCAAGCGAGGACGAATCGGTTCCGTAAAGGATCAAGCGAGGACGACCGACCCTTTCGGGATCGGGGCGTGACATATTGGTATCAGAGCCTAGGCTTTACTTCCACGGGATTTCAAAAGATTATAAAGGAGTTTGATGCGCCTCTCAATTGAGTTGCGTTCGGCGTCCGCTGCATGGGAAGAGTCGCTTATACAATGAGCCCATAGATATAAAATCTATCGTTTTTGGAGTGTTAACAAGTTACTCTCTTTTGTAGCCATGGCTAAGAAGAACACTGCAACTGCCAGCAGTGCTCAACCCATTCAGAGCGATCCAGCAAGCTCTGGAGAATCCGGAGGAGCGGGTTCAACCGGAATGGCGGAACGGCTTATGCACCTCATGGAGGCGCAGCAACAACAAGCTGTTACCCAACAAGCTAACATACAAGCGCAGTTTGCTTCTCAACAGAAGCAAATGGATACAATGATGCAACTGATTGCATCCCTAGTACCGAGCAACGGGACATCCGCAGCGACGCCTGTCACGCCGCCAGCCGTGGCGGTAGAAGACGAGTCAGAAGAGACTCAGCCTACAGCAAGGAACTCCTGCCGTGCAGCAGAGTTCACAAAAATGCATCCCCCTACTTTCAACGGACGAGCGGAGCCGGACGTGGTATTGGGGTGGATTGCTAAGCTGGAGGGACTTTTCAACCTGGTTGGCATCCGGGGATCCAAGCGAGTTGCCTGTGCATCGGTTCAGCTGGAACTGCGTGCGCATGATTGGTGGGAGGCAACGAAGCAAGGAATTTACGATGCCAATCCCAACTGTAAAATTACTTGGGAAATGTTCAAATCTGCCTTCATTGAACAATATATTCCCCGAGCCGTGCGTCAACAAAAAGAAGACGACTTCAGTAATCTGGTGCAAGGAAGTTTGTCTGTTGACGATTATGACTCAGTATTCGCTAAGCTGGCTAAGTTCGCAGGGCACTTCTTGCCTAATCAGCAGGCATGGTGCTATCGATTTCAGAAAGGTTTGAATGACGATTTACGTAGGGACGTCATCAACCAAAGATGCCAAACATATAGGGAATGTTATGAAGCGGCTCTGAACAGCGAACGGATCTTTGGGCGCCCTCTCCCAAAGACCGAGGTGCAAACCCCCCGTACCAATAACAATAAACGTCCTCATGAAACGGGAGGGTCTGGAGCACACAAGCGTTCGCATACGTCTGATAATAGGGGCCAATCCCAATCACTGAACTGCAGCCGGTGCGGCAAATCAGGGCATAAAGTGAATGAATGTCGGGTTCAAGGATGTTTCAAATGTGGTCGCCTGGGTCACAAACAGTTTAACTGCAGAGAGGGCAAGCCGAATCAGAATAATGGAAATCAAAACAAAGGGCCTCCAGCAAGTGATGCCAATGTTGTGCCAGTGAATCCACAACGCCATGGTGCTCAGGGCCGAGTCTATGCATTGACTCGGGATGAGGCATCGCTATCCGACACTGTTGTAACAGGTACTCTACTATACCGAGAATTACCCGCTAGAGTCTTATTCGATTCAGGTGCTACGCATAGTTTCATATCTGCTGATTTTACTGTTGAGCATAAATTAGCTTCTACTGCTTTAAATATGAACCTCTGCGTAAGTACCCCTTCGGGAGTCGATATGCCCGCCCATGCGATCTGTAGGGATGGTTACATTTGCATCGGAGGTAGGAAGCTTTCCTTAGATGTCATTGTACTAGACATCAAGGATTATGATATTATTCTCGGTATGGACTGGTTGGGTGCTTGCCATGCAACAATCGAGTGCGCGGAGAAGCGAGTCGTATTCCGTCTACCCGGCGAGGCAGACTTTTACTATTCGTGCAGCGCTGCACCGAAGACAGCAATAGTGATATCAGCAATTTTGGCTAGGCGTATGTTGCATTCGGGCTGTGAAGGGTACTTAGCTTCTGTTCGAGACACCCGGCGGGAATGTGCAGATGCAGCTCAGGCTGAAGTCATTGTAGAGTTTCTCGACGTGTTCCCAGACGAGCTGCCTGGAATGCCTCCTGATCGTGAGATCGAATTCAGCATTGACACTTTTCCGGATTCGCGACCGATATCAAAGGCACCTTATCGCATGGCCCCAGCAGAGCTTAAGGAACTTAAAGTTCAGTTGCAAGACCTGTTGGACCGAGGATACATTCGTCCAAGCGTTTCTCCTTGGGGCGCTCCGGTGCTGTTCGTGAAAAAGAAAGATGGATCCATGCGGCTGTGCATTGACTACCGAGAACTGAATAAAGCGACCGTGCGAAATCAGTACCCTTTGCCAAGAATAGATGACTTGTTTGATCAGCTGCAAGGTGCTACAGTTTTCTCTAAAGTTGATCTCAGGTCAGGGTATCACCAGTTGAAAATCAAATCAGAGGATATTCAAAAATCTGCCTTTAGAACCCGTTACGGACACTATGAGTTCCTCGTGATGTCGTTCGGTTTGACGAACGCCCCTGCAGCTTTCATGGATCTGATGAACCGCATATTTCGACCGTTTGTGGATAAGTTTGTAGTCGTGTTCATAGACGACATACTAATCTATTCCAAGAACGAGGCGGAGCACAAGGAACACCTGAAGATCGTGCTGCAGACATTACGAGACCATCAGTTGTTCGCTAAGCTCAACAAGTGTGAGTTCTGGTTGAACAGCGTGGCGTTCCTTGGTCATGTCATCTCGGCCGAAGGCGTCGCCGTAGACCCGAAGAAAATAGAAGTGGTGGTGGACTGGAAACAACCTACGTCAGCCCGCGAAGTTCGAAGCTTTCTAGGCCTTGCGGGATACTACCGTAGGTTCGTGAAGGATTTCTCTAAACTGGCCTCGCCTATGACTCGCCTTACTCAGAAAGGGATTGCATACGAATGGGGTGATGACTGCGAAGCCAGCTTTCGGGAACTTAAGCGGCGTCTTGTTTCAGCTCCGATCCTTGCACTTCCAGATGGGGTAGAAGAGTTTCAGATATACAGCGATACTTCAGGACTCGGCTTAGGGTGTGTACTCATGCAGAGGGACAAGGTAATATCGTACGCCTCCAGGCAACTGAAGCCGCACGAGAAGAACTACCCGACGCATGACTTGGAATTGGCGGCGATTGTATTTGCATTGAAGTTGTGGAGGCATTATCTTTATGGTGTTGCTTGCAAAATCTTCACAGATCACAAGAGCCTCAAGTATCTATTCACCCAGCGGGAATTGAACCTCCGGCAGCGGCGTTGGCTAGAACTTATTAAGGACTACGACCTAACGATCGCGTATACTCCGGGCAAGGGAAATATCGTTGCTGATGCTCTGAGTCGGAAGCACGTGGGCTCGTTATCTATAGACAACCGTTTACTTCGAGATCTAGAGGCGATGGGCATCGAGTTTCGAGTTCGGCATCCAGGAGTGCAGCTAGCACCACTCCATCTTGAACTGGGTTTACGTGGTAGAATCAAATCAGCTCAGGAGGGCGATCAGTTCTTAGCGAAGGTGCGCGGATTGATCTCGGCGGGGAAGACGTCTGACTTTGTGGCAGGCGAAGATGGGGCCTTACAGATGAAAGGAAGGCTATGTGTTCCTAACGACCCAGAACTCCGAAGGGAAATTATGGCGGAAGCACACTACGCGAAGTATTCTTTACATCCGGGGAGCACTAAGATGTACAAGGACTTGCGCGGGACCTTTTGGTGGCACGGTATGAAGCGGGATGTGGCGACCTTTGTGTCACAGTGCATGGCCTGTCAACAGGTGAAAGCTGAGCATCAGAGGCCCGGCGGGGAACTGCAGAACCTCGCTATTCCCGAGTGGAAATGGGACAACATCACTATGGATTTTATTGTGGGATTTCCGAAGACGCCGCGTGGGCACGATGCGATTTGGGTCATAGTTGATCGTTTGACCAAATCAGCCCACTTTCTTCCCATAAAAGTTACTTGGAGCGTCGATCGATTAGCACAAATTTACATAGATGAGATTGTCCGATTACACGGAGTACCTGCCTCAATCGTCTCTGACCGTGACGGACGCTTCTTATCTCGTTTCTGGACTAGTCTACAAGCTGCTTTGGGAACCAAGCTACAGTTCAGTACCGCATACCACCCGCAGACTGATGGACAGACAGAGAGGACAAATCAGATACTTGAAGATATGTTACGGCTGTGTGCGATCGATTTAAAGACTAGTTGGGACACGCATCTTCCTTTGGCGGAGTTTGCTTACAACAACAGTTACCAATTGAGCATCCAGATGGCACCGTACGAAGCACTATATGGACGTAAGTGTCGATCTCCAATCTGTTGGGACAAAGTCGACGAGCGGCAGGTACTCGGGCCAGAGCTGGTAGAGCAGGCAGTTGAAAAAGTTCGCTTGATTCGGGAAAGACTCCGCACAGCACAGAGCCGACAGAAAAGTTATGCTGATGCACATAGAAGACCCTTGGAATTCTTGGTCGGGGATCATGTCTTCTTGAAAGTGACGCCGATGCGGGGTGTGATGCGTTTCGGCGTGAAGGGCAAACTGAGTCCCCGGTTTATCGGCCCCTTTGAGATACTGGAACGAGTTGCAGCTGTGGCGTACAGGATAGCACTACCTCCCACCTTGGCAGAAGTGCATAACGTATTTCATGTTTCCCAACTACGGAAGTATGTGCATGACCCAAGTCATGTGGTTAGTTTTGTACAGTTGGAACTGCGCGCGGACTTGTCATACTCAGAAGAACCGGTGCAGATCCTGGATCGTAAGGAAAAAGTACTTCGCAACCGTACGATGTCCTTGGTTCGCGTGCTGTGGCAGAACCATTCAGCTGGGGAATCAACCTGGGAAATGGAATCGGAGATGAAGGAGAAGTACCCTTCATTGTTCATTCAGTCGGAGGTAGGGCCTTGTTCTTACGTTTCGGGTCGGCCTTGTTCTTAAGTTTCGGGTCAAAACTTTTTCTTAGTGGTATATTATGTAGTGCCTCAAATCCCGATCAAACGTCAGTTACGCGGACCTGCACAGCACGAGCACCAATTAGAATCTTGCCTATCCTTCCTTGCCGAACTCCCCAAGAATCAAAGCTCCAAACGATAAAACCAGCAGCGAAAACCAAGCAAATCGAAAGCAACACCAAATCAAATCCCAAAGCGGCAATCAAGAAAACCAAGCAACCAAACATGAAAACTATTGGACTCTGTGCACTACGCAATCAAGAAAACCAACGCGGTGTCCCGATCCGACCGGGATGTGCACTACGTAATTGGGCTTGTGGCTAGTCTGTCTGAGTCGTAGCTTAGATCTTCGGCATCTTTTTGCCACGGACGAAATGCGATGATCCTTTCCAACTCATGGAAAGGCCTCTATTGAAAAGAGTCCAATAGTTTTCGTGTTTGGTTGCTTGGTTTTCTTGATTGCCGCTTTGGGATTTGATTTGGTGTTGCTTTCGATTTGCTTGATTTTCGCTGCTGGTTTTATCGTTTAGAGCTTTGATTCTTGGAGAGTTCGGCAAGGAAGGATAGGCAAGATTCTAATTGGTGCTCGTGCTGTGCAGGTCCGCGTAACTGACGTTTGATCGTCGCTAGGCGGAAATCTTTGTTTCAGCTACATTTTCCTTAACCAGTGAGTGGTTTGGACCCTTCTTTCCTACTTCTTCACGCCAACATCTTTAATGTTTCAAACGTTCACTCGATGATGCCCGGTTGGACGCCTAGGAAATCCTTTGCCACAATGCATGCCAGCCACTAAGAAAGGAACAGGGAATTTTGTAGACTAATATTTCTATATGCTTGCACACCTTATAACTGAGTTCGTTTATAAAGGGAATTGTTTGTTGGTGGCGGCCTAGTGCCTCGGACGGAGTTTGGACCTATGGGATATCAAAATTGGAACACCGCGTTGAGAAAATATGAACTGTTGCATGAGATATATATTGCTGCTTAACTTCTTTTTGTTTCAATCGATGCATTGTATGATATATGAATTGTTCATGCATTTGCATGGTCTGGGACAACTTGTGCACAAGGTTTGGCATTTCCTCGAAACGGCTTTCCGGGGCACTGGAACCGTATCGATCCGGAGGGAAATATTTGATTCGTGCTCGTCACGATGCATTGCGGGACCTCCAGCAGGGCTTGCTACCCGGGCTGATAGGGCGCGCCGCTAATGCTTGAATATGTCCCTAAGGTGTCGATCACACTAATGACCGCATAGACTAGAACACATGCTAATTTATTGTCTTGTGCAGATGGTAAGTATACTTGTGTTTCGTTGCAGGGAAGACGTGCATCGGTTGAGTAAGCAATCGATGCACTGGTTGGATTCGATATTATTTTTATTCCTATCAAAACATACAACTGATATGAATTGAATTCACTTGCCTCTTTATAGAAGTCATCTTAATGCATGCTCGCCCCTAATAAGCTAGTGTCGATTTAGTCGAGTGGGTTCATCTCGCTCACCAGTACAAGTTGAGTACTGACCCACGTTGTGGGCAACTATTTCAGGCACTCAGACGGTGCAACGCTAGTGGATAGACGAGGAGGCGTTAGGAGCACCTCTATTTTGAAGTATAGTTGGAGTCAGATCATTTTGGAGGCTTGGACTTTCAACCTATACAAGGGCGTAATGTATGAACGACGTGGACTATCTGATGGAGCGCGCCCTGCCTTTTGAGTTTATCTTTTGTAATGCAAATCAAGTAGCCGAGAGGCGCATCAATGTAAACTCTATGTAAATTACTCTGAATTATCAATGAAAAAGCATGTTTCTTCCTGCACTGTGTTCAAATCTCTGTGAATGTGTTTTATAAATTGTGTTTCAAAATGGGTTCCTATAACTGCAAGTTCTTGCCTTGTACGAGCGCAACTCCAGGCTCGTACGGTATCACGCCCCAAGCAAGGACGAATCGGTTCCGTAAAGGATCAAGCGAGGACGACCGACCCTTTCGGGATCGGGGCGTGACAGTATGCGGCGCCTAACGTTCTTGCACGTAGCAAACCATCTTCGTCACAGACTAGTGTCCATTATGGCAATCAAGCCAGTGATCATCGTGTATATTTAAACCTGTTGCATACTAACTTGTGTCTTCGTGGCAGGGAAGGCAGGGTAAGTATTGTGCAGGTAATTCAGACGGTCAGGTAAAATCCACCGAACGGTGGCACGTTCATTTCAGTAAATTTCTATAAGCTGCTTACTTGTAAATGAACTAAGGCAAGATAGAAACCCACAAAAATATGCATGCTTCACTAAACAACGTGTTGATTGGTATAGTTCGGCTAGCTCGCCTTCACCAGCATGTTTCGATATGCTGACCCTCGTTGAAACAGGTTCTCCGTACTAAGGCGAACCGAGCGAGGAGCCGAAGTCGTCTTCCCGATCCAGTCCAGCTGTTAGCGCATCTTCACCGCGCCCTCGAAGCCTTTTGAAGTTCGAAGCTGCAACTCTTCATACACAAATGCAGCTCCGTGGCAAAGCCGTCCTCCAGCCTGGAGGTCTTTATCGTTTTGAGTTTATAAAAGGATGTAATGTACAGGACTGCTATCTCATTTTGAGTCAACCCTTTTGTAAGCCGTTCGACATATTAGCTGACTCGTTCAAGAGTTTGTAATAGATGTTCATTATCAATAAAGAGAACTTTTCTATGTTTCAAATCTGTGTTTCAATTTATCTGCGTACTCTGAATATGTGCTTGCTATGCAAATCATTAAAGCCTTGTGCGGGCGCAACTCCAGGCCCGCACGGCGGTCACGACTCGGGGGACGCCTCGGGGCGTGACATAGTGGTATCAGAGCACAGATTCAAGGTTCCTTAGACTTCGTGCTGGAAAAGTTCCTTTAACGATCAAAATTTCTGTGCGAACTCTTGAACTCGCTAGGCCAAAATGATATACATTCATGCAATAAGTCCATAATACATTATGATCCTAATGTAATTTAACTTCTTTTGAAGGAATGAATCCTGCACAATCTGCAGCGCAAGTCCCGGACGAAATGCAACGCCAAGGAAGTAGTTCGGGCACTTCGGGAAGTTCAGAAAGCCAGCGAGCCATGCCAAGCATCGATCCCGTTCAGCAAATATTGCGGATGTTGGAGGAAAACCAACAAAGGGACGAGGCTCGCCATGAACGGGCCGAGAAGCGGGCGGAAGAGAGTCAGCTCAAGTTTCAAGACAATATAGAAGCACGATTCTCAGTCCAATAGAAGCAGGTAGATACCCTGCAGCAGATCGTTCAGACTTTGGCATCCAACCAGTCCGCGGCAACGCCAGCGACTCCAGTGGATCAGCCCGTGCTTGAAGTAGAGACACCACAAATTCCAAGAGCGAGGGACGTGACTGCCTTCGACTTTGGCCACTTCAAGAAAGTCTGCAACACCCCATTCAACGGGACTGAGGACCCAGTCGTAGCTCTAGATTGGTTGGCCGAACTTGAAGATCACTTAGCTCTGCTAGAGGTACCCGAAGAAAAGCGCGTCGCCTGCGCACAACTACAGCTCCGCCTCAACGCACACGATTGGTGGGACGTGCATCGACGATCTCTCCAATTTGATCACGGAGAGGAGGCGATCTCGTGGACGACTTTTTGTGCCGCGTTCGAAGAGGAGTATGTACCCCCTCCAGTCCAACGCCAGATGGAGAACGAGTTCGTGCAGCTGCGGCAAGGCAGCATGACAGTTAAGGAGTACTCCGCCGAGTTCAACCGACTCTCCAAATTCGCTAGGGCATATTTACCTGATGTAGCGAGTCGAGCAAGAAGGTTTGAAGGTGGACTACGCCCTGCCATCCATTCGCACGTAGCCGTTCCTCAGTATCGTACGATGCGTGAAGTCATGAATCACGCCCTGTCGCTTGAACCACTCTATCCTCACGTTCCTGTCGGCGCTGTGCATACCTACAATCACAAACGCCAAAGCAACGAAGGAGAAAACACCGCTGCAAAGCGCCGCAACAACGGTGGTCCGCAAGAGGGCAGCTATGTCACTTCTGTAGGAGGCCAGGGCACCTGGTCAACGAATGTCGTCTGAAACAAGGATTATGCCTCATCTATGGCGATGCAAACCACAGAGTTCGTGACTGCCCCAAATACTCTGCTAAACATCCCCAACGTAACGTTCCCTGATGGTAGGTCCTGTTCTTAAGTTTCGGGACGAAACTTTCAATTAGTTGGGTAGGATGTAGTGCCCCATTCTCCCGATGCGGAGAGCGCGGCTAAGAAACACAAGACGGTATCGTTCGATCGGGATAGATTGAATTAAGAACTCGTCCTCGTTATGGATTTGTTTCTTCGGAATCGATTCCCATATTCAGTGGACTGCGTCCCAAGGATCGGCTTAGCGGCAGAGTCAGGAGGGACCTCTCCGCTGCTATCTTTTATTGCCTCGATTTTCGATGTCGCTTGTTGCTTTCGTGCTTTGAGTTGGTTTTGGGATTTGCTTGTTTTCCTTGAACGGTTTCGATGGTTTTCATTGTTTTCGTTCATTGACTTGCACTTCTATTCCGAGATTGGAAAGAGAGGAAGAAGTATTAATCGAGCTGTTCGTGTGCAGGTGAACGAGGAGTAGGCGGCTTGCGATCGGAGTCGTGAAGCGCCTCTTTCCTTCTTCCTTCCAAAATCTAAGTGAGTGGCTACCAACCCGATTAGCTAGTCCTGCTTCCAAGCTTCACAGCTAATCAATCTGCACTCTTCTTTGTCCCGATCAAACGATACCAAGTAATAACTAAAAGAAACCAAGATAAAAGAGAATAGACTTGGTACTTATGCTTGTCAATGAAACTTGTGAACGGTTATATCTTTGCATGCTTGTTCGTTCGGAAATGTTCATCAAATGCATAGATACAAGTTTAAACGTATATCCTGATGCATAAATATAACGTAGTTGCAATATAAAAATGAATCATGCAATACCGCTTGTCCTGTACTCACGTAGCCTCCGGGCGAATGCTTGTTAACGTAGCCTCCGGGCGAATGCTTGTCAACGTAGCCTCTGGGCGAATGATTGTTAGTGTGCGATCACGGACAACTTGTGCACAAGGTACAGTTCCTGCTGGCGGTTGCTGGGGCACTGGCACCGTTCTGGCTCCGGACGGAACTAACGTTTAGTCTCACGTACTAGGACAGGGTGGTATGCGGCGCCTAACGTTCTTGCACGTAGCAAACCATCTTCGTCACAGACTAGTGTCCATTATGGCAATCAAGCCAGTGATCATCGTGTATATTTAAACCTGTTGCATACTAACTTGTGTCTTCGTGGCAGGGAAGGCAGGGTAAGTATTGTGCAGGTAATTCAGATGGTCAGGTAAAATCCACCGAACGGTGGCACGTTCATTTCAGTAAATTTCTATAAGCTGCTTACTTGTAAATGAACTAAGGCAAGATAGAAACCCACAAAAATATGCATGCTTCACTAAACAACGTGTTGATTGGTATAGTTCGACTAGCTCGCCTTCACCAGCATGTTTCGATATGCTGACCCTCGTTGAAACAGGTTCTTCGTACTAAGGCGAACCGAGCGAGGAGCCGAAGTCGTCTTTCCGATCCAGTCCAGCTGTTAGCGCATCTTCACCGCGCCCTCGAAGCCTTTTGAAGTCCGAAGCTGCAACTCTTCATACACAAATGCAGCTCCGTGGCAAAGCCGTCCTCCAGCCTGGAGATCTTTATCGTTTTGAGTTTATAAAAGGATGTAATGTACAGGACTGCTATCTCATTTTGAGTCAACCCTTTTGTAAGCCGTTCGGCATATTAGCTGACTCGTTCAAGAGTTTGTAATAGATGTTCATTATCAATAAAGAGAACTTTTCTATGTTTCAAATCTGTGTTTCAATTTATCTGCGTACTCTGAATATGTGCTTGCTATGCAAATCATTAAAGCCTTGTGCAGGCGCAACTCCAGGCCCGCACGGCGGTCACGACTCGGGGGACGCCTCGGGACGTAACAGTGCCGGCAAAATACCAGTTGAGCTTTAGGGGAGAGGGAGACCAATACTTGCAGCAGAGTGTTTGGGTAAGTGAATATACATCTCCTTCAACTCATATCATTTTTGTTTTGATAATCCTTCAACTTATATCACTCTCCGTTAATGCAAAATTTACATATTTGAACAATGTATGTCACAGAGTTAGACACTAGTACCTTTCTGTTGCATGCCAATTTTCCAGCAACCAGTGGCAAATTATGAGTACTTTGGTCAATGTTTACATGGACTTTTGTCAGTATGTGTTGCTGGTCTCTGTCATGTGGCCCATTATGTATATTATGAGCACGACATCACAAGTTGGCCCAAATCCCAAAGATTGGCTACTTCCCTCGTACCTCCGTCTATCCATTTGGTTGAGGGATCCTGGAAGGAACTTGGAAGTATCCATGGAGGCATAGAGTTCTTCAAAGTTTCTTTGTTGGTTTGTAGAAGTAGAGCTAGTTAGGATCCAAAATTTAAGCTTCTCTGTCTCCTTGCCACATCAACTTGGTCTCCTCAAGATCACGCCAGTTTAACTTCCAACAAATTTTGGTAGGAACGTCTGATGCAAATATTATTTTTATCATATGTTTATAGGACTGTCGGATTCTCCAGACGATACTCTGGGACAGGACATTGGTATTGACAGCTAAGGACCCAAGGCGAGTACATTCTCTGATTATTTTTTAATTTATGATATCTCCTATGTTCACTGTATCTAGTGTAGATATACATGCTCTTGACACGTTGGTTACACGGATTGGTATACACGGATCTCGTCATGAGATGTTATTCCTTATTCATGGTGTAGCTTGTACAAGACTTGTTTCCTTGTTATCTTGTGCATGTACAGACACTAATTTCCGGGGAGACTTGCTACCTCCCTAGGGAATCCCGTGCCATAGTATACCATGATTGGATCTACTATACCAGTCGGGGGAGGGGAATATTTTAGTGTAGATATGTGATCATACCCAACTTTACATGCATCATAGCTCACCCCACATCTCACGTCGGGTGCGGCCTGACCATTTACATGCTTCATAGCTGTTACGTGTGATTAGCCTGACCTCTACATGTATCATAGCTAACCTACGGTTAGCCTGACCTTACATGAATCATAGCTAATCACATGTAACCAGCCTGATCAAGTTCCCAAGCCGATCACATGTTAAAGCTAATACTCATACACTTAGTCATAGGTTCTTGCTCATGGACATATTGTTTCTTCTCCTGCATTTACTTACAGTATTTTCAGTATTTCTTTTATTTCTCGTACCTATACATGCTTCTGGTATATTTTCATCTAGAACTGCTACATAGTTTATATCATTAATATAGAACTGCTATTTAGAGATGTACTTTGCTCCTTCCTGACTGGAAAATATTTTTCCAGACTGTGACCTTAGTAGACTGGTTTCTGACACACTTGGGGATTGGAAGTTAATGATTACAGGTATGATTATTTTGTTGTTAGACTTGTCTTGTATTTCTTGCTTACCTTGATATCTCATCGTGCTTTAGTTTATGTGATTGAGTATTTCTAGCATTATTTTATGATATACACGTCTCCTTATGGAGTTGGGTATTCACGTGAGTTGATTAGATAGTTACATGACCTAGACAGCGTTCTTCCGTCGATGCTGCGGCGTAGGCTGGACGTACCCACGCACTCGTGCCCCTAAACCGGGTGCGGGTCGTGACACTACCATTTGGCTTCAATATGTTATTCATCTATAATTTTACATTATGTTCAAAAACTTTATTTTTAAAGCATAGTATTTTTAACTTTATATATTTTTCATCTTTCTATCATTTGACTTTATATGTTATTCATCTTTCAACTATCCTTTATATTATTATAATTTTACATTATTTTTCTACAATTTGGCTTCTATATGTTATTTATCTTTCTATCATTTGACTTTATATGTTTTTAAACTCTCTTTTTTACATTATATTCGAAAATTTCTTTTCCAAACTTTATTTTCAAAGCGTAGTTTCGACATCTTTCTATCATTTGACTTTTATAATTTTTAACTATCATTTTACATTATAATCCAAAATATTATTTTTAAATTGTAGTTTTGATATTTTTCTACCATTTGACTTCTATAAGTTTTTCAACTAACGTTTTACATTATTTCCAAAACTTTATTTCCAAATCATAGTTATGATATCTTTCTAACATTTGACTTTTATAAGTATTTCATATTTTTTTTAAAGTTATGTTCCACATTTCCAAATCGTAGTTTCGATGTCTTTCTTCATTAGACTTCTATATATTTTTTAACTATCCTTTTATATTGTTTTAAAAAACTCCACTTAATTTTCAAATTATAGTTTTGATATCTTTCTACCATTTGACTTCTACATGTATTTCAATTATCCTTTTATATTATGTTCCAAAACTTTATTTTCAAAGTATATATTTTTCAACTATCCTTTTACATTATAATCCAAAACTTCATTTTCAAATTGCGGTTTCGATATCTTTCTATCATTTGACTTTTATATATTTTTCAACTATCATTTTACATTATGTTCCAAAATTTTATTTTCAAAGCATCGTTACGATATCTTCCTATTATTTGACTTATATATGTTTTTCAACTATTTTTTTTACATTATCTTCGAAAACTTCTTTTCCGAAATCTTCCAAACTTCATTTCCAAATCATAGTTTCGATATCATCCAAAATTTATATCCAAATTATAATTTCGATATATTTCAACAATTTGACTTCTATATGTTTTTACATTGTCTTCCAAACCTTATTTTCAAATCGTAGTTTCAATATATTTCTACCATTTGACTTCTTTATGATCATATTCAAAGAATAGTTTCGATATATTTCTATAATTTGGCTTATATATATATATTTTTACTATCCTTTTACATTATAATCCAAAATATCATTTCCAAATTGTAGTTTCCATATATTTCTACCTTTTGGCTTCTATATATTTTTGAACTATCGCTTTAGTTCGAAAACTTTATTTCCAAGCATATTTTCAATATCTTTCTATCATTTGACTTCTATATATTTTTTCAACTATCTTTTTAATCGTAGTTTTGATATCTTTTTTCCATTTAACTTTTATAAGTATTTCAACTATCCTTTTTTAGGTTATGTTTTAACTATCTTTTTACATTATGAACCAAAAATTTATTTCCAAATCGTAGTTTCGATATCTTTTTTTCATTTGACTTTTGTAAGTATTTCAACTATCCTTTTACGTTATCTTCCTCATTTCCAAATCGTAGTTTCGATGTCTTTATATCATTCGACTTGTTTATATTTTTCAACTATCCTTTTATATTTTGTTCCAAAACTCCACATTTTGAAGTATAATTTCAAAATTATGCCCCGATTTGACTTATATTTGTTTTCAACCATCATTTATACGATTTGACTTCTATATGTTCATATTCAAAGCGTAGTTTCGATATCTTTCTATCATTTGACTTATATATATATATATATTTTACTATCCTTTTACATTATAATCCAAAATATCATTTCCATATTTTAGTTTCGATATCTTTATACCCTTTGCGTCTATATATTTTTGAACTACCGTTTTACATTATGTTCCAAAACTTTATTTTCAAAGCATAGTTACGATATCGCTCTATCATTTGACTTATATTTGTTTCTCAACTATCATTTTACATTTTGTTCCAAATCTTTATTTTCAAAGCATCGTTACGATATCTTTCTATCATTTGACTTGTATATGTTTTTCAACTATTTTATTACATTATCTTCGAAAACTTTTTTTCCGAAATCTTCCAAACTTTATTTCCAAATCGTAGTTTCAATATATTTCTACAATTTTACTTCTATATGTTTTTACATTATCTTCCAAAATTTATTTCGAAATCGTAATTTCGATATATTTCAACAATTTGACTTCTATTTGTTTTTACATTGTCTTCCAAACTTTATTTCCAAATCGTAGTTTCAATATATTTCTACCATTTGACTTCTATATGATCATATTCAAAGCATAGTTTTAATATATTTCTATCATTTGACTTCTATATATTTTTATTACTATCCTTTTACATTATAATCCAAAATATCATTTCCAAATTGTAGTTTCGATATATTTCTACCATTTGGCTTCTATATATTTTTGAACTACCGTTTTATATTATGTTCCAAAACTTTATTTCCAATGCATAGTGACGATATCGTTCTATTATTTGACTTCTATATATTTTTTCAACTATCTTTTTACATTATAAACCAAAAATTTATTTCCAAATCGTAGTTTCGATATCTTTCTTCCATTTGACTTTTATAAGTATTTCAAGTATCCTTTTACGTTATCTTCCTCATTTCCAAATCGTAGTTTCGATATTTTTATATCATTTGACATCTTTATATTTTTCAACTATCCTTTTATATTTTGTTCCAAAACTTCACCTTTTGATGTATAATTTCAAAATTATGCCCCGATTTGACTTTTATATATTTTTAACTATCCTTTTACATTATAATCCAAAATATTATTTTCAAATTGTTGTTTTGATATTTTTCTACCATTTGACTTCTATATGTTTTTCAACTACCGTTTTACATTATTTCCAAATCATAGTTATGATAACTTTCTAACATTTGGCTTCTATATATTTTTTCAAATATGTTTTTACATTATAATCCAAAAATTCATTTTCAAATCGTAGTTTTGATATATTTCTTCCATTTGACTTTTATTAGTATTTCAAGTATCCTATTACGTTATGTTCCTCATTTCGAAATCCTAGTTTCGATTTATTTCTTTCATTTGACTTTTATAAGTATTTCATATTTTTTTAAGGTTATGTTCCACATTTCCAAATCGTAGTTTCGATGTCTTTCTTCATTAGATATCTATATATTTTTTAACTATCCTTTTATATTGTGTTAAAAAACTCCACTTAATTTTCAAATTATAGTTTCGATATCTTTCTACCATTTGACTTCTATATGTATTTCAATTATCCTTTTATATTATGTTCCAAAACTTTATTTTCAAAGTATATATTTTTTAACTATCCTTTTACATTATAATCCAAAACTTCATTTTCAAATTGCGGTTTCGATATCTTTCTATCATTTGACTTTTATATATTTTTCAACTATCATTTTACATTATGTTCCAAAACTTTATTTTCAAAGCTTCGTTACGATATCTTCCTATCATTTGACTTGTATATGTTTTTCAACTATTGTTTTTTACATTATCTTTGAAAATTTCTTTTCCGAAACCTTCCAAACTTCATTTCCGAATCATAGTTTCGATATCTTCCCAAATTTATATCCAAATTATAATTTTGATATATTTCAACAATTTGACTTCTATATTTTTTACATTGTCTTCCAAACTTTATTTCCAAATCGTAGTTTCAATATATTTCTACCATTTGACTTGTATATGATTTTCAACTATCATTTTACATTATGTTCCAAATCTTTATTTTCAAAGCATCGTTACGATATCTTTCTATCATTTGACTTGTATATGTTTTTCACCTATTTTTTTACATTATCTTCGAAAACTTCTATTCCAAAATCTTCCAAACTTCATTTCCAAATCGTAGTTTTAATATATTTCTACAATTTTACTTCTATATGTTTTTACATTATCTTCCAAATTTTATTTCGAAATCGTAATTTCGATATATTTCAACAATTTGACTTCTATATGTTTTTACATTGTCTTCCAAACTTTATTTCCAAATCGTAGTTTCAATATATTTCTACCATTTGACTTCTATATGATCATATTCAAAGCATAGTTTCAATATATTTCTATCATTTGACTTCTATATTTTTTTTTTACTATCCTTTTAAATTATAATCAATAATATCATTTCCAAATTGTAGTTACGATATATTTCTACCCTTTGGCTTCTATATATTATTGAACTACCGTTTTATATTATGTTCCAAAACTTTATTTCCAAAGAATAGTGATGATATCTTTCTATCATTTGACTTATATATATTTTTTCAACTATCTTTTTACATTATAATCCAAAAATTTATTTTCAAATCGTAGATTCGATATCTTTTTTCCATTTGACTTTTATAAGTATTTCAACTATCCTTTTACGTTATGTTTCAACTATCTTAAATTTGACCTCAATTTGATTTTTAAGCGGTCCGTCTACATTATCTTCAAAACTTTACTTCTTAAGTATAGTTTCAATATCTTTCTTTCATTGGCTTCTATATGTTTTTTAACTATTATTTACATTATCTTCCAAAACTTTATTTCCAAAACGTAGTTTCAATTTCTTTCTATCATTATTTGACTTCTATATGTTTTTGAACTATCACTTTACATTATATTTCAAAACTTTATTTCTAAAGCATAATTCAATATCTTTCTATCATTTGACTTCTATATGTTTTTCAACTATCATTTTACATTATAATCTAAAACTTATTTTTTTTCTATTGTAGTTCAGATATCTTTCTACCATTTGACTCTGATATGTATTTCAACTATCTTTTTATTATGTTCCAAAAATTAATTTCCAAAGTATATATTTTTTTCAACTATCCTTTATATTCTAATATAAAACGTCATTTTCAAATTGTAGTCTCGATATATTTGTACCATTTGGCTTCATTATGTTATTCATCTATAATTTTACATTATGTTCCAAAACTTTATTTTTAAAGCATAGTATTTTTAACTTTATATATTTTTCATCTTTCTATCATTTTACTTTATATGTTATTCATCTTTCAACTATCCTTTATATTATTATAATTTTACATTATTTTTCTACAATTTGGCTTCTATATGTTATTTATCTTTCTATCATTTGACTTTATATGTTTTTAAACTCTCTTTTTTACATTATATTCGAAAACTTCTTTTCCAAACTTTATTTTCAAAGCGTAGTTTCGACATCTTCCTATCATTTGACTTTTATATATTTTTAACTATCATTTTACATTATAATCCAAAATATTATTTTTAAATTGTAGTGTTGATATTTTTCTATCATTTGACTTCTATAAGTTTTTCAACTAACCGTTTTACATTATTTCCAAAACTTTATTTCCAAATCATAGTTATGATATCTTTCTAACATTTGACTTCTATATGTTTTTTCAAATATCTTTTTACATTATAATCCAAAAATTTATTTTCAAATCGTCGTTTTGATACATTTCTTCCATTTGACTTTTATAAGTATTTCAAGTATCCTATTACGTTATGTTCCTCATATCGAAATCATAGTTTCGATTTATTTCTTTCATTTGACTTTTATAAGTATTTCGTATTTTTTTTAAAGTTATGTTCCACATTTTCAAATCGTAGTTTCGATGTCTTTCTTCAATAGACTTCTATATATTTTTTTAACTATCCTTTTATATTGTTTTAAAAAACACCACTTAATTTTCAAATTATAGTTTCGATATCTTTCTACCATTTGACTTCTATATGTATTTCAATTATCCTTTTATAATATGTTCCAAAACTTTATTTTCAAAGTATATATTTTTCAACTATCCTTTTACATTATAATCCAAAACTTCATTTTCAAATTGCGGTTTCGATATCTTTCTATCATTTGACTTTTATATATTTTTTAACTATCATTTTACATTATGTTCCAAAATTTTATTTTCAAAGCATCGTTACGATATCTTCCTATCATTTGACTTGTATATGTTTTTCAACTTTTTTTTTTACATTATCTTCCAAAACTACTTTTCCGAAATCTTCCAAACTTCATTTCCTAATCATAGTTTCGATATCATCCAAAATTTATATCCAAATTATAATTTCGATACATTTCAACAATTTGACTTCTATATGTTTTTACATTGTCTTCCAAACTTTATTTTCAAATCGTAGTTTCAATATATTTCTACCATTTGACTTCTTTATGATATCATATTCAAAGAATAGTTTTGATATATTTCTATCATTTGACTTATATATATATATTTTACTATCCTTTTACATTATAATCCAAAATATAATTTCCAAATTGTAGTTTCCATATATTTCTACCTTTTGGCTTCTATATATTTTTGAACTATCGTTTTAGTTCTAAAACTTTATTTCCAAGCATATTTCCAATATATTTCTACCATTTGACTTCTATATATTTTTTCAACTATCTTTTTATATTATATTCCAAAATTTTATTTTCAAATAGTAGTTTTGATATCTTTTTTCCATTTAACTTTTATAAGTATTTCAACTATCCTTTTTTAGGTTATGTTTTAACTATCTTTTACATTATAAACCAAAAATTTATTTCCAAATCGTAGTTTCGATATCTTTTTTCCATTTGACTTTTGTAAGTATTTCAACTATCCTTTTACGTTATCTTCCTCATTTCCAAATCATAGTTTCGATGTCTTTATATCATTCGACTTGTTTATATTTTTCAACTATCCTTTTATATTTTGTTCCAAAACTCCACATTTTGAAGTATAATTTCAAAATTATGCCCTGATTTGACTTATATATGTTTTCAACCATCATTTATACGATTTGACTTCTATATGTTCATATTCAAAGCGTAGTTTCGATATCTTTCTATCATTTGACTTATATATATATATATATATATATATATATATTTTACTATCCTTTTACATTATAATCCAAAATATCATTTCCATATTTTAGTTTCGATATCTTTATACCCTTTGCTTCTATTTGTTTTTGAACTACCGTTTTACATTATGTTCCAAAACTTTATTTTCAAAGCATAGTTACGATATCGCTCTATCATTTGACTTATATTAGTTTTTCAACTATCATTTTACATTATGTTCGAAATCTTTATTTTCAAAGCATCGTTACGATATCTTTCTATCATTTGACTTGTATATGTTTTTCAACTATTTTATTACATTATCTTCGAAAACTTTTTTTCCGAAATCTTCCAAACTTCATTTCCAAATCGTAGTTTCAATATATTTCTACAATTTTACTTCTATATGTTTTTACATTATCTTCCAAAATTTATTTCGAAATCGTAATTTCGATATATTTCAACAATTTGACTTCTATTTGTTTTTACATTGTCTTCCAAACTTTATTTCCAAATCGTAGTTTCAATATATTTCTACCATTTGACTTCTATATGATCATATTCAAAGCATAGTTTCAATATATTTCTATCATTTGACTTCTATATTTTTTTTTACTATCCTTTTACATTATAATCCAAAATACCATTTCCAAATTGTAGTTTCGATATATTTCTACCATTTGGCTTCTATATATTTTTGAACTACCATTTTATATTATGTTCCAAAACTTTATTTCCAAAGCATAGTGACGATATCGTTCTATTATTTGACTTCTATATATTTTTTCAACTATCTTTTTACATTATAAACCAAAAATTTATTTCCAAATCATAATTTCGATATCTTTCTTCCATTTGACTTTTATAAGTATTTCAAGTATCCTTTTCGTTATCTTCCTCATTTCCAAATCGTAGTTTTGATGTTTTTATATCATTTGACTTCTTTATATTTTTCAACTATCCTTTTATATTTTGTTCCAAAACTCTACCTTTTGAAGTATAATTTCAAAATTATGCCCCGATTTGACTTTTATATATTTTTAACTATCCTTTTGCATTATAATCCAAAATTTTATTTTCAAATTGTTGTTTTGATATTTTTCTACCATTTGACTTCTATATGTTTTTCAACTACCGTTTTACATTATTTCCAAAACTTTATTTCCAAATCATAGTTATGATATCTTTCTAACATTTGGTTCTATATGTTTTTTCAAATATCTTTTTACATTATAATCCAAAAATTCATTTTCAAATCGTAGTTTTGATATATTTCTTCCATTTGAATTTTCTTAGTATTTCAAGTATCCTATTACGTTATGTTCCTCATTTCGAAATCCTAGTTTCGATTTATTTCTTTCATTTGACTTTTATAAGTATTTCATATTTTTTTAAAGTTATGTTCCACATTTCCAAATCGTAGTTTCGATGTCTTTATTCATTAGACATCTATATATGTTTTAACTATCCTTTTATATTGTGTTAAAAAACTCCACTTAATTTTTATATTATAGTTTCGATATCTTTCTACCATTTGACTTTTATATGTATTTCAATTATCCTTTTATATTATGTTCCAAAACTTTATTTTCAAAGTATATATTTTTCAACTATCCTTTTACATTATAATCCAAAACTTTATTTTCAAATTGCGATTTCGATATCTTTCTATCATTTGACTTTTATATATTTTTCAACTATCATTTTACATTATGTTCCAAAACTTTATTTTCAAAGCTTCGTTACGATATCTTCCTATCATTTGACTTGTATATGTGTTTCTACTATTGTTTTTTACATTATCTTCGAAAACTTCTTTTCCGAAATCTTGCAAACTTCATTTCCAAATCATAGTTTCGATATCTTCCAAAATTTATATCCAAATTATAATTTCGATATATTTCAACAATTTGACTTCTATATTTTCGACATTGTCTTCCAAACTTTATTTCCAAATCGAGTTTCAATATATTTCTACCATTTGACTTGTATATGATTTTCAACTATCTTTTTACATTATGTTCCAAATCTTTATTTTCAAAGCATCATTACGATATCTTTCTATCATTTGACTTGTATATGTTTTTCACCTATTTTTTTACATTATCTTCGAAAACTTCTTTTCCGAAAGCTTCCAAACTTCATTTCCAAATCGTAATTTCAATATATTTCTACAATTTTACTTCTATATGTTTTTACATTATCTTCCAAAATTTATTTCGAAATCGTAATTTCGATATATTTCAACAATTTGACTTCTATATGTTTTTACATTGTCTTCCAAACTTTATTTCCAAATCGTAGTTTCAATATATTTCTACCATTTGACTTCTATATGATCATATTCAAAGCATAGTTTCAATATATTTCTATCATTTGACTTCTATATGTTTTTTTACTATCCTTTTAAATTATAATAAAAAATATTATTTCTAATTTGTAGTTACGATATATTTCTACCCTTTGGCTTCTATATATTTTTGAACTACCGTTTTATATTATGTTCCAAACTTTATTTCCAAAGAATAGTGACGATATCTTTCTATCATTTGACTTATATATATTTTTTCAACTATCTTTTTACATTATAATCCAAAATTTTATTTTCAAATTGTAGTTTCGATGTCTTTTTTCCATTTGACTTTTATATGTATTTCAACTATCCATTTACGTTATATTTCAACTATCTTAAATTTGACCTCAATTTGATTTTTAAGCGGTCCGTCTACATTATCTTCAAAACTTTACTTCTTAAGTATAGTTTCAATATCTTTCTTTCACTTCTATATGTTTTTTAACTATTATTTACTTTATCTTCCAAAATTTCATTTCCAAAACGTAGTTTCAATTTCTTTCTATCATTATTTGACTTCTATATGTTTTTGAACTATCACTTTACATTATATTTCAAAATTTTATTTCTAAAGCATAATTAAATATCTTTCTATCATTTGACTTCTATATGTTTTTCAACTATCCTTTTACATTATAATCTAAAACTTATTTTTTTTCTATTGTAGTTGAGATATCTTTCTACCATTTGACTCCGATTTGTATTTCAACTATCTTTTTATTACGTTCCAAAAATTTATTTCCAAAGTATATTTTTTTCAACTATCCTTTATATTATAATATAAAACGTCATTTTCAAATTGTAGCCTCGATATATTTCTACCATTTGGCTTCTATATGTTATTCATCTATAATTTTACATTATGTTCCAAAACTTTATTTTTAAAGCATCGTATTTTTAACTTTATATTTTTTTCATCTTTCTATCATTTGACTTTATATGTTATTCATCTTTCAACTATCCTTTATATTATTATAATTTTACATTATTTTTCTACAATTTGGCTTCTATATTTTATTTATCCTTCTATCATTTGACTTTATATGTTTTTAAACCCTTTTTTTATATTATATTCAAAAACTTTCTTTCCAAACTTTATTTTCAAAGCGTAGTTTCAACATCTTTCTATCATTTAACTTTTATATATTTTTAACTATCCTTTTACATTATAATCCAAAATATTATTTCCAAAATATAGTGTTGATATTTTTCTACCATTTAACTTCTATATGTTTTTCAACTACCGTTTTACGTTATTTCTAAAACTTTATTTCCAAATCATAGTTATGATATCTTTCTAACATTTGACTTCTATATGTATTTTCAAATATCTTTTTACATTATAATCCAAAAATTTATTTTCAAATCGTCGTTTTGATATATTTCTTCCATTTGACTTTTATAAGTATTTCAAGTATCCTATTACGGTATGTTCCTCATTTCGAAATGGTAGTTTCGATTTATTTCTTTCATTCGACATTTTTAAGTATTTCATATTTTTTTTAAAGTTATGTTCCACATTTCCAAACCGTAGTTTCGATGTCTTTCTTCATTAGACTTCTATATATTTTTTAACTATCCTTTTATATTGTGTTAAAAAACTCCACTTAATTTTTAAATTATAGTTTCGATATCTTTCTACCATTTGACTTCTATATGTATTTCAATTATCCTTTTATATTATGTTCCAAAACTTTATTTTCAAAGTATATATTTTTCAACTATCCTTTTACATTATAATCCAAAACTTCATTTTCAAATTGCGGTTTCGATATCTTTCTATCATTTGACTTTTATATATTTTTCAACTATCATTTTACATTATGTTCCAAAACTTTATATTCAAAGCATCGTTACGATATCTTCCTATCATTTGACTTGTATATGTTTTTCAACTATTTTTTTTACATTATCTTCGAAAATTTCTTTTCCGAAATCTTCCAAACTTCATTTCCATATCATAGTTTCGATATCTTCCAAAATTTATATCCAAATTATAATTTCAATATATTTCAACAATTTGACTTCTATATGTTTTTACATTGTCTTCCAAACTTTATTTCCAAATCATAGTTTCAATATATTTCTACCATTTGACTTCTTTATGATCATATTCAAAGCATAGTTTCGATATATTTCTATTATTTGACTTCTATTTATATTTTTTACTATCCTTTTACTTTATAATCCAAAATATCATTTCCAAATTGTAGTTTCGATATATTTCATCCATTTGGCTTCTATATATTTTTGAACTACCGTTTTAGTTCCAAAACATTATTTCCAAGCATATTTGCAATATCTTTCTATCATTTGACTTCTATATATTTTTTCAACTATCTTTTTACATTATATTCCAAAATTTTATTTTCAAATCGTAGTTTTGATATATTTTTTCTATTTAACTTTTATAAGTATTTTAACTATACTTTTTTTTACGTTATGTTTTAACTATCTTTTTACATTATAAACCAAAAATTTATTTCCCAATCATAGCTTCGATATCTTTTTTCCATTTGACTTTTATAAGTATTTCAAGTATCCTTTTCGTTATCTTCCTCATTTCCAAATCGTAGTTTTGATGTTTTTATATCATTTGACTTCTTTATATTTTTCAACTATCCTTTTATATTTTGTTCCAAAATTCTACCTTTTGAAGTATAATTTCAAAATTATGCCCCGATTTGACTTTTATATATTTTTAACTATCATTTTACATTATAATCCAAAATATTATTTTTAAATTGTAGTGTTGATATTTTTCTACCATTTGACTTCTATAAGTTTTTCAACTACCGTTTTACATTATTTTCCAAACTTTATTTCCAAATCATAGTTATGATATCTTTCTAACATTTGACTTCTATATGTTTTTTCAAATATCTTTTTACATTATAATCCAAAAATTCATTTTCAAATCGTCGTTTTGATATATTTCTTCCATTTGACTTTTATAAGTATTTCAAGTATCCTATTACGTTATGTTCCTCATTTCGAAATCGTTGTTTCGATTTATTTCTTTCATTTGACTTTTATAAGTATTTCATATTTTTTTTAAAGTTATGTTCCACATTTCCAAATCGTAGTTTCGATGTCTTTCTTCATTAGACTTCTATATATTTTTTAACTATCCTTTTATATTGTGTTAAAAACGTCCACTTAATTTTTAAATTATAGTTTCGATATCTTTCTACCATTTGACTTCTATATGTATTTCAATTATCCTTTTATATTATGTTCCAAAACTTTATTTTCAAAGTATATATTTTTCAACTATCCTTTTACATTATAATCCAAAACTTCATTTTCAAATTGGAGTTTCGATATCTTTCTATCATTTGACTTTTGTATATTTTTCAACTATCATTTTACATTATGTTCCAAAACTTTATTTTCAAAGCTTCGTTACGATATCTTCCTATCATTTGACTTGTATATGTTTTTCAACTATTGTTTTTTACATTATCTTCGAAAACTTCTTTTCCGAAATCTTCCAAACTTCGTTTCCAAATCATAATTTCGATATCTTCCAAAATTTATATCCAAATTATAATTCCAATATATTTCAACAATTTGACTTCTATATGTTTTTACATTGTCTTCCAAACTTTATTTCCAAATCATAGTTTCAATATATTTCTACCATTTGACTTGTATATGATTTTCAACTATCATTTTACATTATGTTCCAAATCTTTATTTTCAAAGCATCGTTACGATATCTTTCTATCATTTGACTTGTATATGTTTTTCACCTATTTTTTTACATTATCTTGGAAAACTTCTTTTCCGAAATCTTCCAAACTTCATTTCCAAATCGTAGTTTCAATATATTTCTACATTTTTACTTCTATATGTTTTTACATAATATTCCAAAATTTATTTCGAAATCGTAATTTCGATATATTTCAACAATTTGACTTCTATATGTTTTTACATTGTCTTCCAAATTTTATTTCCAAATCGTAGTTTCAATATATTTCTACCATTTGACTTCTATATGATCATATTCAAAGCATAGTTTCAATATATTTCTATCATTTGACTTCTATATTTTTTTTTACTATCCTTTTAAATTATAATCAAAAATATCATTTCCAAATTGTAGTTACGATATATTTCTACCCTTTGGCTTCTATATATTTTTGAACTACCGTTTTATATTATGTTCCAAAACTTTATTTCCAAAGAATAGTGACGATATCTTTCTATCATTTGACTTATATATTTTTTTTCAACTATCTTTTTACATTATAATCCAAAATTTATTTTCAAATCGTAGTTTCAATATCTTTTTCCATTTGACTTTTATAAGTATTTCAAGTATCCTTTTCGTTATCTTCCTCATTTCCAAATCGTAGTTTTGATGTTTTTATATCATTTGACTTCTTTATATTTTTCAACTATCCTTTTATATTTTGTTCCAAAACTCTACCTTTTGAAGTATAATTTCAAAATTATGCCCCGATTTGACTTTTATATATTTTTAACTATCATTTTACATTATAATCCAAAATATTATTTTTAAATTGTAGTGTTGATATTTTTCTACCATTTGACTTCTATAAGTTTTTCAACTACTGTTTTACATTATTTCCAAAACTTTATTTCCAAATCATAGTTATGTTATCTTTCTAACATTTGACTTCTATATGTTTTTTCAAATATCATTTTACATTATAATCCAAAAATTCATTTTCAAATCGTCGTTTTGATATATTTCTTCCATTTGACTTTTATAAGTATTTCAAGTATCCTATTACGTTATGTTCCTCATTTCGAAATCGTAGTTTCGATTTATTTCTTTCATTTGACTTTTATAAGTATTTCATTTTTTTTTTAAAGTTATGTTTCACATTTCCAAATCGTAGTTTCGATGTCTTTCTTCATTAGACTTCTATATATTTTTTAACTATCCTTTTATATTGTTTTAAAAAACTCCACTTAATTTTCAAATTACAGTTTCGATATCATTCTACCATTTGACTTCTATATGTATTTCAATTATCCTTTTATATTATGTTCCAAAACTTTATTTTCAAAGTATATATTTTTCAACTATCCTTTTACATTATAATCCAAAACTTCATTTTCAAATTGCGGTTTCGATATCTTTCTATCATTTGACTTTTATATATTTTTCAACTACCATTTTACATTATGTTCCAAAATTTTATTTTTAAAGCATCGTTATGATATCTTACTATCATTTGACTTGTATATGTTTTTCAACTATTTTTGTACATTATCTTCGAAAACTTCTTTTCCGAAATCTTCCAAACTTCATTTCCAAATCATAGTTTTGATATCTTCCAAAATTTATATCCTAATTATAATTTCGATATATTTCAACAATTTGACATCTTTATGTTTTTACATTGTCTTCCAAACTTTCTTTTCAAATCGTAGTTTCAATATATTTCTACCATTTGACTTCTTTATGATCATATTCAAAGAATAGTTTCGATATATTTCTATCATTTGACTTCTATATATATTTTTTACTATCCTTTTACATTATAATCCAAAATATCATTTCCAAATTGTAGTTTCGATATATTTCAACCTTTTGGCTTCTATATGTTTTTACATTGTCTTCCAAACTTTCTTTTCAAATCGTAGTTTCAATATATTTCTACCATTTGACTTCTTTATGATCATATTCAAAGAATAGTTTCGATATATTTCTATCATTTGACTTATATATATATATTTTACTATCCTTTTACATTATAATCCAAAATATCATTTACAAATTGTAGTTTCGATATATTTCAACCTTTTGGCTTCTATATATTTTTGAACTACCGTTTTAGTTCTAAAACTTCTATATATTTGACTTCTATATATTTTTTCAACTATCTTTTTACATTATATTCCAAAATTTTATTTTCAAATCGTAGTTTTGAAATATTTTTTCCATTTAACTTTTATAAGTATTTCAACTATCCTTTTATACTTTTGTTTTAACTATCTTTTTACATTATAAACCAAAAATTTATTTCCAAATCGTAGTTTCGATGTCTTTCCTCATTAGATTTCTATATATTTTTAACTATCATTTTATATTGTGTTAAAAAACTCCACTTAATTTTCAAATTATAGTTTCGATATTTTTCTACCATTTGACTTCTATATGTATTTCAATTATCTTATATTATGTTCCAAAATTTTATTTTCAAAGTATTTATTTTTCAACTATCCTTTTACATTATAATCCAAAACTTCATTTTCAAATTGCGGTTTCGATATCTTTCTATCATTTGACTTTTATATATTTTTCAACTTTCATTTTACATTATGTTCCAAAATTTTATTTTCAAAGCATCGTTACGATATCTTCCTATCATTTGATTTGTATATGTTTTTCAACTATTTTTTTACATTATCTTCGAAAACTTCTTTTCCGAAATCTTCCTGTAAACCCCCTGAATTTTCAAAAATATTAAACTTGGATTTTTCACAATTTTTTGGAATTTTCTGTAATTAAAATTAGGGTTTTAATTATTAAATGATTTTTAATTGTTAATAAATAATATTAAAATATTATGGAAATAATATTTTATGGTGTAGAATTAAAAACTAGACTTAGGGTAATTTTCTGGAATTTATTTGCGCCCCGGACCTATTTTAAAACACCTAAAACCATTATTAATTAATTAAATTATTTATTTATTTATTCATTTAGTTATTTATTTAATTTAATTATTTAAATCAGCCCAGCCGGCCCAAGCCCTGGCCCATTGGGCCAAGCCCAGCCCGCCAAATGCTAGCGGGTCGGGTCGGTCGGCCAGACCCGAACCCGCTCGGACCCGACCCGCATCAACCGCCTCCCCCACGACCCTGTCCCCCGCGCCGGCGCCCGTTTCTTCCGGCCACGTCGCCTCCGCGCCGCCCGCTCCGCTCGGCGCCACGACCCCGCTCCGCCCGGCCTCGACGCCACGTCCCCCTCTCCCTCCGCCATCTCCGGCCACCCAGACCCCCTCTCCGCCCTATAAATACCCCAGACCCCCTCGACTCCGGCCATCCCCAGCTCCCCCGCCTGAACCCTAGCTCCGCCGCCGCCGTTCCCCTCCTCACCTCGGCCAGCCCCACTCCACCGCAGCCCGGCCTCCCCTTCTTCTTCCTCCTCCTTCTCCCCAGACCCCTCGAGCCGCAGCTTCGGTCGACTCCGCCGCCTCCCAACACTCCACCGCGTAGCCGACCGCCTCCGCGAGCCGCCACCGGCGAAGCTCGGCCCGCCCCCAGCCTCTCCGGCGATCCTCCGGCCGCCGGCAGCTTCCAGAACCCTAACCCTAGCCCTAATTCTTCCCTGTGTCTACACGTGTCGGACACGACACGGACACGAGAAATCCTAATTTCTCGAGCCCTGTTCAGGTACGTGTAATTTTCTCCTCGCTGTCCCGTTTTCAATTCCGTAAATTGCGTTGCGAAGCCTGTATGACCCTCTCGGTGCCCGGACAAACCGCTCGGAGCATCGCGTCCTGTGGTGATCGCACACCGCGATCCAAAAACAGAAAAAATAATGACCCGATTCACCCCGGAACTGGGTACGCCCCGCCAAACGGGACGACTTGGTCGCGCGCGGTCTTCACAGATACGTGCGCGTCGTTGATACGGACATGTGGGATTTCGTAGAAGTCGATTCGGGTGTGCGTGCACACCGGGATCAACGCGTATCCGCGGACAACGTCCCGTATCCGACTTTTTTGAATCAAGTCCTAACTTTTTGTACACACGTCGGATCGAAACGAAACTTGCGCCATCGGACTCGTAGCGATACGCTGGTCTTGTGACCCAAGTTTGGTTCGATTCTGAGAACGTTGACGAAATTGCGTGTCGTGGGCCCCACAGGCCCCACGAAATCGCGTGTCGTGGGTCAATATCATCCGTTGGGTTCGTATCATCGTACCTGACCTGTTGACACTAAGTTTGGTGAATTTGGAGACCTTTGACCCTGATACATTTTTCGGTGCAAAGCGGGCCCACATGCGGACCCCGTTTTGACCCAAAATTACCGTTTTTGCCCTTGTCTCCAAATTGGACTCAAGGATGGGCGTTTCTAGCTATTTGATATCTTCTGAGCATTATGGTAATGTTTATTTCAGCATCCGGAGTCATTTCTGGAAATTTTGCCGAGACACAAAACCGTAGTGGGATTCAAACATCAGGCAAGTACCTGCACTTCAAGTTTAATCTTTATATTGTGATAATTAATTCCTTGCTCTACTAGTACCATTGATGATTACACTTAGTGTTAGGATTTGGATTTCATGTCTTGCTTTTCGTGTCGGGTGGGAGAATACTAGGAGGCATGTAGTTTACCTTTCCCCCTGTCCTGACTAATAGCTGTTGGTACACGACTGTACCATCAGCCGAATCTTGATTATTCCTGACTAATAGCCGTCTATGACGTGCCGGATTAGCCTTATAAACCCCTACATGCCAACTATGTATTCTAAATACACAATTACACACACATAGTTTCTTGTCTTGTTGTAGTTTCACTTTCCTGTCTCATTTATTCCTGTTTTACTCATATCCCTGTTTTACAGCATTTAACTCTTAGTTATCGTTACTACTTATTTATGCATATTCTCAAAATGATACTTAGTCAGTTCTTTTCTACTTGTCATAAATATTTAGTATAATCGTGTTGTGCATTTGGTACTTTGCTCCTTTCCTGACTGGATCCGTTGATATTAGGCGATGATGAGGACTATGCCCCCACCTATTATGGTCCCTATGAGGTAGCAGGTGATACTATTGAGGAGCCGGTTCTCACCCAGGAGACTACTTCTGAGGAGTAGTTAGCAGTTAGTTATTATTTTCTTTCATCCTAGTACTCTGGTTCTGTAATAAACTATGGATCTGGTTGTCACATTTTGATTATGAAATCTTAGCATTCATTTTCCTGTTATTATCTTTGCCTACTTATAATATTGTGAATGAGCTAGATTTATTTTAACTGTGAATATGACCTAGACAGCGTACTACCGCCGACACTGCGGCGTAGGCTGGACGTACCCACGTACTCGTGCCCGAATATCCGGGTGCGGGTCGTGACACGTTTTTATTGTAGTGCCTCAAATCCCGATCCGACCGGGATGTGCACTACGTAATTGGGCTTGTGGCTAGTCCGTTTGAGTCATAACTTAGAACTTCGGCATCTTCTTGCCACGGACGAAATGCGATGATCCTTTCCAACTCATGGAAAGGCCTCTATTGAAACGAGTCCAATAGTTTTCGTGTTTGGTTGCTTGGTTTTCTTGATTGCCGCTTTGGGATTTGATTTGGTGTTGCTTTCGATTTGCTTGGTTTTTCGCTGCTGGTTTTATCGTTTGGAGCTTTGATTCTTGGGGAGTTCGGCAAGGAAGGATAGGCAAGATTCTAATTGGTGCTCGTGCTGTGCAGGTCCGCGTAACTGACGTTTGATCGTCGCTAGGCGGGAATCTTTGTTTCAGCTACCTTTTCCTTAACCAGTGAGTGGTTTGGACCCTTCTTTCCTACTTCTTCACGCCAACATCTTTAATGTTTCAAACGTTCACTCGATGATGCCCGGTTGGACGCCTAGGAAATCCTTGCCACAATGCATGCCAGCCACTAAGAAAGGAACAGGGGATTTTTTGTAGACTAATATTTCTATATGCTTGCACACCTTATAACTGAGTTTGTTTATAATGGGGATTGGTTGTTGGTGGTGGCCTAGTGCCTCGGACGGAGTTTGGACCTATGGGATATCAAAATCGGAACACCGCGTTGAGAAAATATGAACTGTTGCATGAGATATATATTGCTGCTTAACTTCTTTAGTTTCAATCGATGCATTGTATGATATATGAATTGTTCATGCATTTGCATGGTCTGGGACAACTTGTGCACAAGGTTTATCATTTCCTCGAAACGGCTTTCCGGGGCACTGGAACCGTATCGATCCGGAGGGAAATATTTGATTCGTGCTTGTCACGATGCATTGCGGGACCTCCAGCAGGGCTTGCTACCCGGGCTGATAGGGCGCGCCGCTAATGCTTGAATATGTCCCTAAGGTGTCGATCACACCAATGACCGCATAGACTAGAACACATGCTAATCTATTGTCTTGTGCAGATGGTAAGTATACTTGTGTTTCGTTGCAGGGAAGGCGTGCATCGGTTGAGTAAGCAATCGATGCACTGGTTGGATTCGCTATTATTTTCATTCCTATCAAAACATGCAACTGATATGAATTGAATTCACTTGCCTCTTTATAGAAGTCATCTTAATGCATGCTCGCCCCTAATAAGCTAGTGTCGATTTAGTCGAGTGGGTTCATCCCGCTCACCAGTACAAGTTGAGTACTGACCCACGTTGTGGGCAACTATTTCAGGCACTCAGACGGTGCAACGCTAGTGGATAGACGAGGAGGCGTTAGGAGCACCTCTATTTTGAAGTATAGTTGGAGTCAGATCATTTTGGAGGCTTGGACTTTCAACCTATACAAGGGCGTAATGTATGAACGACGTGGACTATCTGATGGAGCGCGCCCTGCCTTTTGAGTTTATCTTTTGTAATGCAAATCAAGTAGCCGAGAGGCGCATCAATGTAAACTCTATGTAAATTACTCTGAATTATCAATGAAAAAGCATGTTTCTTCCTGCACTGTGTTCAAATCTTTGTGAATGTGTTTTATAAATTGTGTTTCAAAATGGGTTCCTATAACTGCAAGTTCTTGCCTTGTACGAGCGCAACTCCAGGCTCGTACGGCATCACGCCCCAAGCGAGGACGAATCGGTTCCGTAAAGGATCAAGCGAGGACGACCGACCCTTTCGGGATCGGGGCATGACATATTGGTATCAGAGCCTAGGCTTTACTTCCACGGGATTTCAAAAGATTATAAAGGAGTTTGATGCGCCTCTCAATTGAGTTGCGTTCGGCGTCCGCTGCATGGGAAGAGTCGCTTATACAATGAGCCCATAGATATAAAATCTATCGTTTTTGGAGTGTTAACAAGCTACTCTCTTTTGTAGCCATGGCTAAGAAGAACACTGCAACTGCCAGCAGTGCTCAACCCATTCAGAGCGATCCAGCAAGCTCTGGAGAATCCGGAGGAGCGGGTTCAACCGGAATGGCGGAACGGCTTATGCACCTCATGGAGGCGCAGCAGCAACAAGCTGTTACCCAACAAGCTAACATACAAGCGCAGTTTGCTTCTCAACAGAAGCAAATGGATACAATGATGCAACTGATTGCATCCCTGGCACCGAGCAACGGGACATCCGCAGCAACGCCTGTCACGCCTCCAGCCGTAGCGGTAGAAGATGAGTCAGAAGAGACTCAGCCTACAGCAAGGAACTCCTGCCGAGCAGCTGAGTTTACAAAAATGCACCCCCCTACGTTCAACGGACGAGCGGAGCCGGACGTGGTATTGGGGTGGATTGCTAAGCTGGAAGGACTTTTCAACCTGGTTGGCATCCGGGGATCCAAGCGAGTTGCCTGTGCATCGGTTCAGCTGGAACTGCGTGCGCATGATTGGTGGGAGGCAACGAAGCAAGGAATTTACGATGCCAATCCCAACTGCAAGATTACTTGGGAAATGTTCAAATCTGCATTCATTGAACAGTATATTCCCCGAGCAGTCCGGCAGCAAAAGGAAGACGACTTCAGCAACCTGGTCCAAGGAAGTCTGTCTGTGGATGATTATGATTCAGTATTCGCTAAGCTAGCAAAGTTTGCTGGGCAATTCTTGCCTAATCAGCAGGCGTGGTGCTATAGATTTCAGAAAGGTTTGAATGACGATTTACGTAGGGACGTCATCAACCAAAGATGCCAAACATATAGGGAATGTTATGAAGCGGCTCTGAACAGCGAACGGATCTTCGGGCGCCCTCTCCCAAAGACCGAGGTGCAAACCCCCCGTGCCAATAACAATAAGCGTCCTCATGAAACGGGAGGGTCTGGAGCACACAAGCGTTCGCACACGTCTGATAATAGGGGCCAATCCCAATCACTGAACTGCAGCCGGTGCGGCAAATCAGGGCATAAAGTGAATGATTGTCGGGTTCAAGGATGTTTTAAATGTGGTCGCCTGGGTCACAAACAGTTTAACTGCAGAGAGGGCAAGCCGAATCAGAATAATGGAAATCAAAACAAAGGGCCTCCAGCAAGTGATGCCAATGCTGTGCCAGTAAATCCACAACGCCAGGGTGCTCAGGGCCGAGTCTATGCATTGACTCGGGATGAGGCATCTGTATCCGACACTGTTGTAACAGGTACTCTACTATACCGAGAATTACCCGCTAGAGTCTTATTCGATTCAGGTGCTACGCATAGTTTCATATCTGCTGATTTTACTGTTGAGCATAAATTAGCTTCTACTGCTTTAAATATGAACCTTTGCGTAAGTACCCCTTCGGGAGTCGATATGCCCGCCCATGCGATCTGTAGGGATGGTTACATTTGCATCGGAGGTAGGAAGCTTTCCTTAGATGTCATTGTACTAGACATCAAGGATTATGATATTATTCTCGGTATGGACTGGTTGGGTGCTTGCCATGCCACAATCGAGTGCGCGGAGAAGCGAGTCGTATTTCGTCTACCCGGCGAGGCAGACTTCTACTATTCGTGCAGCGCTGCACCGAAGACGGCAATGGTGATATCAGCAATTTCGGCTAGGCGTATGTTGCATTCGGGCTGTGAAGGGTACTTAGCTTCTGTTCGAGACACCCGGCGGGAATGTGCAGATGCAGCTCAGGCTGAAGTCATTGCAGATTTTCTCGACGTGTTCCCAGACGAGCTGCCTGGAATGCCTCCTGATCGTGAGATCGAATTCAGCATTGACACTTTTCCGGATTCGCGACCGATATCAAAGGCACCTTATCGCATGGCCCCAGCAGAGCTTAAGGAACTTAAAGTTCAGTTGCAAGACCTGTTGGACCGAGGATACATTCGTCCAAGCGTTTCTCCGTGGGGCGCTCCGGTGCTGTTCGTGAAAAAGAAAGATGGATCCATGCGGCTGTGCATTGACTACCGAGAACTGAATAAAGCGACCGTGCGGAATCAGTACCCTTTGCCAAGAATAGATGACTTGTTTGATCAGTTGCAAGGTGCAAGAGTTTTCTCTAAAGTTGATCTCAGGTCAGGGTATCACCAGTTGAAAATCAAATCAGAGGATATTCAAAAATCTGCTTTCAGAACCCGTTACGGACACTATGAGTTCCTCGTGATGTCGTTCGGTTTGACGAATGCCCCTGCAGCTTTCATGGATCTGATGAACCGCGCGTTTCGGCCGTTTGTGGATAAGTTTGTAGTCGTGTTCATAGACGACATACTAATCTATTCCAAGAATGAGGCGGAGCACAAAGAACACCTGAAGATCGTGCTGCAGACATTACGAGACCATCAGTTGTTCGCTAAGCTCAGCAAGTGTGAGTTCTGGTTGAACAGCGTGGCGTTCCTTGGTCATGTCATCTCGGCCGAAGGCGTCGCCGTAGACCCGAAGAAAATAGAAGCGGTGGTGGACTGGAAGCAACCTACGTCAGCCAGCGAAGTTCGAAGCTTTCTGGGCCTTGCGGGATACTACCGTAGGTTCGTGAAGGACTTCTCTAAACTGGCCTCGCCTATGACTCGCCTTACTCAGAAAGGGATTGCATACGAATGGGGTGATGACTGCGAAGCCAGCTTTCGGGAACTTAAGCGGCGTCTTGTTTCAGCTCCGATCCTTGCACTTCCAGATGGGGTAGAAGAGTTTCAGATATACAGCGACGCTTCAGGACTCGGCTTAGGGTGTGTGCTCATGCAGAGGGACAAGGTAATATCGTACGCCTCCAGGCAACTGAAGCCGCACGAGAAGAACTACCCGACGCATGACTTGGAATTGGCGGCGATTGTATTTGCTTTAAAGTTGTGGAGGCATTATCTTTATGGTGTTGCTTGCAAAATCTTCACAGATCACAAGAGCCTCAAGTATCTTTTTACCCAGCGGGAATTGAACCTCCGGCAGCGGCGTTGGCTAGAACTTATTAAGGACTATGACCTAACGATCGCGTATACTCCGGGCAAGGGAAACGTCGTTGCTGATGCTCTGAGTCGGAAGCACGTGGGCTCGTTATCTATAGACAACCGTTTACTTCGAGATCTCGAGGCGATGGGCATCGAGTTTCGAGTTCGGCATCCAGGAGTGCAGCTGGCACCACTCCATCTTGAACTGGGTTTACGTGGTAGAATCAAATCAGCTCAGGAGGGCGATCAGTTCTTAGCGAAAGTGCGCGGATTAATCTCGGCGGGGAAGACGTCTGACTTTGTGGCAGGCGAAGATGGGGCCTTACAGATGAAAGGGAGGCAATGTGTTCCTAACAACCCAGAACTCCGAAGGGAAATTATGGCGGAAGCACACTACGCGAAGTATTCTTTACATCCGGGGAGCACGAAGATGTACAAGGACTTGCGCGGGACTTTCTGGTGGCACGGTATGAAGCGGGATATGGCGACCTTTGTGTCACAGTGCATGGCCTGTCAACAGGTGAAAGCTGAGCATCAGAGGCCCGGCGGGGCACTGCAGAACCTCGCTATTCCCGAGTGGAAATGGGACAACATCACTATGGATTTTATTGTGGGATTTCCGAAGACGCCACGGGGGCACGATGCGATTTGGGTCATAGTTGATCGTTTGACCAAATCAGCCCACTTTCTTTCCATAAAAGTTACTTGGAGCGTCGATCGGTTAGCACAAATTTACATAGATGAGATCGTCCGATTACACGGAGTACCTGCCTCAATCGTCTCTGACCGTGACGGACGCTTCTTATCTCATTTCTGGACTAGTCTACAAGCTGCTTTGGGAACCAAGCTACAGTTCAGTACCGCATACCACCCGCAGACTGATGGACAGACAGAGAGGACAAATCAGATACTCGAAGATATGTTACGGCTGTGTGCTATTGATTTAAAGACTAGTTGGGACACGCATCTTCCTTTGGCAGAGTTTGCGTATAACAACAACTACCAATCAAGCATCCAGATGGCACCGTACGAAGCACTATATGGGCGAAGGTGTCGATCTCCAATCTGTTGGGACGAAGTCGGCGAGCGACAGGTACTCGGGCCAGAGCTGGTAGAGCAGGCAGTTGAAAAAGTTCGCTTGATTCGGGAAAGACTCCGCACAGCGCAGAGCCGACAGAAAAGTTATGCTGATGCACATAGAAGACCCTTGGAATTCTTGGTCGGGGATCATGTCTTCTTGAAAGTGACGCCGATGCGAGGTGTAATGCGTTTCGGCGTGAAGGGCAAACTGAGTCCCCGGTTTGTCGGCCCCTTTGAGATACTAGAACGAGTTGCAGCTGTGGCATACAGAATAGCACTACCTCCCGCCTTGGCAGAAGTGCATGACGTATTCCATGTTTCCCAACTACGGAAGTATGTGCATGACCCAAGTCATGTGGTTAGTTTTGTACAGTTGGAACTGCGCGCGGACTTGTCATACTCAGAAGAACCGGTGCAGATCCTGGATCGTAAGGAAAAAGTACTTCGCAACCGTACGATGTCCTTGGTTCGCGTGCTGTGGCGGAACCATTCAGCTGGGGAATCAACCTGGGAAATGGAATCGGAGATGAAGGAGAAGTACCCTTCATTGTTCATTCAGTCGGAGGTAGGGCCTTGTTCTTACGTTTCGGGTCGGCCTTGTTCTTAAGTTTCGGGTCGAAACTTTTTCTTAGTGGTATATTATGTAGTGCCTCAAATCCCGATCCGACCGGGATGTGCACTACGTAATTGGGCTTGTGGCTAGTCCGTTTGAGTCATAACTTAGAACTTCGGCATCTTCTTGCCACGGACGAAATGCGATGATCCTTTCCAACTCATGGAAAGGCCTCTATTGAAACGAGTCCAATAGTTTTCGTGTTTGGTTGCTTGGTTTTCTTGATTGCCGCTTTGGGATTTGATTTGGTGTTGCTTTCGATTTGCTTGGTTTTTCGCTGCTGGTTTTATCGTTTGGAGCTTTGATTCTTGGGGAGTTCGGCAAGGAAGGATAGGCAAGATTCTAATTGGTGCTCGTGCTGTGCAGGTCCGCGTAACTGACGTTTGATCGTCGCTAGGCGGGAATCTTTGTTTCAGCTACCTTTTCCTTAACCAGTGAGTGGTTTGGACCCTTCTTTCCTACTTCTTCACGCCAACATCTTTAATGTTTCAAACGTTCACTCGATGATGCCCGGTTGGACGCCTAGGAAATCCTTGCCACAATGCATGCCAGCCACTAAGAAAGGAACAGGGGATTTTTTGTAGACTAATATTTCTATATGCTTGCACACCTTATAACTGAGTTTGTTTATAATGGGGATTGGTTGTTGGTGGTGGCCTAGTGCCTCGGACGGAGTTTGGACCTATGGGATATCAAAATCGGAACACCGCGTTGAGAAAATATGAACTGTTGCATGAGATATATATTGCTGCTTAACTTCTTTAGTTTCAATCGATGCATTGTATGATATATGAATTGTTCATGCATTTGCATGGTCTGGGACAACTTGTGCACAAGGTTTATCATTTCCTCGAAACGGCTTTCCGGGGCACTGGAACCGTATCGATCCGGAGGGAAATATTTGATTCGTGCTTGTCACGATGCATTGCGGGACCTCCAGCAGGGCTTGCTACCCGGGCTGATAGGGCGCGCCGCTAATGCTTGAATATGTCCCTAAGGTGTCGATCACACCAATGACCGTATAGACTAGAACACATGCTAATCTATTATCTTGTGCAGATGGTAAGTATACTTGTGTTTCGTTGCAGGGAAGGCGTGCATCGGTTGAGTAAGCAATCGATGCACTGGTTGGATTCGCTATTATTTTCATTCCTATCAAAACATGCAACTGATATGAATTGAATTCACTTGCCTCTTTATAGAAGTCATCTTAATGCATGCTCGCCCCTAATAAGCTAGTGTCGATTTAGTCGAGTGGGTTCATCCCGCTCACCAGTACAAGTTGAGTACTGACCCACGTTGTGGGCAACTATTTCAGGCACTCAGACGGTGCAACGCTAGTGGATAGACGAGGAGGCGTTAGGAGCACCTCTATTTTGAAGTATAGTTGGAGTCAGATCATTTTGGAGGCTTGGACTTTCAACCTATACAAGGGCGTAATGTATGAACGACGTGGACTATCTGATGGAGCGCGCCCTGCCTTTTGAGTTTATCTTTTGTAATGCAAATCAAGTAGCCGAGAGGCGCATCAATGTAAACTCTATGTAAATTACTCTGAATTATCAATGAAAAAGCATGTTTCTTCCTGCACTGTGTTCAAATCTTTGTGAATGTGTTTTATAAATTGTGTTTCAAAATGGGTTCCTATAATTGCAAGTTCTTGCCTTGTACGAGCGCAACTCCAGGCTCGTACGGCATCACGCCCCAAGCGAGGACGAATCGGTTCCGTAAAGGATCAAGCGAGGACGACCGACCCTTTCGGGATCGGGGCGTGACATTTATGGTGGCCCATGCAGGTCTAGAATCCTTAAATAGTATAATATCCTAGGACAGGGTATGAAATAAGATTGAGAATTTTAGGAAAAGCTCATTCACAAAATAGGATCTTTTACTTCAAAATCTTGATATCATTCCTAGTAAATTTTCCTATCGCCCTTGATTTCCAAGTAATCTATTCTAATCTTCCTATCCCTTAATCTTTCATAATGGTTCAGACAAGGAATACCGTAGGAGGCACATCCGAACCCACCGAGCATACTGTGCCTGAAACTCTTGCGCTCCCTCCGCCTCCAACTACTCCGACAGTTACTATGGATGGGGCACAGCTACTCGGAGTGTTCTAGGGACTCATAGAATCCCAGAAGAAACAGACTACCCTGCTACGAACTAGCCTTTCGGATGCTCTTCGCTCCCAGGAGGCACCACACAAGAGGCCAGGAAGTGCCAAGGACTTCAAGAACCTTAAACCCCTGGAATTCTATGGGACTGAAGGTATTCTCTATGCCGATGAATGGATAGAGAATGTGGAGCGACTCCTGAAGACTGCTCGGGTCCCCGATGATCTTAAAGTAGAATCTGCAAGCCTGCAACTATTTGACATAGCTCGGACTTGGTTTAGAGATGAACCTCAACTATCTGCTCCTGATCTCACTTGGGAGGATTTCAAGAGGCTGTTCAAGGAGAAATTCTATCTCGAAGTGGCTCGGGAAGCTCTCGAAAGTCAATTCGAGAGGCTGGAACAAGGTAATCTTTCTGTTGATGAGTACACTGCTGAATTTAGCAGACTGAGCCACTTTGCAGAATATATGGTTTGTACCCCTGAGGATAGAGCCCGTAGATTCAAGAAGGGGTTGTCTCCTGATATTCGCCTTGCTGTCACCACTAGCCGAGCTCGTACATACGAAGAAATCTTGGACGTGGCACAAGGTGTTGAAAGAGACATGGGACATAGACTAAAGCGGGAAAGAGATACTGGAAGTATGGGACCCCACAAACGCCCATTCCAACAACAACTACAGCAGAAGGCCCCGCAACAAAACCAGCGTCCTCTCCCTCGAGCCACAGCACCCTAACGCCAAGCTCAAGGACAGAACCAACGAGCTCCCACTTGTAACTTTTGTCAAAAAATAGGTCACACTTGGCAAGTTTGTAGAAAGAGGCTAGGTGCCTTTCTATATTGTGGCTCAGCAGCACATCAAATGAGGGACTGTCCTGCTGCTCAAGGACGCACAGCTGCACAAAAAGTTCCAGTTCAGGCCAGGCCCCCAGCAGCGCAGCAGAGAGGACCCCCACTCCCAACTCAACAACAACGCTTTTCTCAGCACCAACATCAGCAACAGAGGGATGCACCTCAGCAAGGCCGTGCTTTTGCAATGACTCTAGAGGAAGCTGAAGCCACAGCAGATGTGATAACAGGTTCTGTACTTATAAATTCAATATCAGCCATTATTTTATTTGATTCTGGAGCTTCACATTCATTCATGTCAGTAAATTTCCTTATGAAGCATAGCTTAGTCACTGAACCTCTTAGAAATTGTTATAAGATCATTACCGGTGGAGGAATTATCCCGGTTAGTGATGCATGTAACAATTGTCCTATTACACTATATGGGAGAGAATTATATGTTAGGCAACTCGTAATGCCAGTTCCCAGTTTTGACATTATTCTGGGTATGGATTGGTTGAGTCAACATCATGCCACTATAGATTGTCATAGAGGTAGTGTAATCTTCAGGCCCCCTGACAAGCCAGAATTTGAATTCACTAGAGGTTCTAGAGAATTGGGTAGTAACCAAATTTGCGGAGCCCTAGTACCAGAAGAATTGCCACTACCTATCATTTCTGAATATCTTGATGTCTTCCCTGAGGATCTCCCAGGATTACCCCCAGACCGAGAAGTTGAATTCTCTATTGACTTAGTGCCAGGAGCGGCGCCAGTATCTCAAAATCCATACAGAATCAACAAGAAAGAGATAATAGAACTAAATGAGCAGATAAAAGAGTTAGAAGACAAATGCTTCATTAGGTCTAGTGTCTCACCCTGGGGAGCTCCAATATTATTTGTGCCAAAGAAGGATGGAACATCTCGAATGTGTATTGATTATAGGGCTTTGAATGCTTTAACAATCAAGAATAAGTATCCCCTACCAAGGATAGATGATTTATTTGATCAATTAAGTGGAGCTCGGGTATTTTCAAAGATTGACTTGAGGTCTGGCTACCATCAAGTAAGGGTGAGGAAGGAAGAAATCCCTAAAACTGCTTTCAATACCCGGAACGGACACTACGAATTCTTAGTGATGCCGTTCGGGTTGACCAATGCTCCAGCAGTATTTATGAACTTAATGAACAGAGTCTTCCAGCAATATCTAGACAAATTTGTAGTGGTTTTCATTGATGATATTTTAATTTATTCCAAGACTCCAGAAGAACATGAAGAACACTTGAGGCTAGCATTGGAGACATTGAGGAAGGAAAAACTTTATGGAAAACTATCCAAATGTGCATTCTTCCTAGACAAAGTAGAATTTTTGGGGCATGTTGTAACTGGGGATGGAATAGCAGTAGATCCCAAGAAGATAGCAGCAGTAGAATCATGGCCCACTCCAGACTCTGTAGCAGAAATTAGAAGTTTCCTGGGACTAGCTGGCTATTATCGAAAGTTTGTGAAGGACTTTACTAGAATTGCTGAACCAATGACAAAATTAACAAGGAAGGATGAAGAGTTCACATGGACTGATGAATGTCAGCATGCTTTTGAAGAATTGAAGAAAAGGCTGACTACAGCCCCTATTCTGACCTTACCATCTGGAACCGGAGGATTCGCTATATACAGTGATGCTTCGGAAAAAGGTCTGGGTTGTGTATTGGAGCAGAACAAGAAGGTAATAGCATATGCTTCTAGACAGCTTCGACCTCATGAAAAGAACTACCCAACTCATGACTTAGAATTGGCAGCTGTTATTTTTGCTCTTAAGCTATGAAAGCACTATCTTTATGGCGAAAGAGTAGAAATCTTTACAGATCATAAAAGTCTAAAATATTATCTTTACTCAAAAAGAGCTGAACATGAGGCAAAGAAGGTAGCTGGAGTTAATGAAAGATTTTGACATCACCCTTCAATATCATCCTGGGAAGGCCAACGTAGTAGCTGATGCTCTAAGCAGATATCCTATGGCAATGTACTTGACGATGGACCGACACTTGCTCGAGGACTTGGAAAGTTTGGGTATTGAGGTAATTATCCCAGGAAGAGAAGGCCAAATGATGAACTTGAAGGTCCAATCTACCTTAATGGATAAGATTAAGGAGACTCAGTTTCAAGACGAAGGCCTACGAAGCATTCGAGGTCAAGTGCAAGCTGGATTATTGGAAGAATTCAAAATTCATGAAGATGGATCACTGAGACATGGAGATAGGTTATGTGTATCTCAAGGAGATATAAGAGAAGAAATTATGCAAGAGGCACACAGATCACAATACTCTATACATCCAGGAGCCAACAAAATGTACAAAGACCTGAGGACGCATGTTTGGTGGCATGGCATGAAAAGAGAAGTAGCCAAGTTCGTATCTCGTTGCTTAGTGTGCCAACAAGTCAAGGCTGAAAGACAAAGACCTGGAGGATTACTTCAACCACTACCCATTCCGGAGTGGAAGTGGAAACACATCACTATGAATTTTGTTTCTGGGCTTCCAAGGACACCTAGTGGGAAGGATGCAATTTGGGTGATAGTGGATAGACTGACCAAGTCTGCACATTTTCTACCCTTCAAAGTAGGGCTACCTACGGAGAAGTTGGTAGATTTATATATTCGACAGATTGTTAAATTGCATGGAGTTCCAGTAAGTATTATCTCCGACCGAGATTCAAGATTTACCTCACTTATGGAGGAGCTTACAAGCTAGTTTGGGGACTCAACTCAAATTCAGCACAGCTTATCATCCCCAAACCGATGGACAATCTGAACGTACAATTCAGACACTTGAAGATATGCTCCGTACATGTGTTCTGGATTTTGGAGGATCGTGGGAAGATTTTCTACATCTTGTGGAGTTCTCTTATAATAACAGTTACCAAGCAAGTATTAAAATGACTCCATTTGAGGCTTTATATGGACGAAGATGTCGTACCCCACTATCATGGGACGATGTAGGAGAAAGAGCTTTACTGGGACCAGAGATGGTGATTGATTCAACCGAGAAGGTGAAACAAATAAGGGAAAGACTTCGGGTGGCTCAAGACAGGCAACGACATTGGGCAAATGGCCATCGAAGACCATTGGAATTTGAGGTAATTAATTTATGATATTCAAGATAATTTAACACTATGATTATGGAACTAAGCCTTGATTATGACTTTATTTAAGGTTGGAGAATTAGTATTCTTAAAGATTTCTCCGACACGTGGCACCATTAGGTTCGGAAGGAGCGAAAAACTCAGCCCAAGATTTATTGGACCGTTTGGCATACAGGAGAGAATCGAAGAAGTGGCATACCGTCTGGCATTGCCACCCTCTCTGGATGGGGTCCATAACGTCTTCCACGTGTCGCAACTGAGAAAATACGTGTCAGATCCCAGTCATATTTTGGATCATTCAGAGCTCGAAGTGGGCCCAAGCTTGATTTACCAAGAGCAACCTGTGGGGATACTGGACCGAACGGAGAAAGTCCTAAGGAATCAAGTTATTCCCCTTGTTCGTATAGCTTGGAAGCATCATTTTTTCGGCGAATCCACCTGGGAGCGAGAAGACGAGATTAGAGAGCGCTACCCCTATCTTTTTGAACCTTGAGGTATATTTTAACTCTCGGCCTTTCCTTTCGTGCTATTGCTATTCTTAAATTTCGAGGACAAAATTTTTATAAGTTGGGTAGATTGTAAACCCCCTGAATTTTTAAAAATATTAAACTTGGATTTTTCACAATTTTTCTGAAATTTTCTTGGAATTTTCTGTAATTAAAATCAGGGTTTTAATTATTAAATGATTTTTAATTGTTAATAAATAATATTAAAATATTATGGAAATAATATTTTATGATGTAGAATTAAAAACTGGACTTAGGGTAATTTTTCTGAATTTATTTGGGCCCCAGACCTATTTTAAAACACCTAAAACCATTATTAATTAATTAAATTATTTATTTATTTATTTATTCATTTAGTTATTTATTTAATTTAATTATTTAAATCAGCCCAGCCGGCCCAAGCCCAGCCCGCCAAATGCTAGCGGGTCGGGTCGGGTCGGCCAGACCCGAACCCGCTCGGACCCGACCCGCATCAGCCGCCTCCCCCACGACCCTGTCCCCCGCGCCGGCGCCCATTTTTTTCGGCCACGTCGCCTCCGCGCCGCCCGCTCCGCTCAGCGCCACGACCCCTCTCCGCCCGGCCTCGACGCCACGTCCCCCTCTCCCTCCGCCATCTCCGGCCACCCAGACCCCCTCTCCGCCCTATAAATACCCCAGACCCCCTCGACTCCGGCCATCTCCAGCTCCCCCGCCTGAACCCTAGCTCCGTCGCCGCCGTTCCCCTTCTCACCGCGCCCAGCCCCACTCCACCGCAGCCCGGCCTCTCTGCTGGGCGAACCTCTGCTGCTGAGTCTGCAAAGGCGGTCCTCTCTGCTGCGCTGCAGGTGCTCTGGCTGGTGCCCTCTGAGCGGCTCCTCCGCCCTGAGCTGTACGGGCAAGCGCTGAAGGACAATCCTTCAGCTGGTGGTCTACGGCGCCACACAATAAACATCTGCCCAGCCTCTTTCTGCATATGTCCCATCCATGCCCTGGCTTCTTACAGAAAGGGCAAACGATGGGCTGCCTCTGGCCCTGCTGCTGACCCTGCCTCTGCTGCTGGGGCGCCTGCCGGAAGGGCGCCCGACCCTGACCCTGGTGCTGCTGGGTCTGCTGGAATGGCCTCTTGGCCGGGCCTGCACTGCTGCCTGCTCCGGAAGTGTCTCTGCCCCTCTTCGTCTTCAGCTCCAAATCATCCTCAGCCCTCTGAGCATCGCTAACAATCTGCTCGAAGGTCGCCTCGCGGTCGCTCCTAGTCAAGGACTTGACCGCCATGGCTAAGCCCTTGCGGAACTTCCGCGCCTTCGCTGCCTCTGACAACCCCTCAACAAATCTGCCCAGACGGCAGAACTCCGCTGCATACTCATCCACTAGCATACTCCCCTGGACGAGCGCCTCGAACTGACTCTCTAAGGCACTGAGAGCCACGTCCGGGAAGAACTTCTCCTTGAAAAGCTTCTTGAAAGCCTCCCAAGTCAATCCCGGAGCTGCTATCCGCGTATCCGTGCGGAACCAAGTAAGGGCAAGGTCGAACATCTGGCTGCCCGCTGCCTCTATCTGCATGCTGGCTGGGATCATCGCTAGCCGAAAGATGCCCTCTATATGCTCGATCCAGTCGTCGGCATACAGGATCCCCTCTGTGCCACGGAACTCCTTAGGCCGCATCCTCTGAAAACCAATAATAGCACCCGGCCTAGGATACTGAGCCTGCTCTGGCTGTGGCTGGATCTGAGCCACTCTGTCGACCGCTGTCAAAGCCACCTGATGAGCATTCTCAATGCCCATCCTCATAATATCTGCCTGGCGGTGCTGCGCATCCATCATCTCTCGGAAGAATACGAACAACTGCGTAGCATCCACTGGCGCAGGCGGTGGTGGAGGAGGTACCACCGGGACAACTGGGGTGGCTCTCGGATCAATGGGAGTAAGGGGATCTCCGAGAGAAACTGATGCTCCCTCAACCGCAGGAGTGGCGAGTGGAGCGGTAGCGGCTGCCGGAAGTCGAGCAGGTCGAGAGGTGGCAGACCTCTCGGTGGCAGCTGCTGGGGCGGTGCGCTGAGATCTGGTCTTCGGAGGCATCCTGAACACAGATCAAAAGAAGTCAATACAGTGCAAGAAACGATAACATCAATGAAGGACAGTAATATTGCAAAAGAAACAATTTCAGGAAAATTAAGATAGCAAAAAAAATCAGGAGGGGTCCTAGTTGTGATTGAGCACACTCTCTCTCAGCCTATCTCCTATATCCTACTGCAGGTAACCTAAGAAGCCGACCTGCATGGGCCACCACCAAAAACGTGTCACGACCCGCACCCGAAAATCGGGCATGAGCCGTGGGTACGTCCAGCCTACGCCGCAGAATCGGCGGTAGAACGCTGTAAAGGTCCGTTCTAGGTCAACCAACTATCTAGATAACTCACAGAAAAATTCGGCATGACCTCTCCAAAAGGAGGGCAAAACCACGCAATATATATATGTGAATAAAATCCTCTCCAACAGGAGGGCAACCACGCAATATATATATGACAATAATCTCAATCACAAAACTAGAGGAAGAATATAAGCACGATATGATATAAACAAAGAAAACCAGAACCAAGAGAGCAAGACAATCCAAAATGATACAGTCCAAGTCTAAAAGCTACAACATCTCACAGAAGCACAAAAGAATAAGTACAGTCATCCAAAATACAAACCACAAGGAAAACCCAGGAAACCCACCTAGCTAACTAGGGTGCTATCGGCGTCTCCTCGGCGCACTCCTCCTCGGGGTCACAACAGTCGTCAACACCAGGCCCGTAGAACGTAGGGCAATAGTCCTCAGGATCCTCTGGAAAAAATATGCCCAGTCAGGACTGGAGCGAAGTACATAACTCTGAAAGCAACTCCAAATGCATGGTAAGGTGTATATGACGAGCAATAGAAAAGTAATCAAGATGCACAGGAAATAAATATATGCTGGAGCACAATAAGTAGCTGCAATGTAAACTGAAGAACAATACAAGTAGTGGAAAAGTAACTGCAGGTGAGAAACATGAATACTAGCTAAGTGCCTTGAGCACAAGTTCGTTATATGATCGGCTTAGGTTGCACATGAAAGTCACTACGATAACTCCGTTATGCGTGAGTTGCATAACCGACATACACATGAATACTGTTTGGCTTTGATCATATAACCAACTCACTACTCCCCTCCCCCACTAATACCATTGGATCCAACCACAACACGCTACGTACATGATAATAGCTCGCGCACACGAAGGCGAGAGCACAATAAGCACATGATAGCACATGATAATCAATACCCGAAGCACATGATGAAATACACGTGATAGAGTACCCGCTGAACACGGTAAGGGGGATAGCACCTCATGACGGGATCCACTAGTACCAGCTCGTGTAATAAAGTGTCAGAATCAAGTATTACAGTTCTAGAACAGGTGATATAAACGCTATCATGAAATGGAAACTATCAGAGGTAGGTACTCGCCTGATGTCCTGAGCAACTGATGAGGATCGAGGTCCGGACCGGTATCGCAGGGACCTAATGCGAAAAGCAAGGATTAAACAGGGTTCTAAGCATTTAAACTGATATAAAATAATTAAAAACAGGCTTCTAGGGCTATTCTAGGTCGAACGGGTCAAACCGGTGAAAATCGGGTCAAAAGTCAACCCGTGATCCAAAAAGTCAACTCTAGGTCAAAACTAGGTCAAACGTTGACTTTTACGGTCAACGGGGACAATTATGGTCAAAGCTAGGTCAAACTAGGGTGTCCCTGAAATTCTAGGTCAAACCGAGCTCATTAAGCTACTAAACTCACAAACTCGCCTAATCGAGATACCGGGATACCCTCGGTATCCGATACCTCGCCCTAGGCCACGCACCCCGCCTAAACCCGCTAAAACCTATGCTAGCACGCGTAATTATATATATATAAACATATAAAAATCATCCAAAGTATTTCCTAGGCTAATGCTCAAATACCCTGCTCGAAACTCAATACCTTGAATATCTCAAGGTATCGAGATACCTCGGTATCTCAATGTATTAAGGTTTCGCTCTAAAACCCTCTAACTAGCTACCTAGCTATTAATTATATACCTAGTTATTAATCTAGGCTAGGTAATATAGATATCTACTATATTTATATATATCTAAGTATGTATATACCTATGTATATAGATATCCACACACATTTACCCGATTACCCATCATCTTACCTATACACCTATATATGTATATAACTTAGGCATATAGATATTTATATCTCTTAGATAGGTATATCTAAGAGTCTAGTTATCTACCTATCTAGTATCTATCTACCTATCTAAATACCTAGCTATCTATCTATCAATATCTATCTATCTATCTATCTAATTATCCATAACTTATCTTACCTATTTATCCAACTACCTATCTATCTCTCTAATCTATTTAACTACTTAGCTATCTATCTAATAAACTAACTATCTATCTATTAATTCTAACTATCTATCAATCCATAGATATATCTAACTATCTATGTATATAATCTATAATACTAACTAGCTATCTACTTATCTAACTATCAACCTATTGATAGATACATCTATCTAGCACTCTACCTATTCCTAACCCTCACTAGTACTCTACTGCTACTGCTCCCTGCTCAAAATGCTGCTGCTGCACGCTGTTATTGCTGCGCTGCTGCTCCTCTTGGCACTGCTGCTGCTGCAGGTGCTCCTACATGTGCTGCTGCTGCTGCTCCTTCTGGAGCTGCTGCTGCTGCTCTCCTAGCAGCAGCTAGCTGCTGCTGTTGCAGCTGAACTGCTGCTGCTGCAGTTCAGTTTCCCCCCGCTGCGCTGCGCTGCATTGGCCACCCCCCTCGCTGCCTATACACCACACACCTATATACATAATATAACTCTATACATCTATATATATATATACCACTAGATATATATATATATACACAAACTAATATCTATATCCTAACACACACACACACTTAAACACACACTAATACACACACACACACTCACAACACTAACAACACACACACACATAAATATATATACATAGCTACATATATATATACACTCAATATATATATATATACACACACACAAGCACACTTACACATATACATATATATATATACACATAGACATATACATATACAAGTACATAAATATAAATACACACACATACATATATAAATATATATATAACACACATACATATATATAATTATATATATATAGACACATATCAATACAAACACAACCACGCACACAACACTCAAACCACACGCCCTACTCACGCCCAACGACCCCGACACTCACCAATACCCTAAAATATATATAATATAGCCCAAAAACTCTAGCACACACTCTCCGATACTAACCCAACGCGCGCACAAAGCCGAAACGAGGAACCCAAGTCGAAATGGCCGTTCGGTCATTTCGACGAACACGTGGTGCGCGGCTCGGAAAACCTCCTGAAACGCACACCAAACGAACTCGGAATTGGCCCAAAATTTACCCACGCGCTCTACACGATGTCTAGATCCTAGAAAATGCGCTCCCACGTCGATTCTAGGCCCGTGGCGGAAACGCACACGCACTTAGAATCGGCGACGACGAAAAGCCCCAATTTCGCCCGAAACGCCCGTTTCTCCGCGACACGGCTTTCCGTGTCCGAACGGAGACACGCACTCACCCTCTAGACACCCGACAACATCTACCTAGGTCCATCTAACCTAGGGCATCACCCAAAATTGGGCCAAATTCGGATTCCACCCGAATTCGACACAAAACCTAATGTCAAAGTTTCTAAACTCACCCAAACTAGTTCCAACTTTCTCCTACGGGTAGGGTTAGGGTCTAGGAGGGTTCTACAACACTAATTACACTACACAAAAATAATTAGGAAGGGAAAAGTTAGGTTTTACCTCTTGGGAGTTGGAATCCCAAGGCCAAAGTCTCAAATTCCCTCCAAATCAACTCCCTCAAGCTCCAAGCTTCCAAATCTATCTCCCACACTAGATCTAGGCCCCTTACACCTAGGTTAGGGAAAATGCAAGGGTAGGGTTAGCATAAAGAAGAATGAATGGAAGAAAGAAAGAAAGAAGAAAAATGGAAGAGGGACTTACTTTGGAGGAAGAAGGAGAAGAAAGAAGAAGGAGAAGAAGAAGAAGTGAAGAAGTGGAATGAAGAGGAGGGGGGGCTGCTCCTTGCTGCTGGAATCGGGTGTGGTAGGTAGGGGGGTCCGGCCACATGAAAAAAGGGGATTTACAACTTTCCAAATTCCCAAAACGCCCCTACTCACTTGGTTTTGGGTTCCGGGTTCCAAATGCGCTCAAACTAGTTCCAAATCTCACCAACTAACCTCCTAAAAATAAAATAATAATTCTAGGCCCCAAAATAATTCTCACAAGGGTATGGGCTGGGTCGGACATGGGTCCACTAGGGTCTGACATGGGTCCAGGCTAGCCAAAACCCTAAAACAATCAAAATAAAAATAAGACAAGCACTAATTAATTATAAATATAAATAATTAAATACAATACACCATTTATCAAAATAAAAAAAAATATCCTATTTTCTAGAATTGGGTAGTGACAAGTCTACCCTCCTTAAAATAATTTCGCCCTCGAAATTAAAAGACGAAACTAGGACAGGAATGCAAAGAAAGAACCATACCTCAGGGCTCGAAGAGATAAGGGTATCGCTCGCGCATTTCATCCTCCCTCTCCCAGGTCGACTCTCCTGGAGAGTGATGCCTCCACGCGACGCGAACCAAGGGAATAGTCTGGTTCCTCAACACCTTCTCCCGCCGATCCAGAATCTCCACCGGCTGCTCTGGATAGCTAAGGGTGGGGCCCACCGCGATCTCCGAGTGATCCAATACGTGACTGGGATCCGCCACGTACCGTCTCAACTGCGACACGTGGAACACATTATGAACTCCCTCCAGCGTAGGCGGCAACTCAAGCCTATACGCCACGGCGCCGACCCTCTCAAGAACACGGAAGGGTCCAACAAAACGTGGGCTAAGCTTCCCGCCTCCACCGAAGCGAATAGTGCCCCGCGTCGGAGAAATCCTCAGGAACACCAGATCTCCAACCTAGCACAAACAAGGTCTCTGCACTTAGTCTAAAACAAGCAATCACAAGCAAACACAAGAACAAAATCTAGATTCTAAGCTATACCTCGAACTCCAAAGGTCTCCGGTGGCTATCGGCCCAATGCCGCTGCCTGTCCTGCGCCACCCGAAGTCTATCTCTAATGAGCTTGACCTTCTCTGCTGCATCAACCACCATCTCCGGGCCAAGCAAAGCTCTCTCACCTACACCATCCCATGATAACGGAGTGCGACACCTCCGTCCATACAACGCCTCAAAAGGTGACATCTCGATACTGGCTTGGTAGCTGTTGTTGTAAGCAAACTCTACCAAGTGCAAGTGATCCTCCCAAGAGCCTCTGAAATCCAAAACACAGGTCCGAAGCATGTCCTCAAGTGTCTGAATGGTCCTCTCTGACTGACCATCTGTCTGTGGGTGATACGCACTACTAAACTTGAGCTGGGTGCCCAAGCTAGCCTGCAGACTCCTCCAGAAATGCGAAGTGAAGCGAATGTCCCGATCTGATACTATGCTCACTGGAACTCCATGCAGTCTGACTATCTGGCGCACATACATCTCTGCTAGTCTCTCTGTAGACGTACCCACTTTGAATGGTAGAAAGTGGGCCGATTTGGTCAACCTGTCCACGATGACCCAAATCGCATCCTTCCCGCCTGGAGAACGGGGAAGTCCAGAAACAAAATCCATGGTCACATGCTCCCATTTCCACTCCGGAATGGGTAACGGATGGAGTAAACCTCCTGGCCTCTGCCTCTCCGCCTTCACCTGCTGGCACACTAAGCATCGGGATACGAAGCGTGCTACCTCCCGCTTCATCCCGTACCACCATACATGCTGTCTCAGATCTCTATACATCTTGTTGGCACCTGGATGCATAGAGTACTGGGATCGATGCACCTCCTGGAGAACCTTCTCGCGCAACGACCCACTCGGCACACACAACCTGGTACCGTGCCGCAAAGAACCATCATCAGCAATGGTGAAGTCGTCTGCTAAACCCATCTGAACCTGCTCCCTGATGCTCCTCAGGGACTCATCCTCAAACTGTGTAGCCCTGATCCGGTCTACCAACTCTGACTGAATCTGCAGTCCCCACATCTGCATCTCAACTCCAGGCACTATCACCTCAATGCCCAAGCTCTCTAGATCTGCCAGAAGATAACGATCTGTAGTCAGGCACATAGCTACCGGATACCTGCTCAATGCATCCGCAACTACGTTCGCCTTCCCTGGATGATACTGCAATGATATATCGAAGTCTTTCATCAACTCCAACCATCTCCTCTGCCTCATGTTCAGCTCTTTTTGGGTAAACACATACTTCAAGCTCTTGTGGTCTGTGAAGATCTCCACACGCTCTCCGTATAAATAGTGTTTCCACAACTTAAGAGCAAAGATGACCGCTGCCAACTCCAAATCGTGGGTAGGGTAATTCTTCTCATGAGGACGTAATTGCCTGGAAGCATAGGCAATCACCCTCCCATTCTGCTGCAACACACAACCCAGTCCCTTTCCCGATGCATCACTATAGATAGTGAATCCTCCAGAACCTGATGGCAACGTCAACACTGGAGCTGTCGTCAACCTCCTCTTCAGCTCATCAAAGGCGATCTGGCACTCCTCTGACCAAACAAACTCCACGTCCTTCCGAGTCAGCCTGGACAACGGCTCTGCAATCCGGAAAAAATCCTGAACAAATCTCCTGTAGTAGCCTGCCAGTCCCAAGAAACTCCTGACCTCGGCTACTGAACTCGGAGCACTCCATGCCTTAACTGCCACGATCTTTCTCGGATCCACCGAGATACCCTCTCCAGTCACCACATGACCAAGGAATTCAACCTTGTCAAGGAAGAACTCACACTTCGAAAGCTTTCCATAAAGCTCCTCCTTCCTGAGAGTCTCCAGTACTATCCTCAGATGCTCCTCGTGCTCCTCTGGGGTCTTCGAATACACCAAGATATCATCTATAAACACCACCACAAACCTGTCCAGATGCTGATGGAACACCTTGTTCATCAGATTCATGAACACTGCCGGGGCATTGGTCAACCCAAACGGCATCACCAAGAACTCATACTGTCCATATCTGGTCCGAAAAGCTGTCTTCGGAATATCCTCCTTCCTGACCTTCACCTGGTGGTAGCCTGTCCTCAGATCAATCCTGGAAAACACCCTCGCTCCGCTCAACTGGTCAAATAGATCATCAATACGCGACAGCGGATACTTGTTCTTGATTGTGAGGCTGTTCAGAGCCCTGTAGTCGATACACATCCGTATCGATCCATCCTTCTTCGGCACAAAAAGTACCGGAGCACCCCACGGAGAAGAACTAGATCTGATAAATCCCTTGTCCTGAAGCTCATCCACCTGCTTCTTCAACTCTATCAGCTCACTGTTGCTGACTCTATAGACGTGCTGGGATATCGGCTCCGCGCCTGGCACCAAGTCTATAGAGAACTCCACGTCTCTGTCCGGAGGTAACCCTGGCAACTCCTCCGGAAAGACATCCATATACTCCTCTATCAGTGGATGTAGCGACCTCGGCTCCACCACCAGGGCTCCGCAGAAGACTCCCTCGGTCTGCTCCGCTGCTCCTCTGGCAAACTGAAACTCTGGCTCACCCGGCGGACTGAACAAAACTCTGCCTCCACGACAATCTATACTAGCACAATGCGTACTCAACCAATCCATCCCGAGTACAATATCGTAGCTCGGAAGTGGCATTACGAGTAGGCACACACTCAACTCCCGGCCTCCCAAGGTAACTCTCCGGTCTCTGCAGACATCATGGACTAGGATGATACCACCCCCGGTCGTGATCTTGCAGAGTCTAGCTAAAGGTTCAGCAACAAGATGGTGTCTAACAGCAAAAGATACAGACACAAAGCTATGGGAAGCACCGGAATCAAATAAAGCAAGTGCTGGAATAGAATCAAGGAGAACAGAACCGGAGATAACATCACCAACTGGCTCAGCCTCGTCCACTGTCAGGGCAAAAGCTCGCCCCTGCTGTCCTCCTCGGTGCTGCTGCTGGTGCTGGGCGAACCTCTGCTGCTGAGTCTGCAAAGGCGGTCCTCTCTGCTGCGCTGCAGGTGCTCTGGCTGGTGCCCTCTGAGCGGCTCCTCCGCCCTGAGCTGTACGGGCAAGCGCTGAAGGACAATCCTTCAGCTGGTGGTCTGCGGCGCCACACAATAAACATCTGCCCAGCCTCTTTCTGCATATGTCCCATCCATGCCCTGGCTTCTTACAGAAAGGGCAAACGATGGGCTGCCTCTGGCCCTGCTGCTGACCCTGTCTCTGCTGCTGGGGCGCCTGCCGGAAGGGCGCCCGACCCTGACCCTGGTGCTGCTGGGTCTGCTGGAATGGCCTCTTGGCCGGGCCTGCACTGCTGCCTGCTCCGGAAGTGTCTCTGCCCCTCTTCGTCTTCAGCTCCAAATCATCCTCAGCCCTCTGAGCATCGCTAACAATCTGCTCGAAGGTCGCCTCGCGGTCGCTCCTAGTCAAGGACTTGACCGCCATGGCTAAGCCCTTGCGGAACTTCTGCGCCTTCGCTGCCTCTGACAACCCCTCAACAAATCTGCCCAGACGGCAGAACTCCGCTGCATACTCATCCACTAGCATACTCCCCTGGACGAGCGCCTCGAACTGACTCTCTAAGGCACTGAGAGCCACGTCCGGGAAGAACTTCTCCTTGAAAAGCTTCTTGAAAGCCTCCCAAGTCAATCACGGAGCTGCTATCCGCGTATCCGTGCGGAACCAAGTAAGGGCAAGGTCGAACATCTGGCTGCCCGCTGCCTCTATCTGCATGCTGGCTGGGATCATCGCCAGCCGAAAGATGCCCTCTATATGCTCGATCCAGTCGTCGGCATACAGGATCCCCTCTGTGCCGCGGAACTCCTAAGGCCGCATCCTCTGAAAACCAATAATAGTACCCGGCCTAGGATACTGAGCCTGCTCTGGCTGTGGCTGGATCTGAGCCACTCTGTCGACCGCTGTCAAAGCCACCTGATGAGCATTCTCAATGCCCATCCTCATAATATCTGCCTGGCGGTGCTGCGCATCCATCATCTCTCGGAAGAATGCGAACAACTGCGTAGCATCCACTGGCGCAGGCGGTGGTGGAGGAGGTACCACCGGGACAACTGGGGTGGCTCTCGGATCAATGGGAGTAAGGGGATCTCCGAGAGAAACTGATGCTCCCTCAACCGCAGGAGTGGCGAGTGGAGCGGTAGCGGCTGCCGGAAGTCGAGCAGGTCGAGAGGTGGCAGACCTCTCGGTGGCAGCTGCTGGGGCGGTGCGCTGAGATCTGGTCTTCGGAGGCATCCTGAACACAGATCAAAAGAAGTCAATACAGTGCAAGAAACGATAACATCAATGAAGGACAGTAATATTGCAAAAGAAACAATTTCAGGAAAATTAAGATAGCAAGAAAAATCAGGAGGGGTCCTAGTTGTGATTGAGCACACTCTCTCTCAGCCTATCTCCTATATCCTACTGCAGGTAACCTAAGAAGCCGACCTGCATGGGCCACCACCAAAAACGTATCATGACTCGCACCCGAAAATCGGGCATGAGCCGTGGGTACGTCCAGCCTACGCCGCAGAATCGGCGGTAGAACGCTGTAAAGGTCCGTTCTAGGTCAACCAACTATCTAGATAACTCACAGAAAAATTCGGCATGACCTCTCCAAAAGGAGGGCAAAACCACGCAATATATATATGTGAATAAAATCCTCTCCAACAGGAGGGCAACCACGCAATATATATATGACAATAATCTCAATCACAAAACTAGAGGAAGAATATAAGCACGATATGATATAAACAAAGAAAACCAGAACCAAGAGAGCAAGACAATCCAAAATGATACAGTCCAAGTCTAAAAGCTACAACATCTCACAGAAGCACAAAAGAATAAGTACAGTCATCCAAAATACAAACCACAAGGAAAACCCAGGAAACCCACCTAGCTAACTAGGGTGCTATCGGCGTCTCCTCGGCGCACTCCTCCTCGGGGTCACAACAGTCGTCAACACCAGGCCCGTAGAACGTAGGGCAATAGTCCTCAGGATCCTCTGGAAAAAATATGCCCAGTCAGGACTGGAGCGAAGTACATAACTCTGAAAGCAACTCCAAATGCATGGTAAGGTGTATATGACGAGCAATAGAAAAGTAATCAAGATGCACAGGAAATAAATATATGCTGGAGCACAATAAGTAGCTGCAATGTAAACTGGAGAACAATACAAGTAGTGGAAAAGTAACTGCAGGTGAGAAACATGAATACTAGCTAAGTGCCTTGAGCACAAGTTCGTTATATGATCGGCTTAGGTTGCACATGAAAGTCACTACGATAACTCCGTTATGCGTGAGTTGCATAACCGACATACACATGAATACTGTTTGGCTTTGATCATATAACCAACTCACTACTCCCCTCCCCCACTAATACCATTGGATCCAACCACAACACGCTACGTACATGATAATAGCTCGCGCATACGAAGGCGAGAGCACAATAAGCACATGATAGCACATGATAATTAATACCCGAAGCACATGATGAAATACACGTGATAGAGTACTCGCTGAACACGGTAAGGGGGATAGCACCTCATGACGGGATCCACTAGTACCAGCTCGTGTAATAAAGTGTCAGAATCAAGTATTACAGTTCTAGAACAGGTGATATAAACGCTATCATGAAATGGAAACTATCAGAGGTAGGTACTCGCCTGATGTCCTGAGCAACTGATGAGGATCGAGGTCCGGACCGGTATCGCAGGGACCTAATGCGAAAAGCAAGGATTAAACAGGGTTCTAAGCATTTAAACTGATATAAAATAATTAAAAACAGGCTTCTAGGGCTATTCTAGGTCGAACGGGTCAAACCGGTGAAAATCGGGTCAAAAGTCAACCCGGGGTCCAAAAAGTCAACTCTAGGTCAAAACTAGGTCAAACGTTGACTTTTACGGTCAACGGGGACAATTATGGTCAAAGCTAGGTCAAACTAGGGTGCCCCTGAAATTCTAGGTCAAACCGAGCTCATTAAGCTACTAAACTCACAAACTCGCCTAATCGAGATACCGGGATACCCTCGGTATCCGATACCTCGCCCTAGGCCACGCACCCCGCCTAAACCCGCTAAAACCTATGCTAGCACGCGTAATTATATATATATAAACATATAAAAATTATCCAAAGCATTTCCTAGGCTAATGCTCAAATACCCTGCTCGAAACTCAATACCTTGAATATCTCAAGGTATCGAGATACCTCGGTATCTCAAGGTATTGAGGTTTCGCTCTAAAACCCTCTAACTAGCTACCTAGCTATTAATTATATACCTAGTTATTAATCTAGGCTAGGTAATATAGATATCTACTATATTTATATATATCTAAGTATGTATATACCTATGTATATAGATATCCACACACATTTACCCGATTACCCATCATCTTACCTATACACCTATATATGTATATAACTTAGGCATATAGATATTTATATCTCTTAGATAGGTATATCTAAGAGTCTAGTTATCTACCTATCTAGTATCTATCTACCTATCTAAATACCTAGCTATCTATCTATCAATATCTATCTATCTATCTATCTATCTAATTATCCATAACTTATCTTACCTATTTATCCAACTACCTATCTATCTCTCTAATCTATTTAACTACTTAGCTATCTATCTAATAAATTAACTATCTATCTATTAATTCTAACTATCTATCAATCCATAGATATATCTAACTATCTATGTATATAATCTATAATACTAACTAGCTATCTACTTATCTAACTATCAACCTATTGATAGATACATCTATCTAGCACTCTACCTATTCCTAACCCTCACTAGTACTCTACTGCTACTGCTCCCTGCTCAAAATGCTGCTGCTGCACGCTGTTATTGCTGCGCTGCTGCTGCTCCTCTTGGCACTGCTGCTGCTGCAGGTGCTCCTACATGTGCTGCTGCTGCTGCTCCTTCTGGAGCTGCTGCTGCTGCTCTCCTAGCAGCAGCTAGCTGCTGCTGTTGCAGCTGAACTGCTGCTGCTGCAGTTCAGTTTCCCCCCGCTGCGCTGCGCTGCACTGGCCACCCCCCTCGCTGCCTATACACCACACACCTATATACATAATATAACTCTATACATCTATATATATATATACCACTAGATATATATATATACACAAACTAATATCTATATCCTAACACACACACACACTTAAACACACACTAATACACACACACACTCACAACACTAACAACACACACACACATAAATATATATACATAGCTACATATATATATACACTCAATATATATATATCTACACACACTCTCAACTATATATATATACATACACCTATATATATATATATACACACACACAAGCACACTTACACATATACATATATATATATACACATAGACATATACATATACAAGTACATAAATATAAATACACACACATACATATATAAATATATATATAACACACATACATATATATAATTATATATATATAGACACATATCAATACAAACACAACCACGCACACAACACTCAAACCACACGCCCTACTCACGCCCAACGATCCCGACACTCACCAATACCCTAAAATATATATAATATAGCCCGAAAACTCTAGCACACACTCTCCGATACTAACCCAACGCGCGCACAAAGCCGAAACGAGGAACCCAAGTCGAAATGGCCGTTCGGTCATTTCGACGAACACGTGGTGCGCGGCTCGGAAAACCTCCTGAAATGCACACCAAACGAACTCGAAATCGGCCCAAAATTTACCCACGCGCTCTACACGATGTCTAGATCCTAGAAAATGCGCTCCCACGTCAATTCTAGGCCCGTGGCGGAAACGCACACGCACTTAGAATCGGGGACGATGAAAAGCCCCAATTTTGCCCGAAACGCCCGTTTCTCCGCGACACGGCTTCCCGTGTCCGAACGGAGACACGCACTCACCCTCTAGACACCCGACAACATCTATCTAGGTCCATCTAACCTAGGGCATCACCCAAAATTGGGCCAAATTCGGATTCCACCGAATTCGACACAAAACCTAATGTCAAAGTTTCTAAACTCACCCAAACTAGTTCCAACTTCCTCCTACGGGTAGGGTTAGGGTCTAGGAGGGTTCTACAACACTAATTACACTACACAAAAATAATTAGGAAGGAAAAAGTTAGGTTTTACCTCTTGGGAGTTGGAATCCCAAGGCCAAAGTCTCAAATTCCCTCCAAATCAACTCCCTCAAGCTCCAAGCTTCCAAATCTATCTCCCACACTAGATCTAGGCCCCTTACACCTAGGTTAGGGAAAATGCAAGGGTAGGGTTAGCATAAAGAAGAATGAATGGAAGAAAGAAAGAAAGAAGAAAAATGGAAGAGGGACTTACTTTGGAGGAAGAAGGAGAAGAAAGAAGAAGGAGAAGAAGAAGAAGTGAAGAAGTGGAATGAAGAGGAGGGGGGGCTGCTCCTTGCTGCTGGAATCGGGTGTGGTAGGTAGGGGGGTCCGGCCACATGAAAAAAGGGGATTTACAACTTTCCAAATTCCCAAAACGCCCCTACTCACTTGGTTTTGGGTTCCGGGTTCCAAATGCGCTCAAACTAGTTCCAAATCTCACCAACTAACCTCCTAAAAATAAAATAATAATTTTAGGCCCCAAAATAATTCTCACAAGGGTATGGGCTGGGTCGGACATGGGTCCACTAGGGTCTGACATGGGTCCAGGCTAGCCAAAACCCTAAAACAATCAAAATAAAAATAAGACAAGCACTAATTAATTATAAATATAAATAATTAAATACAATACACCATTTATCAAAATAAAAAAAATACCCTATTTTCTAGAATTGGGTAGTGACACCGAACGCGAATCACCGCGCCCGTCCCGCGGGTGCGAGGGAGGAAGGGAGCCAAGCGAATGGCCCGTTCGAGCTTTCGGGGGACGTGATGCCGCACGGGCCTGGGGTTGCGCCCGTGCAAGGCCAATCGTTTAAGTTGATAGTTGGCTATCATCGCATCAATCGAGTAAGCAGCGAAAAGGGACTTGTTGCAATGCAATGCATTAGCCAACTGAGTGTTCGGGACAATCGAGGCAACTTGGGTTTCCTTTAGCAAAGGCACACGTTCGTTCCATACATTATGCCCCGTTATACGATAGCATTCTCGGGGCAACAATCGAAACCAGGATTCCAGGTCTTCGGGACTGTGGCACGCCTATCGCTTCCTCGGACGATCCAGTACCTGCGAACAAGTAAACTGTTGGTGGGTCAGCACTTTATACAAGTACTGGTGAGATAAATCAACTGAACAGAAACAAGCATTCACTCAAACAGGCACTAAGTAATCATGTTATAAAACATTACATTACTAGTGATCTTTCTAGTTTTACCTAGGTTCGTTTCATGCAGTTCTAGCAGAGTCGATTTACTTGTTTAGAAACATGTTTGGAAACAGAGTTTCATATTGAATATGCAAGCAAGCAAACCGTTCATGTTTCAGGGTGTGCGCAGCGTGTCTCGTGCGACTCGAGGGTCTGATGCAAAGCTAGACACACGATGCACATTCTTAGGGGCAGTCACTATCCAAGCCAACACAATGACTTAGCTATATGCAGGGCGGTCCCCGAGTATCTCAGGATCGGTAGCGGTTAGTCCAGCATACCAATGACTCTTTTATCTGATGCTAGAGGCAGCTGTGACTCATGGTTGCTTTGCACTATCATGGTAGCAGCCGGGACACATGCAGTTCAGCACTCCAACAATAGCCATTGTCCGACCGCGTGCGAATGCATGGAACACTATCAATAAACTCTAGTATGCAGACGAGACGAACCATCAGAATACACTCATTGTTGCGGGGCAATCCGACTTATCACTTGAACACGTTCAGGCACAATATGGTTCTCTCGAAGCATAGACGATAGTGAACATGTTCATGCACTCTAAGCAGGCGATTCAGGATTCTTGTTTAGCAGACATTAATTCAAAGACAAGCTAGGTGAGTTCGTTCATTAACATGCAAGGCAGGTTCTATCATTCTCTTAAGAAAACATTGCAAGCAAAAACTCAGGTTATTTATTAAGGCGTGCAAGAATCAGAGAACGAAGTTCTGCCCACTCACCTTGATACATAACGCCGGCGCGGAGCGGGGCGTTACAATGAAATCTTAGCATACATTTTCCTGTTATTATCTTTGCCTACTTATAATATTGTGAATGAGCTAGATTTATTTTAACTGTGAATATGACCTAGATAGCGTACTACCGCCGATACTGCGGCGTAGGCTGGACGTACCCACTACTCGTGCCCGAATATCCGGGTGCGGGTCGTGACACTTCCAAACTACATTTCCAAATCATAGTTTCGATATCTTCCAAAATTTATATCCAAATTATAATTTCGATATATTTCAACAATTTAGCTTCTATATGTTTTTACATTGTCTTCCAAACTTTCTTTTCAAATCGTAGTTTCAATATATTTCTACCATTTGACTTCTTTATAATCATATTCAAAGAATAGTTTCGATATATTTCTATCATTTGACTTATATATATATTTTTTACTATCCTTTTACATTATAATCCAAAATATCATTTCCAAATTGTAGTTTCGATATATTTCAACCTTTTGGCTTCTATATATTTTTGAACTACCGTTTTAGTTCCAAAACTTTATTTCCAAGCATATTTCCAATATCTTTCTATCATTTGATTTCTATATATTTTTTCAACTATCTTTTTACATTATATTCCAAAATTTTATTTTCAAATCGTAGTTTTGATATTTTTTTCCATTTAACTTTTATAAGTATTTCAATTATCCTTTTTTATGTTATGTTTTAACTAACTTTTTACATTATAAACCAAAAAATTATTTCCAAATCGTAGTTTCTATATCTTTATTCTATTTGACTTTTATAAGTATTTCAACTATCCTTTTACGTTATCTTCCTCATTTCCAAATCGTAGTTTCAATGTCTTTATATTATTTGACTTCTTTATATTTTTCAACTATGTAGCGCCCCGTTCTCCCGGTGTGGAGATCGCGGCTAAGAAACACAAGACGGTATCGTTCGATCGGGATAGATTGAATTAAGAACTCGTCCTCGTTATGGATTTGTTTCTTCGGAATCGATTCCCATATTCAGTGGACTGCGCCCCAAGGATCGGTTTAGCGGTAGAGTCAGGAGAGACCTCTCCGCTGCTATCTTTTATTGCCTCAGTTTTCGATATCGCTTGTTGCTTTCGTGCTTTGAGTTGGTTTTGGGATTTGCTTGTTTTCCTTGAACGGTTTTGATGGTTTTTATTGTTTTCGTTCATTGAACTGCACTTCTATTCCGAGATTGGAAAGAGAGGAAGAAGTATTAATCGAGCTGTTCGTGTGTAGGTGAACGAGCAGTAGGCGGCTTGCGAGCGGAGTCGTGAAGCGCCTCTTTCCTTCTCCCTTCCAAAATCTAAGTGAGTGGCTACCAACCCGATTAGCTAGCCCTGCTTCCAAGCTTCACATCTAATAAATCTGCATTCTTCTTTGCCCCGATCAAACGATACCAAGTAATAATAAAAGAAACCAAGATAAAAGAGAATAGACTTGGTATATATGCTTGTCAATAACTGCACGAATGGATACTTAATGGCATGCTTGTTCGCTTGGGAATAAATCGTGAATTATTGCTTGTCTTGTACAATTGCTTGTCTTGTACTCTTGTTGCCTTAACTGCAATAACTTGTTACTTGTATATTGTTGGATCATGGACAACTTGTGCACAGGGTAACGGTCTTGCGGACGATGCTGGGGCACTGGCATCGATCCGGTCCGGGCGAACCTATTGTTCTAGTCTCTTGTTCGACGGAATGGCTTGCAGCACCTCTTGTACTTTCGTTGCAAACCATTCTCGTCAAGACTATAGTCCGTTATGGCAATCATGCCAGTGATAATCGTGTATATTTAAACCTGTTGCAAACTAACTTGTGTCTTCGTGGCAGGGAAGGCATGGTAAGTATTGTGCAGGTAATTCAGACGGGCAGGTAAAATCCACCGAACGGTGGCACGTTTATTTCAGTAAATTCTATATGCTGCTTACTTGTAAATGAACTAAGGCAAGATAGAAACCCACAAAATATGCATGCTTCATTAAAATAACGTGTTGATTGGTATAGTCAGGCTAGCTCGCCTTCACCAGTATGTTTCGACATGGTGACCCTCGTTGAAATAGGTTCTCCGTACCAAGGCGAACCGAGCGAGGAGCCGAAGTCGTCTAATCGATCCAGTCCAGCTGTTGGCGCATCTTCACCGCGCCCTTGAAGCATTTTGAAGACAGGAGCTTACAACTCTTCATACACAAATGCAGCTCCGTGGCAAAGCTATCCTCCAGCCTGGAGGTCTATATCTTTTGAAGTTTAGTAAAGGGATATAATGTACAGGAATGCTATCTCATTTTGAGTCATCTCTTTTGTAAGCCCGTGCGGCATATTAGCTAACTCGTTAAAGAGTTTGTAATAGATGTTCATTATCAATAAAGAGAACTTTTCCATGTTTCAAATCTGTGTTTCAATTTATCTGCGTACTCTGAATATGTGCTTGCTATGCAAATCATTAAAGCCTTGTGCGGGCGCAACTCCAGGTCCGTACGGCGGTCACGATTCGGGGGACGCCTCAAACGATTCTACGGAATCGGGTAGTGACATAGTGGCATCAGAGCACAGATTTAAAGTTCCTTAGACTTCGTGCTGGAAAAGTTCCTTTAACGATCAAATTTCTGTGCGAACTCTTGAACTCGCTAGGCCAAAATGAGATACGTTCATGCAATAAGTCCATAATACATTATGATCCTAACGTAATTTACCTTCTTTTGAAGGAATGGCTCCAGCACAATCTGCAGCACAAACACCGGACGAAACGCAAGGCCAAGAAAGTAGTTCGGGCACTTCGGGAAGTTCAAGGAGCCAGCGAGCCACGCCAAACATCGATCACATCCAGCAATTGTTGCGGATGTTGGAGGAAAACCAACAAAGGGATGAGGCTCGCTATGAACGGGCCGAGAAGCGAGCGGAAGAGAGTCAGCTCAAGTTTCAAGACAATATAGAAGCACGATTCTCAGTCCAACAGAAGCAGGTGGATGCCCTACAGCTGATCGTTCAGACTTTGGCTTCCAACCATTCTTCGGCAATAACGCCGACTCCGGTGGAACAGCCCGTGCTTGAAGTAGAGACGCCACAAATTCCAAGGACGAGGGACGTGACTACCTTCGACTTCGGCCACTTCAAGAAAGTCTGCAACACCCCATTCAACGGGACTGAGGACCCAGTCGTAGCTCTAGATTGGTTGGCCGAACTTGAAGATCACTTCGCTCTGCTAGAGGTCCCCGAAGAGAAGCGCGTCGCCTGCGCGCAACTTCAGCTCCGCCTCAACGCGCACGATTGGTGGAACGTGCATCGACGATCTCTCCAATTTGATCACGGAGAGGAGACGATCTCGTGGACGACTTTTTGTGCCACGTTTGAAGAGGAGTTTATACCCCCTCCAGTACAACGTCAGATGGAGAATGATTTCGTGCAGCTGCGGCAGGGCAGTATGACAGTTAAGCAATACTCCGCCGAATTCAACCGACTCTCTAAATTCGCTAGGGCCTATTTACCTGATGCAACGAGTCGATCTAGAAGGTTTGAAGGCGGGTTGCGTCCTGCCATCTGTCACACCCCAGTCCCAAAATATCGAGGGACTGGACACGTGGCAATTGCCAACAGCACGCACCGATGGACAACCCAATTTAATGGATCCATCAGGGCATGCTTAAGCTGTAGTCTGACAGTAAATAGATCAAATGTTACAAGTCACAGTCTAAACTAATCTCATACACAACAGATAATCACAGAATAAATGCCAGAATAATGCAAATAAAAATAAATAACAATCTCAATAACAGTGTCTCGGAGAATAATCCGAGAACAAGTCTGATACAGCAATGCAATAGACTGGAAATAAAGGAACTGGAAATAGAAATAAATGAGTATCACCAGACAATACTCAGGAGAAGTCCTCTGCCACGATCTCGTCCTCGGATGTCGGTACAGCTCCTGTATCTGCTCTTGCTGCAGTCCCGTATACCTCGGGATAGATCTCGTCTGTAAATCCTGGGGACATAATCCGGATCCAGGTCCTCAGGGGACATAGCAAGGTACAAGAAAGCTCAAGCCAAAATAAATGCAGTGCAAAAAATAAATAAAATAAATAGGGCAAGTATGTAAACATCTGTGTGAAATGCAGGTGAGAACATCACCAGTACTCAGGCTGAGACTACTACAAGCTCTGTGTAGGGGAGCCGGTAGCAGTGATATCATGTAGTTGTCTAGCTCGGCGAGAGACTGAGACGCCGGCATAATATAGTCAACCTGTAGCCTGTGTGTCTCTCCAGCAATAAAGGGAACAATAGGGAAGCACTAAATAACCAGCTAAGTGATATACAAGATGAGAGCAGTACTAGAACTCAGGCTGAAACCACTACAAGCTCTGTGTCGGGGAGCCGGTAGCAGCGATATCATGTGGTTGTCTAGCTCAGCGAGAGACTGAGACACCGGCAGCTGTCTAGCTCAGAGTGAGACTGAGACGCCGTCATAATATATATAATCAACCTGTAGCCTGTGTGTCTCTCCCCACCCAATGTAATCATATATCTCATGTCCATGTGGCCCCATGTCCATGTTACGCACGATCATCGCTAAATGCAACAAGTCATAAATATCTATGGATATAGTATCTCGGTCAAGTCCTGTACCCTATACAGAATCACCACGAATATCTCGGGAAGATCCTGTCTCATGAATAGTGTCAAGTGTCCTGGGTCATGATGTACTTGATAGGACAAGTACGAGAAATAGGGGTCTCGGTATCCATGTCTAGATGACAATACCCAACGTCGCGTACGGTGTTGGCACCCGACTATCAATCGGACGCTAAGTAAAGTCACACGGTCCTAGGTCAAGCATGAACCACAATATATACATATATATAAGCCAAGGAAATAAGTAACAAGGACTGCAAGTTTTGGCAATGTATACTTGCTTGGAGTCATGGCTCCAACTTTAGCTCTGGTCTCAGTGTGATCTGTAGGCACTACTCCGGTTGCTGAAATAAATATCATCATTAGATTCAGAAAATATCAAATAGCTAGAAATGCCTGTCCTTGAGTCCAATTTGGAGACAAGGGCAAAAATAACAATTTCGGGTCAAAGCGGGGTCCACATGTGGCCCGCTTCGCACCGAAAAATGTGTCAGGGTCAAAGGTCTCCAAATTCGCCAAACTTAGTGTCTACAAGTCAGGAACGATGATACGAACCCAACGGAACTTCCAAAATTGGATTCCGATGAGCCGATCACAAAATCGCCCGTCAAGTGGAGCCTGTGGGGATCACGATACGCGATTTTGTCAACATTCTCAGAATCGGACCAAACTTGGGTCACAGGACCAGCGTATTGCTATGAGTCCGTTGGCGCAAGTTTCGTCTCGATCCGCCTTGTGTACACAAAGTTAGGGCGCGTTCCAGAAAGGGCAGATACGGGACGGTGTCCGCGGATACGCGCTGATTCCGGTGTGCACGCATACCCGAATCGACTTCTGCGAAATCCCGCACGTCCGTATCGACGGCACGCACGTTTTGGTGAAGACCGTGGGCGACCAAGTCGTCCCGTTTGGCGGGGCGTACCCAGTTCCGGGGTGAATCGGGGCGTTATTTTTCCTGTTTTTGGATCGCGGTTCGCGATCGCCACAGAACGCGATGCCCCGAGCGGGTTGCACGGACATCAAGGGGGTCACTCAGTCTACGCGACGCAACTGACGAAACCGTAAACGGGTTTACGAGGAGGGAGAAAACAATACCTGAACTGGGCTCCGAGAAGACCGATTTTTACGTATCCGAGTAGTGTCCGAATCCTGCTTCGTGTCCTGCGTCCGTGTCTTGGGTCTGCTGCTGTGTCCAAGCTGTGTCCGACACGAACTGCTCTAGGGTTTAGGACAGCGGTGTCCGGGTACCTCGGCGGAGGCGGAGGATCTCGAAGCGGAGGCGTCGCTGCGTCGGCGGAGTCGTTTGGGGAGCAGAGGAGGGTGGTCGACGGAGAGGTGGAGGACGAAGGCTGCTGCAGGAATCGTCGGGGGCTGGGCTCCGGCGAGGGCTGCTGCGGGAGAGAAGGGAGTCGAGGACAGGGAGGAGACGGGGTGGTGACAGCGGAGGGGAGAGGAGGAGGTCCGACGAGGGAAGAACGGAGTGGTGGTGATGTCCTCAGGCGAGGATGGCCGGGAAGGAGTCAGGCGAGGTACAGCGGCTCGGGGCTGAGGCTTTGGCGGTGGTCGTGCGGGCTGGGGATGGGCGGATACGGCGAGGAGAGGAAGAAGATGAGGTCGACGAGGGTGGATGGAGATTAGGGTTCAGAGCTGGGACTACGGCGGTCTCCCGTGGAGGATGAGGAGGGGATCTGGCCGGTCGTGCTCGGGCGGCGAGGGGAGGATGAAGCCTAGGGCAGGCGGTGGCAGTCGAGGTAGCAGCGGCGGAGAGAGGGGATTCTGGTGGCCAGGGGATGACTAGGACAACGGGCGGCTAGGGGTCTGCTGGGACTCGGGGCGGCAGGAGGAAGGTTGCCCGGCGCTGGAGGGTGGTGGAGCGGCGGGTCGAGGCAAAGAGAGTTAGGGTTTGCGCTAGGGCGGCGGCCGGAGCGACGGAGAGGTCAGGGAGAGGGGGCAGCTTTGGGTTAGGGTTTTTGTAATTAGGGATTAGGGATTTGGGTTAATTAGGATTTGGGGAATTTGTTTTATTCCTTTTTTTTTGGAGAAAAACTTAGGGAATTATGTATTTATAAATACAGAAATTGGACTAGGGTTTGACCTAGGATTTGGGCTGGGTCAACGCTCCTTGGGCTTGGCTTCGGCTCTCATGGGGATGTCGGGCGTTGGCACGGGTTTAATTCAGTTTTAATTCTACATCGGTTTCTAGGGCTTTAAACATGATTCCGGGGTCCAATAAATTCCCGAAAAATTACCCTATGTCCGGTTTTCCATTTTACACCATAAAATATTATTCCCATAATATTTTAATATTATTTATCAGTAATTAAAAATCATTAAATTATCAAAGTCCTAAGGTTTAAATTACAGAGAAATCCCGAAAAATTGCAGAAAATCCAAATTAACAAATTCTGAAAATCAGGGGGCTTACAATCTACCCAACTTATAAAAATTTCTTCCTCGAAATTAAAATATGGTAGGGTTCTCTCTATCCGATCTTACTTGATTACAGTCTAAAGGATTCCTCTCAAGTGAACATTGCGGTCTCTACCCAACTTAGAATTTACCCATCTATCATCTAAGGCTATACATCTAATAAAGCTATGCCCAACTTATTTAATCATGTTATTGAATCCTCAAGTCTTTAACCGAACATATCACCTATGATATTCCCTTAATCACATATAAAAGAGTCATCAACAATGCGACCGGCCTGTGGGGTATATCTAGTACTGTCTATATCAAACTTATATCAAGCACGAGGTTTCGTCTTTCCGAAATAAGGGAAGACGAAGATCAATAATAAAGAGTTCAAGGGTGAGGTAATAGAATAGAAGTATCAGGGTCAAGGCGTTTAACGAATTCAAATGGGATTTGTCAAGACAATTGTGGATTGAAATCCTATTCTGGTAATTCCTTTGTTCGCATGCTCGTATTAGTACAGTTATGTAACTGATACGATATGCTCAGACATATCTAGAGGGCAAGTATACTAGTCAACTATATATCTCAATCCACGTGAAGTAGTCGTGCGAAGAGCGAACCAAAATGCACTAAGGTTGATCAGACCGTAATACACTGATTCTGAATAGACAATTGTATTAGTGTGTCGACCCAATAATACATATGTCATGAACAAGCTCGATAAAAGGATAAGCTTGCAAAAACTAGGCTATATTAGCAGCATAAGTCAAGTTGGTACAACAAATATAAGTACGCTAGATGATGATGGAAGGAGGTACCACTTAATTCAAATTCACAAACAACAATAACACAAGACTCTATAATCTCTACGGTTATCAATTATAAGCAAGTTCAAAATTACATAGGTTAAGGCTGAGGTCACGGACCAATAGGCACGAGATAAAACAAATCTATAACAGATAACTACGAAGAATTATGCGCATTAGCTACTCCATGGGTCGGTGCGTCTTCCAAGGTCATCGCCAGGGCTTGTCCATGTCCTTGTCGTCGATTTCTCTGCTGCTTCTGAGCTTGCTGGAAGAGTGCTGCTTGTGGTATCAAAGGTGGCCTCGGCTGATACCCTCCTGGTGCTGATGGTAGGACTTCTTCAACTCCCGTTTGCGGTGCTCCCAATGCTGGATAGGTTGGCCTCGGTACTGGTAACGCTTGTTGGTTAACCATTGGTGCTCTTTCTCGACGCTCAGGGCATTCCCTCAATGAATGCTGACTGGATCCGCAAGCTAAACATACTTTCCTTTTTCGTCTGCACTCGTCCTCACTATGGCCTCGCTTGCGACAATATTGACAGATAGGTAGTGCCTGTGGAGATGTTTCTGATGGCTGGTGCATGTGAGGTCTCTTTGTAGCTTCTTCCTGTGGTGCTTCGACGGGTACAGATGTGGATGATCGCTTCAGACTGGTCTCTCTCCTGATGACGCGCTCCATGCGTCGGGCTGCAGCAAGGACGTCCGGGTAAGATGTAGGTGCAACGGATCCAATTAGTTTCTGTAGCTCAATGTTTAGTCCGTCGAAGAACTTTTCAGCCTTATCTTCTTCTGTCGGGATCAGGGTTGGGGCGAAGCGACTTAGACGAATGAATTCTGCGTTATACTCTTCTACTGTCATACTGTCTTGAGTGAGGCGATTAAACTTGTCCCGAAGTTCTGATCGAGCGATGGCTGGAATGTACATCTCCTAAAATAGTCTGTAGAACTCCTCCCAAGTAACTCGGTCTGGTCCGAGCCGTGTCTCCTCGGATAGCCACCAGTGATGAGCATTGTCCGTCAACTGCATTTTGACGGCAGTCATCCAACGTTCTTTTGGAAGCTCGGCTGCTTCTAATTGATGTTGAGTGTTGGTGAGCCACTCATGAACTTCTGTGGGCTCCTCTTTGCCTGAGAAGGTACGGGGCTTCAGCTGGCGGAAATCAGAAATAGAGCCAGTCGTTGGCCGTCATGCTGGTAGATTCGTCTGCTCCAGTACAAGTGCTAGGCTGCGACTCAAAGTCTCTTGTTGAGCTTGCATTATTGCATAGATCATTTGAAATATCTGCTGCCCGTCCATGGCTTGCCCTTGTGGAATTACGGGCATTTATGGAGTAAATTGCGTCGACGGTAGAATATCATCTTGCTGGATTCCTGAGACATGCTGATTCGCTTGACTACGTTGTTGAGCGGATTGACCTTCTTCTACTGGTGTTACTTCCTCTTCATTGGTTACCAAAGTATCCCGTGGTGATGCTGCAGGAGTCTCGTCGTTTGCTGGTGGTTCCATAACTCTGCATCCAAAATAAACAATAAGAGGCGCTCAGGAATCAAGGCAGGATACAAGTCAAGAATTTAATTCGAATCCGATATAGATATCAAAAATATTTCAAGCAAATGGATGAGATCTAGAAACTTATCCTATTCTTATTGCAGGTTTGTTCGATCCCTAAGTTGAAACCGAACAATTTAGTCGTTGACCTGCATGGGCCACTACAAAAACCATGTCACGTCCCAGTCCCAAAATATCGAGGGACTGGACACGTGGCAATGGCCAGCAGCACGCACCGATGGACAACCCAATTTAATGGATCCATCAGGGCATGCTTAAGCTGTAGTCTGACAGTAAATAGATCAAATGTTACAAGTCACAGTCTATACTAATCTCATCCACAACAGATAATTACAGAATAAATGCCAGAATAATGCAAATAGAAATAAATAACAATCTCAATAACAGTGTCTCGGAGAACAATCCGAGAACAAGTCTGATACAACAATGCAATAGACTGGAAATAAAGGAACTGGAAATAGAAATAAATGAGTATCACCAGACAATACTCAGGAGAAGTCCTCTGCCACGATCTCGTCCTCGGATGTCGGTACAGCTCCTGTATCTGCTCCTGCTGCAGTCCCGTATACCTCGGGATAGATCTCGTCTGTAAATCCTGGGGACATAATCCGAATCCAGGTCCTCAGGGGACATAGCAAGGTACAAGAAAGCTCAAGCCAAAATAAATACAGTGCAAAAAATAAATAGAATAAATAGGGCAAGTATGTAAACATCTGTGTGAAATGCAGGTGAGAACATCACCAGTACTCAGGCTGAGACTACTACAAGCTCTGTGTAGGGGAGCCGGTAGCAGTGATATCATATAGTTGTCTAGCTCGGCGAGAGACTGAGACGCCGGCATAATATAGTCAACCTGTAGCCTGTGTGTCTCTCCAACAATAAAGGGAACAATAGGGAAGCACTAAATAACCAGCTAAGTGATATGCAAGATGAGAGCAGCACTAGAACTCAGGCTGAAACCACTACAAGCTCTGTGTCGGGGAGCCGGTAGCAGCGATATCATGTGGTTGTCTAGCTCAGCGAGAGACTGAGACACCGGCAGCTGTCTAGCTCAGAGTGAGACTGAGACGCCGTCATAATATATATAATCAACCTGTAGCCTGTGTGTCTCTTCCCACCCAATGTAATCATACGTCTCATGTCTATGTGGCCCCATGTCCATGTTACGCACGATCATCGCTAAATGCAACAAGTCATAAATATCTATGGATATAGTATCTCGGTCAAGTCCTGTACCCTATACAGAATCACCACAAATATCTCAGGAAGATCCTGTCTCATAAATAGTGTCAAGTGTCCTGGGTCATGATGTACTTGATAGGACAAGTACGAGAAATAGGGGTCTCGGTATCCATGTCTAGATGACAATACCCAACGCCGCGTACGGTGTTGGCACCCGACTATCAATCGGACGCTAAGTAAAGTCACAAGGTCCTAGGTCAAGCATGAACCACAATATATACATATATATATAAGCCAAGGAAATAAGTAACAAGGACTGCAAGTTTTGGCAATGTACACTTGCTTGGGGTCCTGGCTCCAACTGTAGCTCTGGTCTCAGTGTGATCTGTAGGCACTACTCCGGTTGCTGAAATAAACATCATTATTAGATTCAGAAAATATCAAATAGCTAGAAACGCCTGTCCTTGAGTCCAATTTGGAGACAAGGGCAAAAATGATAATTTTGGGTCAAAGCGGGGTCCACATGTGGGCCGCTTCGCACCGAAAAATGTGTCAGGGTCAAAGGTCTCCAAATTTGCCAAACTTAGTGTCTACAAGTCAGGAACGATGATACGAACCCAACGGAACTTCCAGAATTGGATTCCGATGAGCCGATCACAAAATCGCCCGTCAAGTGGAGCTTGTGGGGCCCACGATACGCGATTTTGTCAACATTCTCAGAATCTGACCAAACTTGGGTCGCAGGACCAGCGTATTGCTACGAGTCCGTTGGCATAAGTTTCGTCTCGATCCGCCATGTGTACACAAAGTTAGGGCACGTTCCAGAAAGGGCGGATACGGGACGGTGTCCGCGGATACGCGCTGATTTCGGTGTGCACGCACACCCGAATCGACTTCTGAGAAATCCCGCACGTCCGTATCGACGGCGCGCACGTTTCGGTGAAGACCGCGCGCGACCAAGTCGTCCCGTTTGGCAGGGCGTACCCAGTTCCGGGGTGAATCGGGGCGTTGTTTTTCCTGTTTTTGGATCGCGGTTCGCGATCGCCACAGAACGCGATGCCCCGAGCGGATTGTACGGACATCGAGGGGGTCACTCAGTCTACGCGACGCAACTGACGGAACCGTAAACGGGTTTACGAGGAGGGAGAAAACAATACCTGAACAGGGCTCCGAGAAGACTGATTTTTACGTATCCGAGTAGTGTCCGAATCTTGCTTCGTGTCCTGCGTCCGTGTCTTGGGTCTGCTGCTGTGTCCAAGCTGTGTCCGACATGAACTGCTCTAGGGTTTAGGGCAGCGGTGTCCGGGTACCTCGACGGAGGCGAAGGATCTCGAAGCGGAGGCGTCGCTGCGTCGGCGGAGTCGTTTGGGGAGCAGAGGAGGGTGGTCGACGGAGAGGTGGAGGACGAAGGCTGCTGCAGGAATCGTCGGGGGCTGGGCTCCGGCGAGGGCTACTGCGGGAGAGAAGGGAGTCGAGGACAGGGAGGAGACGGGGTGGTGACAGCGGAGGGGAGAGGAGGAGGTCCGACGAGGGAAGAATGGAGTGGTGGTGATGTCCTCAGGCGAGGATGGCCGGGAAGGAGTCAGGCGAGGTGCAGCGGCTCGGGGCTGAGGCTTTGGCGGTGGTCGTGCGGGCTGGGGATGGGCGGATACGGCGAGGAGAGGAAGAAGATGAGGTCGACGAGGGTGGATGGAGATTAGGATTCAGAGCTGGGACTACGGCGGTCTCCCGTGGAGGATGAGGAGGGGATCTGGCCGGTCGTGCTCGGGCGGCGAGGGGAGGATGAAGCCTAGGGCAGGCGGTGGCAGTCGAGGTAGCGGCGGCGGAGAAAGGGGATTCTGGTGGCCAGGGGATGACTAGGACGACGGGCGGCTAGGGGTCTGCTGGGACTCGGGGCGGCCGGAGGAAGGTTGCCCGGCGCTGGAGGGTGGTGGAGGGGCGGGTCAAGGCGAAGAGAGTTAGGGTTTGCGCTAAGGCGGCGGCCGGAGCGGCGGAGAGGTCAGGGAGAGGGGGCAGCTTAGGGTTAGGGTTTTTGTAATTAGGGATTTGGGTTAATTAGGATTTGGGGAATTTGTTTTATTCCTTTTTTTTTTGGAGAAAAACTTAAGGAATTATGTATTTATAAATACAGAAATTGGACTAGGTTTTGACCTAGGATTTGGGCTGGGTCAACGCTCCTTGGGCTTGGCTTCGGCTCTCATGGGGATGTCGGGCGTTGGCACGGGTTTAATTCAGTTTTAATTCTACATCGGTTTCTAGGGCTTTAAACATGATTCCGGGGTCCAATAAATTCCCGGAAAATTATCAGATGTTCGATTTTCCATTTTACACCATACAATATTATTCCCATAATATTTTAATATTATTTATCAGTAATTAAAAATCATTAAATTATCAAAGGCCTAGGGTTTAAATTACAGAGAAATCCCGAAAAATATCAGAAAATCCAAATTAACAAATTCTGAAAATCAGGGGGCTTACACCATCAACGGGCACGTGGTCGTTAATCAGTATCGTACAATGCGTGAAGTTATAAATCACGCCTTATCTCTCTAACCACATTATCCTCACGTTCCTGCCGGCGCTGTGCATACATCCAGTCACAAACGCCAAAGCGACGAGAGAGGAAACAACATTGCAAAGCGTCACAATGATGGCGGAAAACATAAAGCAATCCAGCCTTGTAAATTCTGTAAAAAGCCGGGGCATACAATCGACAAATGTCGTATGAAACTTGGTTTATGCCTAGCCCGTGGCGGATCAGACCATTCTGTTCGTGATTGTTCCTTGAGTCGTGATCGCCATTCCGAACGCAATAATTCCTAACGGTAGGTCCTATTCTTAAGTTTTGGGACGAAACTTCCAATTAGTTGGGTAGGATGTAGCGCCCCGTTCTCCCGGTGTGGAGATCGCGGCTAAGAAAGACAAGACGGTATCGTTCGATCGGGATAGATTGAATTAAGAACTCGTCCTCGTTATGGATTTGTTTCTTCGGAATCGATTCCCATATTCAGTGGACTGCGCCCCAAGGATCGGCTTAGCGGCAGAGTCAGGAGGGACCTCTCCGCTGCCATCTTTTATTGCCTCGGTTTTCGATGTCGCTTGTTGCTTTCGTACTTTGAGTTGGTTTTGGGATTTGCTTGTTTTTCTTGAACGGTTTTGATAGTTTTCATTGTTTTCGTTCATTGAACTGCACTTCTATTCCGAGATTGGAAAGAGAGAAAGAAGTATTAATCGAGCTGTTCGTGTGCAGGTGAACGAGCAGTAGGCGGCTTGCGAGCGGAGTCGTGAAGCGCCTCTTTTCTTCTCCCTTCCAAAATCTAAGTGAGTGGCTACCAACCCGATTAGCTAGCCCTGCTTCCAAGCTTCACATCTAATAAATCTGCATTCTTTTTTGCCCCGATCAAACGATACCAAGTAATAATAAAAGAAACCAAGATAAAAGAGAATAGACTTGGTATATATGCTTGTCAATAACTGCACGAACAGATACTTAATGGCATGCTTGTTCGCTTGGGAATAAATCATGAATTATTGCTTGTCTTGTACAATTGCTTGTCTTGTACTCTTGTTGCCTCAACTACAATAACTTGTTACTTGTATATTGTTGGATCATGGACAACTTGTGCACAGGGTAACGGTCTTGTGGACGATGCTGGGGCACTGGCATCGATCCGATCCGGGCGAGACCTATTGTTCTAGTCTCTTGTTCGACGGAATGGCTTGCAGCACCTCTTGTACTTTCGTTGCAAACCATTCTCTTCAAGACTATAGTCCGTTATGGAAATCATGTCAGTGATCATCGTGTATATTTAAACCTGTTGCAAACTAACTTGTGTCTTCGTGACAGGGAAGGCATGGTAAGTATTGTACAGGTAATTCAGATGGGCAGGTAAAATCCACCGAATGGTGGCACGTTCATTTCAGTAAATTCTATATGCTGCTTACTTATAAATGAACTAAGGCAAGATAGAAACCCACAAAATATGCATGCTTCATTAAAATAACGTGTTAATTGGTATAGTCAGGCTAGCTCGCCTTCACCAGTATGTTTCGACATGCTGACCCTCGTTGAAACATGTTCTCCGCACCAAGGCGAACCGAGCGAGGAGCCAAAGTCGTCTACCGATCCAGTCCAGCTGTTGGCACATCTTTACCGCGCCCTTGAAGCATTTTGAAGACCGGAGCTTGCAACTCTTCATACACAAATGCAACTCCGTGGCAAAGCTATCCTCTAGCCTGGAGGTCTATATCTTTTGAAGTTTAGTAAAGGGATATAATGTACAGGACTGCTATCTCATTTTGAGTCATCTCTTTTGTAAGCCCGTGCGGCATATTAGCTAACTCGTTCAAGAGTTTGTAATAGATGTTCATTATCAATAAAGAGAACTTTTCCATGTTTCAAATTTGTGTTTCAATTTATCTGCGTACTCTGAATATGTGCTTGCTATGCAAATCATTAAAGCCTTGTGCGGGCGCAACTCCAGGCCCGCACGGCGGTCACGATTCGGGGGATGCCTCAAACGATTCTACGGAATCGGGTCGTGACAAACTAGTCTTTTATATTTTGTTCCAAAACTCCACATTTTGAAGTATAATTTCAAAATTATGCCCCGATTTGACTTATATATGTTTTCAACCATCCTTTATATGATTTGACTTCTATATGTTCATATTCAAAGCGTAGTTTCGATATCTTTCTATCATTTGACTTATATATATATATATATATATATATATATATATATATATATATATATATATATATATATATATTACTATCCTTTTACATTATAATCCAAAATATCATTTTTATATTGTAGTTTCGATATCTTTATACCCTTTGCTTCTATATGTTTTTGAACTACCGTTTTACATTATGTTCCAAAACTTTATTTCCAAAGCATAGTTACGATATCGCTCTATCATTTGACTTCTATTTGTTTTTCAACTATAATTTTACATTATGTTCCAAATCTTTACTTTCAAAGCATCGTTACGATATCTTTCTATCATTTGACTTGTATATATTTTTCAACTATTTTATTACATTATCTTCGAAAACTTTTTTTTCCGAAATCTTCTAAACTTCATTTCCAAATCGTAGTTTTAATATATTTCTACAATTTTACTTCTATATGTTTTTACATTATCTTCCAAAATTTATTTCGAAATCGTAATTTCGATATATTTCAACAATTTGACTTCTATATGTTTTTACATTGTCTTCCAAACTTTATTTCCAAATCGTAGTTTCAATATATTTTTACCATTTGACTTCTATATAATCATATTCAAAGCATAGTTTCAATATATTTCTATCATTTGACTTCTATATTTTTTTTTACTATCCTTTTACATTATAATCCAAAATATCATTTCCAAATTGTAGTTTCGATATATTTCTACCATTTGGCTTCTATATATTTTTGAACTTCAGTTTTATATTATGTTCCAAAACTTTATTTCCAAAGCATAGTGACGATATCGTTCTATTATTTGACTTTTATATATTTTTTCAACTATCTTTTTACATTATAAACCAAAAATTTATTTCCAAATCGTAGTTTCGATATCTTTCTTCCATTTGACTTTTATAAGTATTTCAAGTATCCATTTACGTTATCTTCCTCATTACCAAATCGTAGTTTCGATGTTTTTATATCATTTGACTTCTTTATATTTTTCAACTATCCTTTTATATTTTGTTCCAAAACTCCACATTTTGAAGTATAATTTCAAAACTATGCCCCGATTTGACTTTTATATATTTTTATCTATCCTTTTACATTATAATCCAAAATATTATTTCAAATTGTTGTTTTGATATTTTTCTACCATTTGACTTCTATATGTTTTTCAACTACCGTTTTACATTATTTCCAAATCATAGTTATGATATCTTTCTAACATTTGACTTCTATATATTTTTTCAAATGTCCTTTTACATTATAATCCAAAAATTCATTTTCAAATCGTAGTTTTGATATATTTCTTCCATTTGACTTTTATTAGTATTTCAAGTATCCTATTACGTTATGTTCCTCATTTCGAAATCCTAGTTTCGATTTATTTCTTTCATTTGGCTTTTATAAGTATTTCATTTTTTTTTATATTATGTTCCATATTTTCAAATCGTAGTTTCGATGTCTTTCTTCATTAGACTTCTATATATTTTTTAACTATCCTTTTATATTGTGTTAAAAAACTCCACTTAATTTTCAAATTATAGTTTTGATATCTTTCTACCATTTGACTTCTATATGTATTTCAATTATCCTTTTATATTATGTTCCAAAACTTTATTTTCAAAGTATATATTTTCAACTATCCTTTTACATTATAATCCAAAACTTCATTTTCAAATTGCGGTTTCGATATCTTTCTATCATTTGACTTTTATATATTTTCAACCATCATTTTACATTATGTTCCAAAACTTTATTTTTAAAGCATCGTTACGATATCTTCTTATCATTTGACTTGTATATGTTTTTCAACTATTTTTTTGTACATTATCTTCGAAAACTTCTTTTTCGAAATCTTCCAAACTTCATTTCCAAATTATAGTTTCGATATCTTCGAAAATTTATATCCAAATTATAATTTCGATATATTTCAACAATTTGACTTTTATATTTTTTTACATTGTCTTCCAAACTTTATTTTCAAATCGTAGTTTCAATATATTTCTACCATTTGACTTCTTTATGATCATATTCAAAGCATAGTTTCGATATATTTCTATCATTTGACTTATATATATATATTTTACTATCCTTTTACATTATAATCCAAAATATCATTTCCAAATTGTAGTTTCGATATATTTTTACCTTTTGGCTTCTATATATTTTTGAACTACCATTTTAGTTTCAAAACTTTATTTCCAAGCATATTTCCAATATCTTTCTATCATTTGACTTCTATATATTTTTTAACTATCTTTTTACATTATATTTCGAAATTTTATTTTCAAATCGTAGTTTTGATATCTTTTTTCCATTTAACTTTTAGAAGTATTTCAACTATCATTTTTTACGTTATGTTTTAACTATCTTTTTACATTATAAACCAAATATGGGTTGTCCGAATCGAGAGGGTTTACTAAGCTTCCGAAACAATGTCTTGGGCTTTACTCAAGTCCCTCAATGATGTTTCCTCAAATGGGTTGTCCGAATCTCCTCGAATGGGTTGTCCGAATCCATGAACAACTAAGATTTAACAAGAAATAAAAAGAATAATCTCAAAGTTTAATAATAATTTTATTGATAGATAAACCAAGTACGTTAAGGGATTTTATATAGGCTTACAATTAATTACTTAGAAAACAAGAGAAAACTGTAGAAAATCATAATCCTAATTTATAGAAATTAATGATCAAATTTGTACCAGATTGTTAAATATGAATCCTTAGCCCAAAATCATAACTTTCAAAAATTCCCAGATTGCAAAGTCCAACTTCAATTGCATTTTTGAACGCCTAAACTTCAAAATTAAAAGTTGACTTGAACACGAAATTTGAAGCTCTTGAAGGTAGCTTTCTGGATTTAGGGTTGTGAACCTAAATACGGAGTTATAGGCTAGGCTAGGAGATATCATTGTTTTCCTATAGCTGAGCTGTAGTTCGCATCTGAGTAGTTTTGTGTAAACTCACTTACATCAGACTCCCTAAAGTAGGGCAAAACCAATAGGCATACTAACGATTTGGCTCACAAATTAATAAATTATTATTTTGTGGAAGCTAATTGTGAACGATAATTGTCAATAATATTTCACCAATAAACCCTAGTAAATCCCAAAAACAACTTCGAATTCAAGGTACCCTTACAGTTTCCTGCGACCACAATGAGATGTAGTAGTTATGATCGTTGGTAACGATATCGTTGAGGAATTGGGGGTTTGAATGATGATGAAAAGGGATTTTGAGTAGTGCAACAACTCTAGATTGTAGCAATTCAAATGAGAAGGATTTTATATTAATGGAAATTTAGGGCATATGAATGGATGGTTAAGAAAAACAAATTGGACTTAAATACCAAGTATCACTTATTTGCAAATAAATATACTATCATATTTTCATTGGACACTTAAATACCTTGAACTTCCATTTTGCACTTATATACCCTGAACTTTGATTTTGCACTTAAATATACTAAGTTATGATAATTTGCGGTCCGATATTAACAGTAAATATAAAATGACATTTTCCCCTTATGATTTCATAATCTACCTCGTTTTGTCCCCTCTGAGCCGCTGCACAATTCTGGAATTGAACTCACACTACCAAGAATAATGTCTCTCACCTTAATAACTTAAGTAACAAGTGTTTAATTATAACTAGATTATATTAATTAATTAATTAATTAATTTAAAATAATTAATAAATGATTTATAAATGTTCTAGTCCAACTTATATTAGTAGAGATATCTATGTAAAAATCATAATTAAAGTATATTTAGTATTTAAATAACATATATCAAATTTTTCAAAAACATGTGTATAAATTTTTTTAACTATAATATGTTTAAATTATTTTAATATAATTTAAAAATTAATTTAATTTTTTAATACTATTTATTTATTTATTTATTTATTTTGTTGCGTACAAGCACGTGAACATAAATTGGTCCATTGGTTGGAACATGGATAAAATTGTTAGTGGGCCAAAAAAGGACCAGGAAGTAAGCCTTTTTTCTTGTTGGGCCAGTTACCACCACAAGAGAGGAGAGTGGTGGTGTGAGCATTTCTAGTATCCCCTTCCGATTTTATCCAGTTCATTTTCTCCACCTACTTCTGCTGCATCTTGAGCTTGGTATTATTAAAATCAATGGAGTGTTGTGCTCGATTGAATATGAAGGCCACCCCACTCTTCGGAAGGCCAACTCTTCCTCTTCTTCGTCCGGCGAAGTTCGGATCTCTAAACACAGCTCGTCCTTCCCTTGAATTTCAGGTAAATTCCTGATCTTTCAAGGAAATTAAATGCGATCATGGAATTAGTAGATAATTTGTGACTCTTTGTTTTGGAGTTGGACAAATTTTTCATCTTTGAATGAAGATTGAATATGCCCATGAAGTTTCTTAGTTGTTAGTTTCTCAAGTTGAATTAACTATGCCCATGAAGTTTCTTTCATTGGAACCTATATAATCCAGCAGAAAAATCATGATTCCTTTGAAGGAATTGGACTATTCCTGCGAAATTTCATTGATGTAGGGAAGTTATGATTTCTTAGTGCTCAAGTGGAAAAGTTTTAATCTTCGAAAGAATTGGATTATGGCCATGATCCAATATAGACCAATTTGTGATCCTTTAGCTCTTCAATTTGAAGATTTTGCTACTTTTGAATCTTTGAAGGTATTAGACTATGCCCATCAAATTTTGTAGTGACTGACTATAATTTAGTAGAAAAATAGAGTTTCCATCTAAGGAGTTGGAACCTTTGTTGCTGCGGAATAAGGCATCATTTGGGCGTATCGTACCCTAATTGTGTATATTTGTTTCTATAGTGAATATGACAAGGGATTTTGGTAGTTAGAGCATTTTGAGCCCACTAGAAGTGGAAATATAATTTCGTAGAATTGGGTACATCGAGAATTGCATCAATTGGATGATGATGGCTGTAACTTAACTATTTGGTGCAGGATGGGTGTAAATTTCTGATATTTGGAGGAATTGAATGATGCCCCTGAAATTTCCTTGATGGGAACCTATGTAATTTAGTAGCTTTTTTTTTTTTTTCCTTGTTTCTCAGGTGGTAAATTGTCATCTTTGAATTAATTGGACTATGCCAATTAGAAGGATATATGCAATTATTTCTTTTCTAGATATTTTTAAATATAAACTAGCTATTATCTACATGTCTATTTTGTTTATGCACTTTGTATTTCCTATATATGCTTGCAGTAGATCCATAATGAAATCATCCCATTTATTACCAATGTGGTCTCTTACTTTCAAGTTTCAATATGAAAACTCAGGAACCGTGATGCATTTTATTAAGTTTCGGTGTTAGTTACGTCGTTTTTGATATCTGTTTTGGCAGATACAATGAACCATAGTTTCGAGTCCCTAAATCATAGGAATTACTTGTTTAAAAATGGTGGTCTGGTGTGTAATTTGCATTTTCATATAGAAAATGTTGTGCCTAGTCTCATAAAAAAAATGGTGTGCCTGAATCACGTTGGCATATCATACTGCAAATGTTTTTCCTTCTAATTAATGGCAGCCATAGGTCATCAAATTCTTTGAGACGTATGTGCTTTATCCTACTCTTGTTCTTGAGAACTAGTCTCATCAAATTAAGGACTTATGTTGAGCACTCGTCTCAGATCAAATTCTTTGCATCAACAGTTTAAGATGTGAAGGATCTTAGTACTTTACACTACTTCCTTGGTCTCGAGATTAACAACTCACTATGCTGGAATCTTCTCTCTCAATAAAAGTTCATTGTTGATATTCTTGATAGAGTTCTCACGTCTGATACTCGTATTTCCTCAACTTCTCTAGAGTTTAACATCAAGTTGTGTCCTAATGACCAAGAGATATTATATGGACTTTCTCGATATCGTCATCGTCAACTTATTGGCAATTTAGTACATCTCATTATCAATCGGCCTAACATATCTTACGCCGTGCATATCGTCATCCAGTTCATTTTTGTTCCCCGTAGCACTCACTATTCGGCCTTTTTTTTTGCATTATTTGCTATCTTTGAAGCACCATTATCAAATTGCTCTTCTTTTATGCCTCTTTCATCTGTGTAGATTGCTCTTCTTTTCAGCCTTTTTCATCATTGTGCCTTCGTGCTTATAGTGTTGTTGATTAGGCTAGTGATTCTGATTGGGCTGGTGATGCTTTTGACTGCAAGTCTTCTACTATATTTTGCATATTTCTTGGGCTTTCTCATCTCTTAGAAGTCCAAGAGACGTCATCTTTCGATCCACTCGTGCTATGACGTTTACCACAGCAGATATCACCTGATTAAGTCATCTCTTGCTGATATGGGTGTATCTTTCTCTACTACTATTCCTCTTCATTATGACAACACTAATGCTGTTCAAATTATCTGCAATCCGGTGTTCTATAAGTGCGCAAAACATATTGAGCTTGTCTGTCATTTCGTGTGCCATAACTATCCTATGGAGATGATTTCTCTGTCACTTTTCAACTTTAGCTTGCTGACTTTCTAAGGTTTGCACTCTCCGGCGACATGCAATTCTCGTCAACAAACTCTTGTTGGTTGATTCATCATGAGTTGAGGGGGTGCGGATTGGGGGTGGAGATGTTAAATATAGTGTTAGTCTTATTCATTAGCTTACTTTATAGTTAGTATCTTGTATCTTGTCTTTACTTTATCCTTAGTATCATAGAGCCTAAATGAAGAAGGTAGACTTTTCCAACTTAACACTATATGCGTTAGTATATACAACCATGTCTTATCTGTAGTTACTTCACATGTTTGGTTTGGTGGAAGGTGAGGGAAAAGGGAAAGAAAATGGAAATGTTTCTGGTAGAAAGTTGTTCCCATTTACGTACGCTTAAGTTTCATTTTCCTTTCTCTCACTTTCTTAGTAACCAAATACAACCATAGTGTAGAAGCATTTCCTTTAGAATTATTAATAGCCTCTTATTACATTCAGTAATTCGATAATACTTGCTGAAATAGGAGTTTTATTTGTATTCTTATTCTTCTTTTTCCTTTATAACTTGTCCTAAAATATATAAACCTAACTTTATGGTTCAGGGGATTGCTATATTTAATCGCAGATGCTATTTTGCTAGTCCAAGAACTTCGTCACTGATTGCATTAGCTAGCGCTGAGTCCAATGATATCTTCTCATTTACTGCAAACAAACAATTGGAGGAGTTGGCTTCTAGCAGGGATTGTTCCTTTGCTCGCTGGGAAAGAAGTTCAGATTCATCCGAATCATACCTTCACAAGTGAGAATCACTGAATAACTTTGTGTTGTAACCCTCTTTTCTATAATATTTCTTTTTTTTAATCTGTTTTTTTCATCATTAGAAATTTGTTGAAATTCACTTGCCTTTTTGTTTGTTGCCACTTTTTTCCCATCTTTTTGAAGACTAGATTATCTGCACTGCCCTTTGTAGTGTTATATCCTTGTGAGTTTTTTTTATTTATGATCTCAAAAGAATCATTATAATTTTTGGTTTGCTTAAAAGATAAATATACTGAGGTGGGGTGGGTGTGTGTGTGTGGGGGGGGGGGGGGGGGGGGTTGCCTCGTGTGACTGTAAGACTTCTTGTTTGCATCTTCGAGTCACATAAACCTCCTCTCCTAATAAATGGGGGTAAGGCTGTATACATCTTGACAAACTCTACGTAAATGGGACCCTCGTGGCACTGGGATATCCTTTTCTTCTTTAACAATAAAATATATTCGTGGACCTTTTTATTTGTAAACTACAAATATATTGAAGTCTGTTGTACTGTAGAGTGCAACTAAGAATATTTGTTTTGGAGAGAGATCATGTCATTTGGTATATCTTTGAGAATTGAATGTCTAAAGAAGTGCTATAAGTCACCAAAAATTCTTAACATGGTGATAGGTGACGTTACCCAGAAAGTTTTGGTTTACTAGTTAGAGGATGTCACGCCCCGATCTCCCGCCGGAATCGGCCGTCCCCGCTAGGCACGAATCACCGCGCCAGCGCTCCCGCGGGACGTACGTTTCCATCGTGACGCGATGCCGCGCGAGCCTAGGGTTGCGCCCGCGCAAGGCAAATACCGAAACGGCCGTTGATAACTAGTTCACAGAGTCGTCATAGAATCCGTACGAGTTCCCCCTGCACCCTGCATGCAGACTGGTTGGGTATCAGTACATTGAATGCACTGGTGGGGAGGCCTCTCGCCCACGCCACAAAACAAGCACGTTCATTAGTTATGTGCACCGACTAGTTCCGTTGTCTTTCTATTCTTTTGCCTTAGGATCAGTTACATGGCAATATAAAGAAAGTAATCTCCGTGTCAGCTCAAGAGTGTCATATTTATGAACAATTGAGTTCACCTTACCATTTCTTACCATTCGGCCTTCCCTGTCATATGCAGCAATATAAACAATTATCTACGAAATAACAAGAAGCAACTATAAAACCCAAGTGTTATGCCGTGCCTCTGCCTCATAAGACCCATTTTACTAGAACTATGTGTAATACCATGCATCCATTCTAATTATGCATAATGTCGTGCAAACACACTCCTCCCAGTTTCTCCTTTTCTCAGTGCGGATAGCCGCTATGCAAACATGACTTATCTATATGAAGGTCACTGGCTCTGTTAGCCATGTTGGACAATATCTGCGATGGACGGCTGTCTCCCCAGCTCGGTTGCTAGCCTTGCTGGGCCTCCTAGCCGTCTAACGAGTCGACGCCCATCCAGGTCGGTAGCAAGCCTTGCTGGATGCCTCGCTCTCGCCCGCTAGTCATCAGTTAGCGTATCGCCAGGACTACACTGGCACTCCGTCCTCCCGGGCCGACACGATTCGGATGCCTCAGCAATCGTGTCGAGGACTTTCTCTACCTGGTGCACAACCAGTTGTGGGTACGTACTACGATACGGGATCCTGCGACACCTATGTTGCGTCACAGTCCTCTAGGACACCCTTTGCCGATGTGCATACCCCACAACCCTCCCAGGAGTCGCAGTGAGCCAAGAAGAGAGTTGACCTTCACATCGCATCTTTGTATGACGAGTTGATACAGAGGATTATGGTACAGAAATAGCAGCAGACGGACGATGAGACTCTAATAGCACGTTTCGAATTACGGGAGCATAGCATCATGGAGCTGAGGGATCTGGCCACGTCGACAGAGCGCAACATGACGCCGCAGCTGGATTCGCAGTTGATCGTGGGTGCTACAATATCGAGGATGCTTGTGTCATATATTGAGATGAGCGAGCAATTGGAGACCGTGGGCGCTACACTATCGAGGATGCAGGCATCACATCTTGAGATAGGCAAGCGAGTGGAGCATAGTAATAGGAGATTGTTATCTGTCATGGATAATTATGACGCTCGACTGACAGGGTTGGGGCAGCGACGTCATCCTGGTCCGCCTGCATCGTCATCTACATCTACTCATGCATCGTGTTTCGTGATGCTTACACAGAAGCAATTTGATGTGCTATTATCTCAGATTCGACGCGGGTCCTCTTCATGATTAGTAGTAGTTTTTTTGACATGTGTGTATTGGCCCATTCATGGGAGTTTCTATCTATTACTTTTACACTTTTATTGTGTGACTTATTTATACATTTTTATTGTGTGACTGGATTTTGTGTGACTACATTCAGGACTTAGAGTCATCTTTTTATTGATTTATTTTATCATTGTTGTTATGTGATATACTAGTGTTGAGTGTTACTCGGATCAATCTTTGCCGAGGACTACACTCGGATCAATCCTTGCCGAGGACTACACTCGGATCTTTTCTTCTTTACGCAGCTCTCTGATTAGAGACTGCCTCGGCGATCTGTATATCCCGAGTACATTCATTTCCTTCCATCTCCTGACTTGGAACGACTATTTGATAGCCTTCCACGTCTATGCATGCAACCTAATTTTACTCCATCCCGTGTCATGTTCCGTGCGGTGCAACGCCTCAGTAAGAACTCACACTACTTTATGGCATATATGAAGGAAATTACTACATTCCAACTCAACAATCCCGACTACGCAAATAGCAAGTAAGATTTCCAAGTTCTACTCAATGATAAGGCGGGGTTATCCCCTTGGCTATGTGCGTTCATCTCTTTTATTAGCATGCAAAGGTTATCGCCTGTAAACTAGCATGTAACATTCATTCTCTTAGTGTGCAGCTAAGTAGAGACAGGTTCACCGGGGCCACCCATCTTAGCGATGTATCGCATCGGTCGAGCGAGACTCCGGACACGCCTCTGATAGCCTAAGTCTGACTCCATTGAAGATCCCAGCATGAAAACTTTTGCATCGAACGAGCCATCTCGCTGAGCAAGGCGGGTTGAATAGCTACACTTGTGCCGTTTGAATCGGCCCTCCGGGTTGAGCGGAGCGGGTCGTTACATCATACACCACTCAGAACAAGTCTCGTCCTCGAGACTTCCTGAGCGCAACTCGTACCATCGCATATCTTCTAAACCCAACTCTATACACCTTGCCTAACTTCCAAGAACTGTCTTAATACCACAATCATTTACTTTCTCACCATGCGTTACGCCAACGTTAGCCAATTCTCATCGAACGACTCTATCGTTCAATGCTATCGAGTTATACTCAACTCACTCGTTGCACTCCCGACTCAAAATCTACTGCACCTACCAATATGTCACGTCCCGATTTCGGCTAATCGATAATCGTCCCAGGGGCGTGATGCCGTGCACATGTAGGGCTATAATACCCAAGCACATGGTATTCTATAACTTAATGGGCACTTACAACTCACAATTGGGTGGACTTGTCCAACTTGTTATATTACCTCTCATAGGAACCAAATGCATCCGAACACATTTGACAGTTTACTTGATGTCGCCTATCGAAACCCATCGTTACGCCTAAACCAAAGGTTTGAATTTGGGCTAATTTTCCAATCTCTTTTGCATCACTCTCTTTGAGTCACCGTCCAATCTCGCTAAGTAAATCGCAACCAATCACCTACGTTTTCTGACTCAGTCTATATTGCGCCTTAGCGCAGAGCTAAATTGCCCTCTTGGGGTACGCTCTAATTTTTCACGTCTTTTGGTTCAATCGAACTTAATTTCCTATTCGTTTTACTCGTTCCGTTCGCCCGAGTGCTAAATCATTTTATCCGAATGATCTATTCGTTCAACTATTGCATCCCCAAACTCAGTCTCGTGCTGCGCCTTAGCGCAGAACTATCCCGGTAGCACGAGGAGCGATACAATCTTTCCTCCATGAAAATTTAGGTTGAGGCTAAATTATTTCAGTTGCCACACTCATCCATGCGAATTCGAACATTTTCCTTTGCAGCTGCATCCGAGTTATGCATATCGCTAAGTCTGGATCGTACCCATATTCAAGGCGTCCCCCAAATATGTGTATTTCAACCAAGCTCAGTGACAGCTAAGTCTGACAAGCTACTCATGAAAATCTTCCGAAACGCGGATCGTCCTGCTATATGAATGACCGAACTCTTGTTCGATCCAGCTATTGTCTTATCCTTTACCGTCGCGTAACCTATCCAACCAAATCAATTATCACCCGAGTCCTATCTTGCATTACGTTTGTTTCAACGCGAACGTTGCTAGTGTATATTCCCAATTCCAAATTCTAACTCTAAGTCTTGTTGCCCCAGTTCTATCATTCTTCCCGAACGATACTCTGAAGTCAGCCACTCCAGTTTAACTCAAGGCATAGGGTTGTCTGCCTAGTCCCTAGGCCAGCACACACAGTCATAGGTACAACTCAAGTTTGCGACTCATCGCGCAACCGTGTTGCACAACGCTCGCCCCAATCACCCTAAGGTCAAACCATTGTTCCTTTACACGGGTATTCTACCCAAGCTCGTTTCACTCAGATTTCTAAACATCGAGCACAGATCACCCTATCACACCAACACGCTCGTTCAACCGAACCCATGATACGCCCACGTTTCAGGGTTAACCTATCGATTCGCACATACTATCTCTTTCATCTCGTTTAATAGGATTCACCAATCCATCATTTTCTACGCTTGTATCACTAAGCCACAATTCCATTATAAACCATCGATGTATATCATGAACTCTAAGTCGTCCAGCCCAATCTACGTATCCGTTCATGAAAACATCCAACATCTCTTACTTCATGTTTCTAGACTAACTCCTCAAGAAAATCCTTAGACTCATCTTATCCTGAAACTTGTCTTATCGTATTAAACCACAAGTCAGAATGATCCCTCAATTGTCACATTCCGGTCTCCCGCTAGTTCAATCATCCTCGTCGGACGTGATATCACCACGCCAACGCTCCCGCGGAATGATCGTCCTATCCGGACGTGACGCATGTGCGAATAAGAAGTTATACCCGCACAAGACAAGAAGGTCAATCGTTATGGTTATCCTCGAACGAACAGACACCTCATCATCAATTTTCGTTTTATCCCAAGTTGTACATTGATCCCTCAAGTCATGTTCTTCCAACTACCGTTCTTACTGCAATCAAAATTCGCTAAGCCAAAATATCCAACTTCAATATTACCATTTTGAACATTTCTTTGTCTACTTTTAGCATTCCTCAAACAACTAAGTTCAAATCCCAAACTTTGAAATCATGGCACTCGTACTCAAACCGAACTCTATCGACCGATATTCTACTCAAATCCAAATTTTCCATGCACGCTTTCATTCGTTCATTCCATTATTTCCAATTGCACTTACTCCAACCGCATCTCAAATTATTCAATCTCAACTCAAGTTTCTAATTCACTTGTTTCAACTCAAATCGCTCGTACAATCCTCTATATTTTTCCTGACCATGCTATCAATTTCAATTGTCCTGAATTCCTATTCGATGTATGCCTTATCTCTTATTCAACTCATTGTAACTCGTTCGAACCGAATATTGCATGCTTTCTCCGAGTTCGCTTACTTGCTAGGCATTGTTTATTTATACTAAGGCTTTACCCAATCTCGTCGTTCGCCGCTAGACTCGCTTAACTCCGAATCTACGACTTCGTTCGAGCATTTCTAAGCCGACCAATACACCACTCAGGGTTCGAGTTATACTCCCAGAATCTTTACAACTCATTATATCCACAATTCGCATAATCGAACAGGGGACCATCGTATACACCACTCAGGAATCGAGTTATCCTAATAACTCCTGATTCGCGTTCGCATCCTTCACTCGTATTCCCAATTCGTTCCTTAGAACTCCAACACAGTCCCTAATTATCGCCTTAGCAATCTTAGACTCGTACACACCTCTATTCATTGTCCTCTATACAGACTATGCTTCAAATCATAACTTATCGCTATGAATAACCGTCCAAACTATTTCTGAAAATTTCCTACACGATTCCCATTACTCGCCTTAGCGGCAATCCGATAACGTCTCTATCGATTTTCCTCCCGAGTCAAACTTTATTCTTATCCGAACAACACCCAAATCTCGCTGCAACTCGCTAGCACCAAGGGTCTTGGTGCACGATACTTAACACAGCTTTGGCCAAAAGGCCATGTGCAAAGACCACTGTCTGAACGATATACCGTCTCGCACTCTACTCGCTTGGTGTTTTCATATCGACATATAACTTGCCGATTAACACGAGCCTACTCTCACAACGTCTTTCACAGGTTGGGACAAAAGCCCCCGCATCATAATCCCGTTCAAGCAACCGTATAACTTACACGCGCTTTTCGAAAATATTTAGACTTATTGTATGGGACATCCATCGAAGCATCGAGAGAGAGCATCTACCACTTCTTCAATACACAAGTTCAAAACTGAGAGAATCGAAACGAATTCCAAGGACGTAAAGCCGTGCTCTGATACCAATATGTCAAGCCCCGATCTCCCGCCGGAATCGGCCGTCCCCGCTAGGCACGAATCACCGCGCCAGCGCTCCCGCGGGACGTACGTTTCCATCGTGACGCGATGCCGCGCGAGCCTAGGGTTGCGTCCGCGCAAGGCAAATACCGAAACGGCCGTTGATAACTAGTTCACAGAGTCGTCATAGCGGAAACATAAAATGAACACAAGTATTGAATCCAAATTAAGCTCTTTATTGATATGAAGTAAAGATTACAAGCGGCGCTAAGCCGAGATTACAAATCGCTCATGCTCTCTCTCTCTCTCTCTCTTACATTGAATATGCCCTTAGGCTTGGAACCAATACAAACGATCTGGATGATGATGTTCCCATACATTATGTCTCATATATGCGAGCTCCAGGTCCGTGCGCCACGCTCCAAGACGCCAAGTGCGGTCCGGCGCCTCATTGCGATAGCGATCTCCGAATCCGTACGAGTTCCCCCTGCACCCTGCATGCAGACTGGTTGGGTATCAGTACATTGAATGCACTGGTGGGGAGGCCTCTCGCCCACGCCACAAAACAAGCACGTTCATTAGTTATGTGCACCGACTAGTTCCGTTGTCTTTCTATTCTTTTGCCTTAGGATCAGTTACATGGCAATATAAAGAAAGTAATCTCCGTGTCAGCTCAAGAGTGTCATATTTATGAACAATTGAGTTCACCTTACCATTTCTTACCATTCGGCCTTCCCTGTCATATGCAGCAATATAAACAATTATCTACGAAATAACAAGAAGCAACTATAAAACCCAAGTGTTATGCCGTGCCTCTGCCTCATAAGACCCATTTTACTAGAACTATGTGTAATACCATGCATCCATTCTAATTATGCATAATGTCGTGCAAACACACTCCTCCCCGTTTCTCCTTTTCTCAGTGCGGATAGCCGCTATGCAAATATGACTTATCTATATGAAGGTCACTGGCTCTGTTAGCCATGTTGGACAATATCTGCGATGGACGGCTGTCTCCCCAGCTCGGTTGCTAGCCTTGCTGGGCCTCCTAGCCGTCTAACGAGTCGACGCCCATCCAGGTCGGTAGCAAGCCTTGCTGGATGCCTCGCTCTCGCCCGCTAGTCATCAGTTAGCGTATCGCCAGGACTACACTGGCACTCCGTCCTCCCGGGCCGACACGATTCGGATGCCTCAGCAATCGTGTCGAGGACTTTCTCTACCTGGTGCGCAACCAGTTGTCCGTGACCATGCAACTACTCCCCCAACTTCCAATCCTAGCCGAGGACAACACTCGGATCAATCTTTGCCGAGGACTACACTCGGATCAATCCTTGCCGAGGACTACACTCGGATCTTTTCTTCTTTACGCAGCTCTCTGATTAGAGACTGCCTCGGCGATCTGCATATCCCGAGTACATTCATTTCCTTCCATCTCCTGACTTGGAACGACTATTTGATAGCCTTCCACGTCTATGCATGCAACCTAATTTTACTCCATCCCATGTCATGTTCCGTGCGGTGCAACGCCTCAGTAAGAACTCACACTACTTTATGGCATATATGAAGGAAATTACTACATTCCAACTCAACAATCCCGACTACGCAAATAGCAAGTAAGATTTCCAAGTTCTACTCAATGATAAGGCGAGGTTATCCCCTTGGCTATGTGCGTTCATCTCTTTTATTAGCATGCAAAGGTTATTGTCACGCCCCGATTCCGTGGAATCGATAGTCGTCCCCCGGGCGTGACCGCCGTGCGGGCCTAGGTTGCGCACCGCACAAGGCTAAGTATTTTTGTTTCGCATAGCGAGCACATATTCAGAGTACGCAGATAATTGAACACAGATTGAAACATGAAAAAGTTCTCTTTTATTGATAATATGAACATCTATTACAAACTCCCTGAACTGAGTCATATGGATTGCCTCTATGGGCTTACAAAAATGTGGACACAAAATGAGATAGCAGTCCTGTACATTACATCCCTTACTAAACTCAAAATATAAGACCTTGGGACGGAACGACTGCCTTGCCACGGAGCTGCATGATTGCTTCGGTGGCTAGCTTCTTCTTCAAAAGGCTTCTTCTTCAAAATGCTTCTAAGGTGGCACGGTCGAGGCGTGCCTACAGCTGGACTGGATTGGGGGTTTGTCTCCTGCTCCTCGCTCGGTTCTTCCTAGCGCGGGGAACCTGTTTCAACGAGGGTCAGTACATCGAAACGTACTGGTGAAGGCAAGCTATCCCAACTATACCAATCAACACGTTGTTTTAATGAAGCATGCATATTTGTGGGTTTCTATCTTGCCTTAGTTCATTTTACAATAAGACATAGATATAGAATCATTGAAATGACTCGTCACCGTTCGGTGACATTTACCTGTCCGTCTGAACCACCTGCACAATACTTACCTTGCCTTCCCTGTCAAGAAGACACAAGTTAGTTTCTACAGGTTTAAATATACGAGGGGATCACTGGCTTTGATGCCATAATGGACGGTCTTAGTCTCAGGCTAAGGTGACGGAGGCACATGTATCGCTGCACGCCATCTCGCCTATGGGAGAGACTAATCTTGAGGTTCCGTCCGGATCGGATCGGTGCCAGTGCCCCAGCGACCGTCCGCAGGAACCGAGAGGCCTTGTGCACAAGTTGTCCGTGATCAACGGCGTTTGTGTTAAGTTTGCATTTATGTAGCTGAGGCATTGAAATCAGGGGATATATAGCATTGTGTGATGTATTTTGCATAGTCTCCCTGAATAATTGATGCATGGCAAGGGTGTTCTACATAAAGCATATTTATAGAAGAAGAAGTAAGCATTCTAACTTGTATATATGCATATGGTAAACATTTTGAATAGGCAAGCACGTAGTAAGTAACCGTTCACACGTTTTAATGACAAGCATACAGATCCAAGTCTATTTCCCTTATCTTGATATCTTTTAGTTAATACTTGGTATCGTTTGATCGGGGCAAGCACGAACGCAAGATTTAGATGTGAAGACTAGCAAGTAGGGCTAGCTAATCGGGTTGGTAGCCACTCACTTTTAGTGGTTGGAAGGAGGAAGGAAGGAAGTGATTTAGGAGTCCGCTTGAGCGACGCCTAGTGCTGGATCACCTGTATTGACACGAACAGCTGATCAGTACTTCTTCCTCTCTTTCCATTATCGGAATTGAAGTGCAGTCCTAAGAACGAAAGCAATGAAATCCATCGAAACCGTTCAAGAAAACCCAAGCAAACCCGAAAACCAACTCAAGGCACGAAAGCAACAAGCGACAGCGAAAACTAGGAAACAAAGAATGCAGCGGAGAGGTCCCTCCTGACTCTGCCGCTAAGTCGATCCCGGGGGCACGGTCCACTGAATATGGGAATCGATTCCGAAGAAACAAATCCATAACGAGGACGAGTTCTTAATTCAATCTATCCCGATCGAACGATACCGTCTTGTATTTCTTAGCCGCGCTCCCCGAATAGGGGGAACGGGGCACCACATCCTACCCAACTAATTGGAAGTTTCGTCCCGAAACTTAAAGAATATAACCTACCACTAGGAAATAGTGAGGGGAACCTTTCCCTCATTTCAGATTCAAGCTCCCAAGTAGATTCTTCGACTGAGTGATTCCGCCAAAGCACGCGCACTAGAGGAACCGAACGAGTCCGAAGCAGCTTTTCTTTTCTATCCAAGATTTGCATCGGCTGTTCTACATATGCCAAGTCGGGCTGAAGGTTCAGTTGTTCCAGGTCTACCACATGACTCGGGTCGTACACATATTTCCTAAGCTGTGAAACATGGAATATATCGTGTACGTCGGATAGGGATGGTGGTAGAGCAATCTGATACGCAACTGAGGCAACCCGCTTTAGTATTTCGAACGGGCCGACAAATCTTGGACTTAGCTTTCCCTTCGCTCCGAACCTGCTGACCCCTCGCATGGGCGAGACCTTGAGGAATACTCGGTCGCCTACTTGGAACTCTAGCGGTCTTCGATGTGTGTCCGCGTAGCTCTTTTGGCGGCTTGAGCTACCTTCAATCTATCCCGAATCAGCCGGACTTTCTGGACGGTCTGCTCGACGAGCTCAGGGCCAAGTACTTGTCGTTCACCAACTTCGTCCCAGCAGATAGGAGATCTACACTTCCGCCCGTATAACGCCTCATACGGCGCCATTTGAATGCTTGATTGATAACTATTGTTGTAAGCAAATTCAGCTAAAGGTAGATGAAGGTCCCAACTCGTCTTCAAGTCCAAGGCGCAGAGTCGCAACATGTCTTCGAGGATCTGGTTGACACGCTCGGTTTGGCCGTCGGTCTGTGGATGGTAGGCGGAGCTAAACTTCAACTTCGTCCCCATTGCTGACTGCAGGCTTCCCCAGAAACATGATATGAATCGACCATCTCGATCGGAGACTATGGTTACGGGCACGCCATGGAGTCGAACGATTTCGTTGAGATATATCTGAGCCAGGCGGTCGGCACTCCAAGTAGATTTGATAGGCAGAAAGTGAGCTGACTTGGTGAGTCGATCGACGATAACCCAGACTGCATCATGTCCCCGTTGCGTCCTTGGCAAACCAACGATAAAATCCATCGTTATATCATCCCATTTCCACTCCGGAATAGCAAGGCTCTGCAGTTCTCCGCCTGGTTTCTGGTGTTCGGCCTTTACTCGTTGACAAGCCATGCAATGCGACACAAACTGCGCCACATCCTTTTTCAAGCCGTGCCACCAAAACGTCGTACGAAGATCCCGATACATCTTTGTGCTACCCGGATGAGAAGTATAGCTAGAATAGTGGGCTTCCGTGAGTATCTCTTCCCTGAGGGCCGCGTCGCTTGGAACGCACAGTCTTCCCTTCACTCGAAGCATCCCATCCGTGCTTACCGCAAAGTCGGACGCCTTCCCTGCTGAGATAAGAGCATGAATCTTTTGCAGGAATGGGTCGTCCTTCTGAGCGGTCTTTACTCGTTGTAACAAGTCGGGTTCGAGGCGCAGTTGTGATACTTGCGCCCACTTTGTGTATCTGATTTTCAAAGTAATGCCCAGTGATTCAAGATCCCGGCGCAGCCTATCATCAATAGCCAAACTTCCTGCAAACACTCGACTCAGTGCGTCAGCCACAACGTTTCCTTTGCCAGGCGTGTATCTGATCATGAGGTCGAAGTCGCTTAGGAGTTCAAGCCATCGCCGCTGCCGAAGATTCAAATCTTTTTGAGTGTACAAGTATTTCAAACTTTTGTGGTCCGTATAGATTTCACACGGCACACCATAAAGATAGTGGCGCCACAGCTTTAACGCAAATACTACCGCGGCAAGCTCGAGGTCATGCGTTGGGTAGTTTTGCTCGTGAGGCTTTAGCTGTCTAGACGCGTAGGCGATCACTTTGTCACGTTGCATCAGGACACATCCTAGTCCCCTTCCCGATGCATCGCTATATATTTTGAAGTCATCTGGTCCATTTGGCAAAGTAAGGACCGGGGCGGAGACGAGGCGCTGCTTTAACTCCGTAAACGAAGCTTCACAGTCGTCCGTCCAAGTAAACTTTGCACCCTTCCGTGTGAGCTGCGTCAAGGACGAAGCAATCCTAGCAAAATTTTGTATAAATCTTCGGTAGTACCCCGCCAGGCCAAGGAAACTTCGGATGTCGCTAGCTGACTCCGGTCGTTTCCACTGCGTGATTGCTTCTATTTTCTTCGGATCAACTGAGATGCCTTCCGAGGAGATGATATGCCCCAAAAATGAAATACTGTCCAGCCAAAATTCTGATTTGCTTAATCTGGCATACAACTTGTGGTCTCGAAGGGTTTGCAACACCATCCGCAGGTGTCCTGCGTGCTCATCCCTAGTCTTCGAGTACACTAAGATGTCATCGATAAACACCACCACGAATTTATCGATGAAGGGCCTAAAGACACGGTTCATCGTATCCATGAATGCAGCAGGAGCATTCATCAGTCCAAACGGCATCACAGAAAACTCGTAATGGCCGTAGCGGGTTCTGAAAGCAGTCTTGGGTACGTCTTCTGGCTTAATCTTCAGCTGGTGATAGCCCGAGCGAAGATCTATTTTTGAAAACACTGCTGCTCCTTGTAGTTGATCGAACAAGTCATCAATCCGTGGCAGAGGATATTTGTTTCTGATTGTGACCTTATTCAATTCTCTGTAGTCAATGCATAGGCGTAGAGTTCCGTCCTTCTTCTTCACGAAGAGCACGGGAGCGCCCCAAGGAGACACGCTTGGACGGATGAACCCGCGATCAAGCAATTCCTGGAGTTGGCGCTTTAGTTCCTTCAGCTCTGCAGGGGCCATTCTGTATGGAGGTTTGGAGATCGGCTGCGTGTTCGGAAATGTGTCAATAGTGAATTCAATCTCTCGATCGGGCGGCATGCCGGGTAGTTCGCTCGGAAACACGTCGGGGAACTCCGCCTCAACGGAATTAGGCTCGACGTTTGCGTAGTCCTGCCGCGCGTCCCGAACTGATGCTAGAAATCCCTCGCAGCCTGTGTAGAGCATTCGCCGAGCAGATTTTGCCGAAATCACCATGCAGGCCTTGGTCGCATCGTTCGCTGGACTACTGGTGTAACAGAACACGGCTTCTCCGGGGAGACGGAAAACGACTCGCTTCTCTGCACACTCAATAGTTGCTGCGCATGCGCCTAGCCAGTCCATTCCCAAGATGATATCATAGTCCCTAACCTCTAGAACTAAGACATCGAGCGACAGCTTCTTCTCCCCAATACAAATGTAACCACCTAGGCATACTGAACGAACAGGGATTTTTGTACCAGAGGGGGTGCTAACATTTAAATCTAAGTGCAACGGAGTCATTTTTACATTGTTTTCCACGGCAAAATTTGTGGAAATAAAACTATGCGTTGCACCTGAATCAAATAGAACACGAGCAGGTATATTATTGAAAAGTAAGGTACCTGACACGACGGTATCCGAAGCTAATGCTTCTTCCCGTGTCATGGTGTAGACTCGGCCTTGAGCTTGATTACGCCCTTGCTGAGGCGCCGCTCGATTCGCCTGAGGTGCCGGAGTCTGATTTTGTTGCGGAGGACGGCGCTCGGTGAACTTTGGACAGTTGGGAAGGGCGTGATCGGAAGCCCCACAAATGAGACATAACCCGTGCTTCCGGCGACATTCACTTTCGACGTGCCCTGTCCTCCTACAGAAATCACATCGTTGCCCCGAGTTTCCCTTTTTCGAACCGCCGTTGTTAGGGCGCTTTGCAGCTGTGTTTCCTCTATCGTTGCCTTGGCGTTTGTGATTGGAGGTTTGCACAGCGCCGGTGGCAACGTGAGGATACTGCGGTTCGAGGGAGAGGGCATGGTTTAAAACTTCTCTCATCGTCTGATACTGTGGAACGGATACGTGCCCGTGAATACCAGGACGTAGCCCTCCTTCGAATCGTCTGGCACGACTCGCTGCATCCGGTAGGTAAGCGGTAGCAAATTTGGCCAGTTTGTTGAATTCTGCCGAATATTGCTTCACTGTCATACTGCCCTGCCGGAGCTGAACGAACTCATTTTCCCGTTGACGTCGTAGAGGCGGGGGTATAAACTCCTCCTCAAACGCGGCACGAAAGGTCGTCCACGCGATCGCCTCCTCTCCATGGCCAAGTTGAAGAGATCGTCGATGCACGTCCCACCAGTCGTGCGCATTGAAGCGAAGCAGTAGTTTGGCACAAGTGACGCGCTTGTCTTCCGGCACGTCCAGGAGGGAAAAATGATCTTCAAGCTCGGCGAGCCAATCTAGGGCCACGATTGGGTCCTCAGTCCCCTTAAATGGCGTGTTGCAGACCTTCTTGAAGTTTGCAAAGGTGAAGGTAGTCACTTCCCTCGTCCTTGGCACAGGCGATGGTTCGACTTCAAGCGCTGGCTGCTCCACTGGTGTAGCTGTCGTTGCGGCAGAATGGTTGGAGGCCAGGGTCTGAACAAGCTGTTGCAGGGTATCTACCTGCTTTTGTTGGACTGAGAGCCTTGCCTCTAGGTTGCTCTCGAACTTGGCTTGGCGGGCATCATCCCTCTGTCGTTGCTCGGTTAACATTTGCATCACTTGTTGAATCGAGTCTGTTTGAGACATGCCTCGTTGGCTCCGAGAGCTTCCTGATGTTCCGGAGCTGCTCTCCTGAGTCCGAGGCTCGCCTGGTGCTAGCGCTGATGGTTGCGCTTGCGTCGTTCCTTGAAAGGAAGGTAAATTACATCAGGATCATAATGTATTATGGACTTATTGCATGGACGTATCCCATTTTGGCCTTAACGAGTTCAGGAGTTCGCATAGGCGAGTTATCGCTAAGGGAACTTTTCCAGTTCATGAATCAAAAGAACTTTGAAGCTGTGCTCTGATACCAACATGTCACGCCCCGATTCCGTGGAATCGATAGTCGTCCCCCGGGCGTGACCGCCGTGCGGGCCTAGGTTGCGCACCGCACAAGGCTAAGTATTTTTGTTTCGCATAGCGAGCACATATTCAGAGTACGCAGATAATTGAACACAGATTGAAACATGAAAAAGTTCTCTTTTATTGATAATATGAACATCTATTACAAACTCCCTGAACTGAGTCATATGGATTGCCTCTATGGGCTTACAAAAGTGTGGACACAAAATGAGATAGCAGTCCTGTACATTACATCCCTTACTAAACTCAAAATATAAGACCTTGGGACGGAACGACTGCCTTGCCACGGAGCTGCATGATTGCTTCGGTGGCTAGCTTCTTCTTCAAAAGGCTTCTTCTTCAAAATGCTTCTAAGGTGGCACGGTCGAGGCGTGCCTACAGCTGGACTGGATTGGGGGTTTGTCTCCTGCTCCTCGCTCGGTTCTTCCTAGCGCGGGGAACCTGTTTCAACGAGGGTCAGTACATCGAAACGTACTGGTGAAGGCAAGCTATCCCAACTATACCAATCAACACGTTGTTTTAATGAAGCATGCATATTTGTGGGTTTCTATCTTGCCTTAGTTCATTTTACAATAAGACAGAGATATAGAATCATTGAAATGACTCGTCACCGTTCGGTGACATTTACCTGTCCGTCTGAACCACCTGCACAATACTTACCTTGCCTTCCCTGTCAAGAAGACACAAGTTAGTTTCTACAGGTTTAAATATACGAGGGGATCACTGGCTTTGATGCCATAATGGACGGTCTTAGTCTCAGGCTAAGGTGACGGAGGCACATGTATCGCTGCACGCCATCTCGCCTATGGGAGAGACTAATCTTGAGGTTCCGTCCGGATCGGATCGGTGCCAGTGCCCCAGCGACCGTCCGCAGGAACCGAGAGGCCTTGTGCACAAGTTGTCCGTGATCAACGGCGTTTGTGTTAAGTTTGCATTTATGTAGCTGAGGCATTGAAATCAGGGGATATATAGCATTGTGTGATGTATTTTGCATAGTCTCCCTGAATAATTGATGCATGGCAAGGGTGTTCTACATAAAGCATATTTATAGAAGAAGAAGTAAGCATTCTAACTTGTATATATGCATATGGTAAACATTTTGAATAGGCAAGCACGTAGTAAGTAACCGTTCACACGTTTTAATGACAAGCATACAGATCCAAGTCTATTTCCCTTATCTTGATATCTTTTAGTTAATACTTGGTATCGTTTGATCGGGGCAAGCACGAACGCAAGATTTAGATGTGAAGACTAGCAAGTAGGGCTAGCTAATCGGGTTGGTAGCCACTCACTTTTAGTGGTTGGAAGGAGGAAGGAAGGAAGTGATTTAGGAGTCCGCTTGAGCGACGCCTAGTGCTGGATCACCTGTATTGACACGAACAGCTGATCAGTACTTCTTCCTCTCTTTCCATTATCGGAATTGAAGTGCAGTCCTAAGAACGAAAGCAATGAAATCCATCGAAACCGTTCAAGAAAACCCAAGCAAACCCGAAAACCAACTCAAGGCACGAAAGCAACAAGCGACAGCGAAAACTAGGAAACAAAGAATGCAGCGGAGAGGTCCCTCCTGACTCTGCCGCTAAGTCGATCCCGGGGGCACGGTCCACTGAATATGGGAATCGATTCCGAAGAAACAAATCCATAACGAGGACGAGTTCTTAATTCAATCTATCCCGATCGAACGATACCGTCTTATATTTCTTAGCCGCGCTCCCCGAATAGGGGGAACGGGGCACCACAGTTATCGCCTGTAAACTAGCATGTAACATTCATTCTCTTAGTGTGCAGCTAAGTAGAGACAGGTTCACCGGGGCCACCCACCTTAGCGATGTATCGCATCGGTCGAGCGAGACTCCGGACACGCCTCTGATAGCCTAAGTCTGACTCCATTGAAGATCCCAGCATGAAAACCTTTGCATCGAACGAGCCATCTCGCTGAGCAAGGCGGGTTGAATAGCTACACTTGTGCCGTTTGAATCGGCCCTCCGGGTTGAGCGGAGCGGGTCGTTACAGAGGATGTCTACCAATTACGTAATTCTTGTCCAACACCAAAATTCTGATTACTCGTTGATTACTTGTAATGTAGGGAGGGTAACCCCTACAACAACAGAAGCTGGAAAAGAGGGAGGGTTGAGATTACAACCCCTCTGTCGTTGCTAGTCGAGAGGGTTTACTAAGCTTCCGAAACGTTGTCTTGGGCTTTACTCAAGTCCCTCAATGATGTTTCCTCAAATGGGTTGTCTGAATCTCCTCGAATGGGTTGTCCGAATCCATGAACAACTAAGATTTAACAAGAAATAAAAAGAATAATCTCAAAGTTTAATAATAATTTTATTGATAGATAAACCAAGTACGTTAAGGGATTTTATATAGGCTTACAATTAATTACTTAGAAAACAAGAGAAAACTGTAGAAAATCATAATCCTAATTTATAGAAATTAATGATCAAATTTGTACCAGATTGTTAAATATGAATCCTTAGCCCAAAATCATAACTTTCAAAAATTTCCAGATTGCAAAGTCCAACTTCAATTGCATTTTTGAACGCCTAAACTTCAAAATTAAAAGTTGACTTGAACACGTAATTTGAAGCTCTTGAAGGTAGCTTTCTGGATTTGGGGTTGTGAACCTAAATACGGAGTTATAGGCTAGGCCAGGAGATATCATTGTTTTCCTATAGCTGAGCTGTAGTTCGCATCTGAGTAGTTTTGTGTAAACTCACTTACATCAGACTCCCTAAAGTAGCGCAAAACCAATAGGCATACTAACGATTTGGCTCACAAATTAATAAATTATTATTTTGTGGAAGCTAATTGTGAACGATAATTGTCAATAATATTTCACCAATAAACCCTAGTAAATCCCAAAAACAACTTCGAATTCAAGATACCCTTACAGTTTCCTGCGACCACAATGAGATGTAGTAGTTATGATCGTTGGTAACGATATCGTTGAGGAATTGGGGGTTTGAATGATGATGAAAAGGGATTTTGAGTAGTGCAACAACTCTAGATTGTAGCAATTCAAATGAGAAGGATTTTAGATTAATGAAAATTTAGGGCATATGAATGGATGGTTAAGAAAAACAAATTGGACTTAAATACCAAGTATCACTTATTTGCAAATAAATATACTATTCTATTTTCATTGGACACTTAAATACCTTGAACTTCCATTTTGCACTTATATACCCTGAACTTTGATTTTGCACTTAAATATACTAAGTTATGATAATTTGCGGTCCGATATTAACAGTAAATATAAAATGACATTTCCCCCTTATGATTTCATAATCTACCTCGTTTTGTCCCCTCTGAGCCGCTGCACAATTCTGTTCCTCTCCCACAACACACGACCTAAATGTGAGTTGTATCAATGCCCCCCCCCCCCCCCCCCCGACAGCGACGACTGTCCCTAAATGCCATTACTACTTGAGAGTCATTCTTCACTAATTAACTCTTAACAATCAATTTTACAAACACTTTAAACTCATAGTAGTTATTGTAATTAATATGAATAGAACATACTTTGAAGATAATGGTAGAGCATTTTGTCAGGATTCATGACCATCTCAAACCTTTGTTAATTGAGCTATACTTGTAGTTAAGATCAAGAGATGCAATAGAAATTGGGTTTTTCCTCTTTGTGAAGCCCGCTTACTCCAGCACCTCTATTGCTTTTGAAAGATAGCTATTTCTCCGCTTTGATGCTTTCTTCCGCGGATTCAATAGCAGCTATTGAGAATTCATCTTTGATTCATCAATAAAATTCTATATTTCTACCAATCAACAATCTCCAAATCTCTCTCTCCATCCTCTAGTGTCAATATTGTGCAATTTGAGCTTGATTTCATTCAATTATGGAGAAGGGGCCATCGATCAATTACTTCTCATGAGGATCAACTCAAAGATCCTATCAGCCACGCGAAAAGGACACAACCTTGTTGGTTGCCTGAGATGATGCAACCCTACTAACAACATGCTGCCTCTCACATGGCTAGCCGTGGTAGCGACATCCAATGCCAAGTACAGGCAAGGGGGTCGTGGATGGGTTGTCGGGTGCAGGGAAGCAAGGGATAGTAGTGTCCAGTTGGGGCACAATGGGGTGAATGGGTCAGGATCTGGATCTGGTTAGGAGGAAGAAGATTCTTTTTTTGTATGGAACAAAAGAGCAATCTCTTTTATTTAGGGGTAAAGTTGTCCAATATGGTCACATGTTTTGCACATGACCATCAAGTGGGATGGTACATCAACATAGGGTATTAAGTTGCAAAAGTCTAAAACTTCAGGGTATATAAGTGCCTATGAAAATAGTTCAAGGTATTTAAGTGCAAATTAGCCTATATGAAAAATAAGTAGAAAATGACACTGATGCTACTATTTAGGATTAATGACAAACTTATAAGCCAGATTTATTTTGTTCTTTTCATTGAATTGAGACGGTTTATTTTTTATATAGCTATACAATCATTGACCATTAAGAAATTAGTCCTACTTAAACTTACCAAATAAGACCAATCCTAATTAAATACCAAATATAGCTAATCCAAGAACCATATGCACCCATGTACATAATAATTAAAATAACAAGTGCACCCAACAAAAACCCAGTCTCAAATTTTAAAATTGGACCAGTGTGCTGACCAGTCCTCCGTAATTTGCGCAGGACAAGACCTACAAGAGATACTGATGAGCTCAACTCACAAACTAACCAACTGTTTTTGTGTGGAAGCTACTTGTGAACGATGATTATCAATAATATTCACCAAATAAACCCTAGCAAATCACAAAAATAACAATCGAGTTCAAGGCCGTCTTCGAGTAAAGCAAGATCACAATGAGATGAGTCAACCAAGATCACAATGAGATGAAGGTGTTATAATTCTCCAAGCTGGACCTATGCTTTGTATCTTATAATTTGCCTTCAGGAAGAGGCTCGTTTGATGTTGAAGAGTATTTAGACTATTTCCAGTTACTCTATTTCATACTATTAACTGTTTTTTTTTTACTGTTTTACATCACTTTGTGTTTTCAGCCAGCTTCTTTTTTAACTAGTTATCAGTTAGATCGTTAGTCAGTTCGTTACAGATATTTTTAGTCTTAGTTCTGTATTTCCATTTTCCATCTTAATTCTATCAAGTGTAAAACAGAAAAAATTGTGAAATATGCATTTAATGACCCTTGGGTGTAAGCACTGAAATTCCATTCCCATTGAAATTGGTGTTTCAGTCAGGACCCGAATCTTGAGCCAGCTGCAATTTAGGTCTTTTTTATGTACTGATGGTTAAAAGAAAATGACGAACAAAAGTTGCATCATATATCATCCATTCCAACCATTGGCTATGGGATAACCTATGAGAGCCGATGTATGAGCTGGGATGTGAGTTCTCTCCTAGGTAGTGTGTGGATGTGTTCTTGTTGAAGGTGACACAGGACAATACCTAGAGGGGTAAACTTTATGGATTATTCAATGATTTCACAAACTGAGATTAACAGACGTTTAATTGTGAAACAACTATAGAAAATCTTGAAGCAATCATCAACTTGAGGATTTGTGAGTTTAGTAGAGGATTGTGAAGTTACACGATGCAATCAAAACAGATTGAATCTCGCTTCTCAAAGACATTTTTGCACGTCAAGCCTTCTTTCTGCAGTCGAAGTGGCAACCTTGATCAATGCTTGGATCTTGTGATGTATTGGGCATTGATTGTAGTGGTATAAGATGAAAGGATGATTTAGCAGGCTGATGTGACTTGTAGGTGAAAGGTGGAAGAGCGGGAGGATCTGTAGCCTAGTGCAACAGTAAACAGAGGGGGAAAAGGGGTTGGGTACTGTAGCAATCAGCAATAGCAACAATTGAGATAGCTTTTGGGTATTTAATTGGTCTTGGACTTCATGAGGAAGATAAAAGGTAGATAGAAAATGATATAGGAAGGAGTTGAGAAGTATTTTAAGTTTGACAAACACAAAATATAATTCTACTATTCTCTTCAATGAATTAAAACAAAGTTTTACTTCTCTATATATAACTTTACAATGCTTGGCCATGAAGAAATCAATCTTAACTAGAACTACCAAATATAGCTAATCCAAGAAAATAACCATGTGTAGTAATGTGCACTATGTTACCTGGGCTCGGGTACGAGTGTCGGGTACGGTACATATTCAAGAGTCGGGTCCTTCAAACTCATAATTGAAGGACACGAACTCGGCTAAAAGGGATCCAAAATTTGGATACGGGGTAGGGGGATATGACTAAGATTTCATAAAAAGACGACCTGCAATTATAAACTAGTAATAAACTTTACTGAACTAGTTGAATAAGTCCCTAAGGAACCATCCCTTCAGTTCTCCTACTACTTTACTACCAATCTACCATATTAAAATAAAATATCAGTGAGAAGAGAATGAGCTACTTGTTAAACAAGAAAGTGATTTTGGGGCTCGTCTAAAAAGTTGGAGAGATGCACGCATTGTATGGCGGGGAAGCAAAATATAATATCTTTCCAAAGTCACCCAAGTTCAAGAAAGCAAGTATTGTTCAAGTTGATTCACTCGGATGTTTACGGTCCTATGAAGGTAAAATCTATTGGTGGTGCTTCTTATTTTGTGACTTTTATTGATGGTTATTGTGGTGCCCCGTTCCCCCTATTCGGGGAGCGCGGCTAAGAAATACAAGACGGTATCGTTCGATCGGGATAGATTGAATTAAGAACTCGTCCTCGTTATGGATTTGTTTCTTCGGAATCGATTCCCATATTCAGTGGACCGCGCCCCCGGGATCGACTTAGCGGCAGAGTCAGGAGGGACCTCTCCGCTGCATTCTTTGTTGTCTAGTTTTCGCTGTCGCTTGTTGCTTTCGTGCCTTGAGTTGGTTTTCGGGTTTGCTTGGGTTTTCTTGAACGGTTTCGATGGATTTCATTGCTTTCGTTCTTAGGATTGCACTTCAATTCCGAAAATGGAAAGAGAGGAAGAAGTACTGATCAGCTGTTCGTGTCAATACAGGTGATCCAGCAGTAGGCGTCGCTCAAGCGGACTCCTAAATCACTTCCTTCCTCCTTCCAACCACTAAAGTGAGTGGCTACCAACCCGATTAGCTAGCCCCTTTTTGCTAGTCTTCACATCTAATTCTTGTGTTCGTGCTTGCCCCGATCAAACGATACCAAGTAATAACTAAAAGACATCAAGATAATAAGGGAATAGACTTGGATCTGTATGCTTGTCATTGAAACTTGTGAACGGTTACTTACTACATGCTGCTTATTCAAAATGTTTACCATATGCATATATACAAGTTAGAATGCTTACTTCTTCTTCTTCTATAAATATGCTATATGTAGAACACCCTTGCCATGCATCAATTATTCAGGGAGACTATGCAAAATACATCACACAATGCTACATATCCCTTGAATTCATTGCCTCAGCTACATAAATGCAAACTTAACACAAACGCCGTTGATCACGGACAACTTGTGCACAAGGCCTCTCGGTTCCTGCGGACGGTCGCTGGGGCACTGGCACCGATCCGATCCGGACGGAACCTCAAGATTAGTCTCTCCCATAGGCGGGATGGCGTGCAGAGATACATGTGCCTCCGTCACCTTAGCCTGAGACTAAGACCGTCCATTATGGCATCAAAGCCAGTGATCCCCTCGTATATTTAAACCTGTGGCTACTAACTTGTGTCTTCTTGGCAGGGAAGGCAAGGTAAGTATTATGCAGGTGGTTCAGACGGGCAGGTAAATGTCACCGAACGGTGGCGAGTAATTTCAATGATTCCATATATCTATGTCTTGTTGTAAAATGAACTAAGGCAAGATAGAAACCCACGATAAATAAGCATGCTTCATTAAAACAACGTGTTGATTGGTATAGTTGGGATAGCTTGCCTTCACCAGTACGTTTCGATGTACTGACCCTCGTTGAAACAGGTTCCCCGCGCTAGGAAGAACCGAGCGAGGAGCAGGAGACAAACCCCCAATCCAGTCCAGCTGTAGGCACGCCTCGACCGTGCCACCTTAGAAGCATTTTGAAGAAGAAGCCTTTTGAAGAAGAAGCTAGCCACCAAAGCAATCATGCAGCTTCGTGGCAAGGCAGTCGTTCCGTCCCAAGGTCTTATATTTTGAGTTTAGTAAGGGATGTAATGTACATGACTGCTATCTCATTTTGTGTCAACACTTTTGTAAGCCACAGAGGCAATCCTTACGACTCAGTTCAAGGATTTTCTAATAGATGTTCATGTTATCAATAAAAGAGAACTTTTCCATGTTTCAATCTGTGTTCAATTATCTGCGTACTCTGAATACGTGCTCGCTATGCGAAACAAAAATACTTAGCCTCGTGCGGTGCGCAACCTAGGCCCGCACGGCGGTCACGCCCGGGGGACAACTAACGATTCCACGGGATCGGGGCGTGACATGTTGGTATCAGAGCACAGCTTCAAAGTTCCTTTGATTCATGAACTGGAAAAGTTCCCTTAGCGATAACTCGCCTATGCGAACTCCTGAACTTGTTAAGGCCAAAATGGGATACGTTCATGCAATAAGTCCATAATACATTATGATCCTGATGTAATTTACCTTCCTTTCAAGGAACGACGCAAGCGCAACCATCAGCGCTAGCACCAGGCGAGCCTCGGACTCAGGAGAGCAGCTCCGGAACATCAGGAAACTCTCGGAGCCAACGGGGCATGTCTCAAACAGATTCGATTCAACAAGTGGTGCAAATGTTAGCCGAGCAAAGACAGAGGGATGATGCCCGCCAAGCCAAGTTCGAGAGCAACCTAGAGGCACGGCTCTCAGTCCAACAAAAGCAGGTAGATACCCTGCAACAGCTTGTTCAGACCCTGGCCTCCAACCATTCTGCCGCAACGACAGCTACACCAGTGGAGCAGCCAGCGCTTGAAGTCGAACCATCGCCCGTGCCAAGGACGAGGGAAGTGACTACCTTCACCTTTGCAAACTTCAAGAAGGTCTGCAATACGCCATTTAAGGGGACTGAGGACCCAATCGTGGCCCTAGATTGGCTCGCCGAGCTTGAAGATCATTTTTCTCTCCTGGATGTGCCGGAAGACAAGCGCGTCACTTGTGCCAAACTACTGCTTCGCTTCAATGCGCACGACTGGTGGGACGTGCATCGACGATCTCTTCAACTTGGCCATGGAGAGGAGGCGATCGCGTTGACGACTTTTCGCGCCGCATTTGAAGAGGAGTTTATACCACCACCTCTACGGCGTCAATGGGAAAATGAGTTCGTTCAGCTCCGGCAGGGCAGTATGACGGTGAAGCAATACTCGGCAGAATTCAACAAACTGGCCAAATTTGCCACCGCTTACCTACCGGACGCAGCGAGTCGTGCCAGACGATTCGAAGGAGGGCTACGTCCTGGTATCCACGGGCACGTATCCGTTCCACAGTATCAGACGATGAGGGAAGTTTTAAACCATGCCCTCTCCCTCGAACCGCAGTATCCTCACGTTGCCACCGGCGCTGTGCAAACCCCCAATCACAAACGCCAAGGCAACGATAGAGGAAACACAGCTGCAAAGCGCCATAACAACGGCGGTTCGAAAAAGGGAAACTCGGGGCAACGATGTGATTTCTGTAGAAGGACAGGGCACGTCGAAAGTGAATGTCGTCGAAAGCATGGGTTATGCCTCATTTGTGGAGCTTCCGATCACGTCCTTCCCAACTGTCCAAAGTTCACCGAGCGCCGTCCTCCCCAACAAAATCAGACTCCGGCACCTCAGGCAAATCGAGCGGCGCCTCAGCAAGGGCGTAATCAAGCTCAAGGCCGAGTCTACACCATGACACGGGAAGAAGCATTAGCTTCGGATACCGTCGTGTCAGGTACCTTACTTTTCAATAATATACCTGCTCGCGTTCTATTTGATTCAGGTGCAACGCATAGTTTTATTTCCACAAATTTTGCCGTGGAAAACAATGTAAAAATGACTCCGTTGCACTTAGATTTAAATGTTAGCACCCCCTCTGGTACAAAAATCCCTGTTCGTTCAGTATGCTTAGGTGGTTACATTTGTATTGGGGAGAAGAAGCTGTCGCTCGATGTCTTAGTTCTAGATGTTAGGGACTATGATATCATCTTGGGAATGGACTGGCTAGGCGCATGCGCAGCAACTATTGAGTGTGCAGAGAAGCGAGTCGTTTTCCGTCTGCCCGGAGAAGCCGAGTTCTGTTACACCAGTAGTCCAGCGAACGATGCGACCAAGGCCTGCATGGTGATTTCGGCAAAATCTGCTCGGCGAATGCTCTACACAGGCTGCGAGGGATTTCTAGCATCAGTTCGGGACGCGCGGCAGGACTACGCAAACGTCGAGCCAAATTCCGTTGAGGCAGAGTTCCCCGACGTGTTTCCGAGCGAACTACCCGGCATGCCGCCCGATCGAGAGATTGAATTCACTATAGACACATTTCCAAATACACAGCCGATTTCGAAGCCTCCGTACAGAATGGCACCTGCAGAGCTGAATGAATTAAAGCGCCAACTCCAGGAATTGCTTGACCGCGGATTCATCCGTCCGAGCGTGTCTCCTTGGGGCGCTCCCGTGCTCTTCGTGAAGAAGAAGGACGGAACTCTACGCCTATGCATCGACTACAGAGAATTGAATAAGGTCACAATCAGAAACAAATATCCTCTGCCACGGATTGATGACTTGTTCGATCAACTACAAGGAGCAGCAGTGTTTTCAAAAATAGATCTTCGCTCGGGCTATCACCAGCTGAAGATCAGGCCAGAGGACACCCCCAAAACTGCTTTCCGAACCCGGTACGGTCATTACGAGTTTTCCGTGATGCCGTTCGGACTGATGAATGCGCCTGCAGCATTCATGGACGTTATGAATCGGGTATTTAGACCTTTCATCGATAAATTTGTGGTGGTTTTTATCGATGACATCTTGGTGTACTCGAAGACTAGGGACGAGCACGCAGGACACCTGCGGATGGTGTTGCAAACCCTTCGAGACAACAAGTTGTACGCCAAACTGAGTAAATGTGAGTTTTGGCTAGACAGTATATCCTTTTTGGGCCATATCATCTCCTCGGAAGGCATCTCAGTTGACCCGAAAAAGGTGGAAGCCATTACACAGTGGAAACATCCGGAATCAGCTAGCGACATCCGAAGCTTTCTTGGACTGGCAGGATACTACCGTCGGTTCATACAGAACTTTGCTAGAATTGCTTCGCCCTTGACGCAGCTCACACGGAAGGGTGCGAAGTTTACTTGGACGGACGACTGTGAAGCTTCGTTTACGGAGTTAAAGCAGCGCCTCGTCTCTGCCCCAATTCTCACTCTGCCGAACGGACCGGATGACTTTAAAATATATAGTGATGCCTCAGGAAAGGGTCTAGGATGTGTCCTGATGCAGCGCGATAAGGTGATAGCCTACGCGTCTAGACAGCTAAAGCCTCACGAGCAGAACTACCCAACGCATGATCTCGAACTTGCCGCGGTAGTATTTGCATTGAAGCTGTGGCGTCACTATCTTTATGGCGTGCCGTGCGAAATCTATACAGACCATAAAAGCCTGAAATACTTGTACACTCAAAAAGATTTGAATCTTCGGCAGCGGCGATGGCTTGAACTCCTAAGCGACTTCGACCTCATGATCAGATACACGCCTGGCAAAGGAAACGTCGTAGCTGACGCACTGAGTCGAGTGTTTGCAGGAAGTTTGGCTATTGATGATAGGCTGCGCCGGGATCTTGAATCACTGGGCATTACTTTGAAAATCAGATACACAAAGTGGGCGCAAGTATCACAACTGCGCCTCGAACCCGACTTGTTACAACGAGTAAAGACCGCTCAGAAGGACGACCCATTCCTGCAAAAGATTCATGCCCTTATCTCAGCAGGGAAGGCGTCCGACTTTGCGGTAAGCACGGATGGGATGCTTCGAGTGAAGGGAAGACTGTGCGTTCCAAGCGACGCGGCCCTCAGGGAAGAGATACTCACGGAAGCTCACTATGCTAGTTATGCTTCTCATCCGGGTAGCACAAAGATGTATCGAGATCTTCGTACGACGTTTTGGTGGCACGGCTTGAAAAGGGATGTGGCGCAGTTTGTGTCGCATTGCATGGCTTGTCAACGAGTAAAGGCCGAACACCAGAAACCAGGCGGAGAGCTTCAGAACCTTGCTATTCCGGAGTGGAAATGGGACGATATAACGATGGACTTTATTGTTGGCTTGCCGAGGACGCAACGGGGACATGATGCAGTCTGGGTTATCGTCGATCGACTCACCAAGTCAGCTCACTTTCTGCCTATCAAATCTACTTGGAGTGCCGACCGCCTGGCTCAGATATACCTCAACGAAATCGTTCGGCTTCACGGCGTGCCCGTAACCATAGTCTCCGATCGAGATGGTCGATTCATATCACGTTTCTGGGGAAGCCTGCAGTCAGCAATGGGGACGAAGTTGAAATTCAGCTCCGCCTACCATCCACAGACCGATGGCCAAACAGAGCGCGTCAACCAAATCCTCGAAGACATGCTGCGACTCTACGCCTTGGACACGAAGACTAGTTGGGACCTTCATCTACCTCTAGCCGAATTTGCTTACAACAATAGCTATCAATCAAGCATTCAAATGGCGCCGTATGAGGCGCTATACGGGCGAAAGTGTAGATCTCCTATCTGTTGGGACGAAGTCGGGGAGCGGCAAGTACTTGGCCCTGAGCTCGTGGAGCAGACCGTCCAGAAGATTCGGCTGATTCGGGACAGATTAAAGATAGCTCAAAGTCGTCAGAAGAGCTATGCGGATGTTCATCGGAGACCGCTAGAGTTTCAAGTAGGTGACCGGGTATTCCTCAAGGTCTCGCCCATGCGAGGGGTCAGCAGGTTCGGAGCGAAGGGAAAGCTAAGTCCAAGATTTGTCGGCCCGTTCGAAATACTAAAGCGGGTTGCCTCAGTTGCGTATCAGATTGCTCTACCACCATCCCTATCCGACGTACACGATATATTCCATGTTTCACAGCTTAGGAAATATGTGTACGACCCGAGCCATGTGGTAGACCTGGACCAACTGAACCTTCAAGCCGACTTGACGTATGTAGAGCAGCCTGTGCAAATTTTGGATAGAAAAGAAAAGCTGCTTCGGACCCGTTCGGTTCCTCTAGTGCGCGTGCTTTGGCGGAATCACTCTGTCGAAGAATCTACTTGGGAGCTGGAATCCGAAATGAGGGAAAGGTTCCCCTCATTGTTTCCTAGTGGTAGGTTTTATTCCTTAAGTTTCGGGACGAAACTTCCAATTAGTTGGGTAGGATGTGGTGCCCCGTTCCCCCTATTCGGGGAGCGCGGCTAAGAAATACAAGACGGTATCGTTCGATCGGGATAGATTGAATTAAGAACTCGTCCTCGTTATGGATTTGTTTCTTCGGAATCGATTCCCATATTCAGTGGACCGCGCCCCCGGGATCGACTTAGCGGCAGAGTCAGGAGGGACCTCTCCGCTGCATTCTTTGTTGTCTAGTTTTCGCTGTCTCTTGTTGCTTTCGTGCCTTGAGTTGGTTTTCGGGTTTGCTTGGGTTTTCTTGAACGGTTTCGATGGATTTCATTGCTTTCGTTCTTAGGATTGCACTTCAATTCCGAAAATGGAAAGAGAGGAAGAAGTACTGATCAGCTGTTCGTGTCAATACAGGTGATCCAGCAGTAGGCGTCGCTCAAGCGGACTCCTAAATCACTTCCTTCCTCCTTCCAACCACTAAAGTGAGTGGCTACCAACCCGATTAGCTAGACCCTTCTTGCTAGTCTTCACATCTAATTCTTGTGTTCGTGCTTGCCCCGATCAAACGATACCAAGTAATAACTAAAAGACATCAAGATAATAAGGGAATAGACTTGGATCTGTATGCTTGTCATTGAAACTTGTGAACGGTTACTTACTACATGCTGCTTATTCAAAATGTTTACCATATGCATATATACAAGTTAGAATGCTTACTTCTTCTTCTTCTATAAATATGCTATATGTAGAACACCCTTGCCATGCATCAATTATTCAGGGAGACTATGCAAAATACATCACACAATGCTACATATCCCTTGAATTCATTGTCTCAGCTACATAAATGCAAACTTAACACAAACGCCGTTGATCACGGACAACTTGTGCACAAGGCCTCTCGGTTCCTGCGGACGGTCGCTGGGGCACTGGCACCGATCCGATCCGGACGGAACCTCAAGATTAGTCTCTCCCATAGGCGGGATGGCGTGCAGAGATACATGTGCCTCCGTCACCTTAGCCTGAGACTAAGACCGTCCATTATGGCATCAAAGCCAGTGATCCCCTCGTATATTTAAACCTGTGGCTACTAGTGTCTTCTTGGCAGGGAAGGCAAGGTAAGTATTATGCAGGTGGTTCAGACGGGCAGGTAAATGTCACCGAACGGTGGCGAGTAATTTCAATGATTCCATATATCTATGTCTTGTTGTAAAATGAACTAAGGCAAGATAGAAACCCACGATAAATAAGCATGCTTCATTAAAACAACGTGTTGATTGGTATAGTTGGGATAGCTTGCCTTCACCAGTACGTTTCGATGTACTGACCCTCGTTGAAACAGGTTCCCCGCGCTAGGAAGAACCGAGCGAGGAGCAGGAGACAAACCCCCAATCCAGTCCAGCTGTAGGCACGCCTCGACCGTGCCACCTTAGAAGCATTTTGAAGAAGAAGCCTTTTGAAGAAGAAGCTAGCCACCAAAGCAATCATGCAGCTTCGTGGCAAGGCAGTCGTTCCGTCCCAAGGTCTTATATTTTGAGTTTAGTAAGGGATGTAATGTACAGGACTGCTATCTCATTTTGTGTCAACACTTTTGTAAGCCACAGAGGCAATCCTTACGACTCAGTTCAAGGATTTTGTAATAGATGTTCATATTATCAATAAAAGAGAACTTTTCCATGTTTCAATCTGTGTTCAATTATCTGCGTACTCTGAATACGTGCTCGCTATGCGAAACAAAAATACTTAGCCTCGTGCGGTGCGCAACCTAGGCCCGCACGGCGGTCACGCCCAGGGGACGACTAACGATTCCACGGGATCGGGGCGTGACAGTTATTACAGGAAGGTTTAGGTCTATGCCTTAAAGACCAAGGATCATATGCTTTTCACTTTTAAAGCATTTCAGACCTCTGTTGAAAGGGAGACGGACAAAAAGTTGATATGTGTTCGATCCGATGACGACGAAGAATACATTGCTCTCTTTGATGAGTATTATAGGGTAAGGGATACGATACCAGAAGACTCCATCCAAGATACCTTAACTCAATGGTGCAGTGGAGCAAATGAACATGACACTGATGGAGAGGGTATGATATTTGTTGTCTGAAGCAAACTTACCGGATATATAGTTATTGAGATGAGGATCTTAACACTGATGATTATGTTTTTAATTTGTCTCCTAGTGCTCTTTTGCAGGGTGATGTGCCTGACAAAGTATGGTATAACAAAGAGCCATCATACAATCACATGCGAGTGTTTTTTTGTAAGGCCTTTGTAAATGTATCAAAGAATGAGATATCCAAACTTGAGCCGAAGATGAGGCAATGCGTCTTTGTCGGCTATGGTCGGGATGAGTTTGGCTATAGAGTCTACGACCCGGTAGGAAGAAAGCTCTATAGAAGCAAAAACATGGTATTTGTCGAGGATCAGGCCATGACCAACACTCGAAATTTCAAGATGTCTTCTGAGACTGAGGAATTGTCTGAGTTTGAGTCATTTTGCTTCAAACTGTTTCTAGAGGATATTACAGATGATCCAGATACGGGGGAGCCAGTACATGGAGATACTCCTAACCTTGATTATCAGTCTGCTGATGGTGGTCAGGATGACCCTCAAGAGGATAAGCATGTCGAGGAGGCAGTTCCCGAAGGGGAGGAGTTTGTTCGTATACAGCCAGCATCAGAGTTTTCATTGAGGAGGAGCGAGAGAGATCGCCGACTATCTTCAAAATACTCACCATATGAGTATGTGCTACTGACTGACGGGGGAGAGCCCGAAAGTTTCGCAAAGGATATGGAAAATTGTAACGCCCCGCAACCGTACGGTGCGTTACGCTGAGTCGGATTGAATGAAACAAATGCTGGTTCCATTTGATTTGTTGGATTTTGGAAATAAGTATTGATCGAGTTGTTTCATGTGCAGATGGCTAGCGGGTTCGATGAAAATCAGGTGTTCGTTCAGAGCAGTACTGAGATAGCTGAGTTGGAATAATAATGCCATCTTCCTTAGTCCGATCGGTCGGATGATTTGTAGAGCACGGCCTGCTCGCACGGTCATACCAGTTGAGTAGATCGCGCTTGCATCGGACCACGGGTTCAAGGGATTGGCCGTATCGGCAGGACAAGATGCCTAACGGATTCGAACATTGTGAGTGGGCTCTGTCCCTTCTCCTCTACTCCTTCATGTCTAATAATATGGAAAACACGTAAATGGCTTGAACACTTGGGCTGAAACATTGGGAATCACTACACTGAGGCGTGCATAGAGTGTACGCCATTGGCTTGGTAGGATTGTGGCTTGATTTGGTTTGCGCGTTGGATAGTTGGAGCTAGAGTTGGAATATTACATTTGAGGCAGTTGGTTGGATAATTGGGATTATGCTTGGACAGTTGGAATGATGCATTGAGAGATTGGGAACATTGAGATTTGGGCGAGCGAGCGTGCATCCGTGCACGGGTATCACTTGGTCGCTTTGTCTTGCAAAGCGAGCAGTTATGGTTCAAAACCGAACAACTGCATCGGCGAGGGTGTTGTGCCGCTTGATGGGGCATCGTGCCACGAATGGGGCATTGTGCCACTGAAACGGCATTGTGCCATGGGTTAGCTTTGAGCATGGGTGTTGCACCATTGGAAATACTGTGTTGAGAAGAGGCATTGTGCCTATGGGAATAACTTGTGAATGGTGCCTTGGGCTATATGTTGGAAGAATGGTTATGGATGTGTTGGTTGGATTATTGGCGGAACGAGTCTAGGATCGCTTGGTGGGGCGAGAATGTTCGATCCTCTCGTCATACCTACTTGGTGTCTGCATGTCACGGACAACCTGTATTGCACAGGGTTTGGTCTCCTCGAACGGGTACTCCGGGGCACCGGGACCGTTCGGCCATGGAGGAGACAATTGGGTAACGCGTCTTGGGCGCGGTGCCAGCGATTGGAATCGATCCAGGTTGGTTAGCTACTTAGCGCTGTTTCGAGGAGAACCACATTTGATCAGTCCGATCAAAGTCCTTTATGGCTTGGCCAGTGACTTCATATAGTATAGTGTTGGCTTGCTTTTCTTTTGTTGGTTTGGCTTTCGTGTAGGCGCGGCTACCTTGCCTCGGCAAGAGTGTGCACTGTGAGATTTGGATTGTAAGTGTTGGTTGAGGATGGATATTGAGGCTTGGTTGATGGTTCGACATGTTATCGTGTTGCTTGGACTTGAGCAGGACAGTTTGCATGCTAGTTTCCCTCGAGTTGCTTATATATTGCTTGTCGTTTGGTTTGAGTTGAGTGCTTGCATGCTTAAACTGCTTTACAGCTTTCCTTAACATGTCATCCCTATGCCATGAAATGAATCTAGGATTCAACTAGAAAGATCACCATATAACTGTTTGCATTCACTATTTTTTTACTTAGTGTCGGCTTAGGCGAGTGGGTTACCCCGCTCACCAGTACGGTTGTGTACTGACCCACGTTTGTGGGCAATATTTCAGGTACGCAGGCGTAGTGGCGCTGCTTGGATATACGGGACATGACGTATGAACTGTAAGTACCTTTGTGGGCTAGAGAAAAGAGCAAGAGTATTTCATCGCCTTCGTGGCATCGCCTTCGTGGCATTGTCTTCGATGAGGCATTTCATTTGACCCTATCGTGAGCTTCGCTGCGTATTACTCTGATTGTGTGCTTGGTACACAATACTTGACTTCCGCTGCAACTTGGTTGTTTCAATGATAATATTTGGTGTTTGACAACATTGTCTTGTACGAGCGCAACTCCAGGCTCGTACGGCATCACGTCCCGATAAGAACGATGGTCCTGCGGGAGAGCTGTAAACGTGGTGATTCACGTTCAGCGGGGACTATCGAGCTTGCGGGAGATTGGGGCGTGACAGATTGGTATCAGAGCCAGGTTCATTTTCTCGGACTTGGTCCTTCGCTTCATCACAAACTCTAAATAGCTTCCGTGTGTCGTCTAGCTCTTGACTCTACTCAGTGCCGCATTGGATGTTTCATGCAATAAGTCTATTTATTGCTGGTTGTGGCTGCATTTTATTCTTGGTTGTGTTGCCTTGGTTGGTTTTCGTAGGATTGTTTAGCCTCGTTAGGCGTTGTTGCATTCGTGCAGCAAGTTGGGTGGCGTTGTTGCATTTGTGCAACAAGTTGAGAGCTTTCGTTGGGTTGGCTTGGCTTGTCGTTCAGGGAGTTTCTGATTGCATCGTGGATCAGTTGGTTGGCATACGAGATTGGTTATGCGGCATGTTGTGCGTAGAAATATTCGATGAGAATGAATCGTTGCACGAGTCGCTCGTGTAGCGATTGTGTTGGATATAAGTTAGAATTTTGGCTGTGGCGCATCGGTTGAGCATGTTTGAGTTTGGCTCGGGAATATCAGAATAGTTGGCACGAGTTGCTCGTATAACAAATGTGTGGAACCATTGAGTATTGGGTTGGATTACTTGGAAGAGAGATCGTTGCACGGGTTGCTCGTGTTGCGAAAGTATCAGACGGCTTTGAGAATAGCTGGAAGTATTGTGAATGGGATATGGCACGAGTTGCATAGTGAGATTTATGGAAACAGTTGGATAATTCAAGCATTGCCTGAGTTTTTGTGTCAGACTTGAGTTGAGAAAGGCATGATCATGCATGGAGAATGGTTCGAACGGATCTTGGATTCGTGCAGGAAAACGTAATGTGAGTAGTGACTTGATTCGGAGTGGTATATGGGATACCACATTGTGAGCAAGGCATTGGAATACTTAAGTTGGACATCAATGGGAATTGCCTGAACGGACTCGGATATTTGGAAATATAATTTGGTTGGTGCACGTTGGTTGAGTTGGGAAGAATGAAAATGGAGCAAGTGAATATTGAGTTGAGCATGAGGAACAAACAGATGGGTGACGCTTGAGCGAAGCGATTGGTTAATTGAAGGATAGCGAGCACGGACTATGATTTTGGGCAACACATTTGAGCTGTTGGTTGAGCAATGAAACACGATCTTGTCTTGGAGGGACAATGCGATGGACTTGAACGGACTGGAAAGATTTTGGATGTTGCTGCTCGTGAAGTTGACTCAGGTTTAGCGGAAATAGAATTTTGGGCAAGATGGTGCAACGATAGTAAACAGATTCTCCGGAAGACGTGGACGGACGTTTGAAGATAGCTAAATGTGATAGCAACGTCGGAACAAATCACTGTGTTGCTCGAGTAAGTTGGACGTGCATTGTGGAACATGGCAATTCAAAAATTTGATGGATTCAGGACAGTAAGACGGATTGATGGAAGACAGTTTCAACGAGCGCGGATCTCGGATTCGGGAGTTCGCTCGGGTGGATGGTTGGATTTTGATTCGGATTTGCAGATGAGATATAGCATGGTTCATAGTAACTGTCCATCGTGATGATTACAATTATCGAGCGTAGCTTCGGGACAGCTGACCCTAGTGACTTGCCCGCATATCAGAGATTGAATATGGTTGACCCATAGAGAGACCCTTGAGGCGACGTATTTGGGAATGCGTCGAGGGCAGATGTGAGCAATGAGATTTGGCCCATTGACTGAGTGTTGGATTGGAGAGATCCTTGGGATAGCCTTCAACTGAAGATGCAGCCGGAAGACCGAAGCGATTGTGGGATTGGCCTAAGTCAACTGATGAGATTCAGAGTCACAGATTTTTGTAGATGGCATCGCCTCTGACTCATCGTGCTCTGGAAGGGAATAGCATTTATATGAATGGACGACTGTGGCGGCTCGTTCAAATCAAATCTTTGCGAATACTGGAAGGGACAAATGTGCTTCAGATTTACAAGATGTCTCGAAACTTAGTCTGGGAAGCATGCTCATTCGGAAGGCGAAGGTGATATCCTATGCTTCGAGGCAGTGGAAGCAGCGCGAAGAACTATTCCATGCGCAACCTAGGAATTGTGGCGAGTGTGTCCACGTTGAAATCGTGGCGACACTATCCCTTTGGCGTGGCGGCGAGATCTTCGTGGATCACACAAACCTCAATATAGATGTTCACCCTGTGAGGTATTGAGATTGAGGAAGAGGTGTTGGACTGAGCTGATGAAAGCAAAGTTGATATTTGGGTAAGTCGCCTAGATGGGGTAGTATCATTTGAGTTGATCGTTCGGTGCATGAGATATATTTGGAGATGTTGCTAGTGCGGATTCAGAAATAGTTGGATGGATTGAGTTGGAACTCGGACTGATTGATCGGTGGAAAATCATCATATTGAAAATAGTGCTCAAGCGAACATGTTGGAATGGAAATCAGGATTGGTTCGATTTGGGAGTGAAGCTAATGGATGCCTCGGACATAAAGATACCCTTGTAACTTATCCAAATTCGCTATCGCAAAGCTCGGCTGAAATACATGTATTTTAGGGACGCCTTAAATATGTGTATCGATCCAAAACTAAGCGATACGAAGAATTCGTATTGAGCTGGAAGGAGGATGTGGGAATATAGAATTAATTTGTACGAGCATTCAACAGAGCGAGATGCTGAGTCTGGATCAGGATAATGTGAGTTGCATAGAGCAGATCCATGGAATTGGATTGTGGCATGTGATAGGAATGAGTACCAGCACGGTTCGTGGACGAACATGATTCTAAGTGGTATATTATGTAACGCCCCGCAACCGTACGATGCGTTACGCTGAGTCGGATTGAATGAAACAAATGCTGGTTCCATTTGATTTGTTGGATTTTGGAAATAAGTATTGATCGAGTTGTTTCATGTGCAGATGGCTAGCGGGTTCGATGGAAATCAGGTGTTCGTTCAGAGCAGTACTGAGATAGCTGAGTTGGAATAATAATGCCATCTTCCTTAGTCCGATCGGTTGGATGATTTGCAGAGCACGGCCTGCTCGCACGGTCATACCAGTTGAGTAGATCGCGCTTGCATCGGACCACGGGTTCAAGGGATTGGCCGTATCGGCAGGACAGGATGCCTAACGGATTCAAACATTGTGAGTGGGCTCTTTCCCTTCTCCTCTACTCCTTCATGCCTAATAATATGGAAAACACGTAAATGGTTTGAACACTTGGGCTGAAACATTGGGAATCACTACACTGAGGCGTGCATAGAGTGTACGCCATTGGCTTGGTAGGATTGTGGCTTGATTTGGTTTGCGCGTTGGATAGTTGGAGCTAGAGTTGGAATATTACATTTGAGGCAGTTGGTTGGAAATTGGGATTATGCTTGGACAGTTGGAATGATGCATTGAGAGATTGGGAACATTGAGATTTGGGCGAGCGAGCGTGCATCCATGCACGGGTATCACTTGGTCGCTTTGTCTTGCAAAGCGAGCAGTTATGGTTCAAAACCGAACAACTGCATCGGCGAGGGTGTTGTGCCGCTTGATGGGGCATCGTGCCACGAATGGGGCATTGTGCCACTGAAACGGCATTGTGCCATGGGTTAGCTTTGAGCATGGGTGTTGCACCATTGGAAATACTGTGTTGAGAAGAGGCATTGTGCCTATGGGAATAACTTGTGAATGGTGCCTTGGGCTATATGTTGGAAGAATGGTTATGGATGTGTTGGTTGGATTATTGGCGGAACGAGTCTAGGATCGCTTGGTGGGGCGAGAATGTTCGATCCTCTCGTCATACCTACTTGGTGTCTGCATGTCACGGACAACCTGTATTGCACAGGGTTTGGTCTCCTCGAACGGGTACTCCGGGGCACCGGGACCGTTCGGCCATGGAGGAGACAATTGGGTAACGCGTCTTGGGCGCGGTGCCAGCGGTTGGAATCGATCCATGTGGGTTAGCTACTTAGCGCTGTTTCGAGGAGAACCGCATTTGATCAGTCCGATCAAAGTCCTTTATGGCTTGGCCAGTGACTTCATATAGTATAGTGTTGGCTTGCTTTTCTTTTGTTGGTTTGGCTTTCGTGTAGGCGCGGCTACCTTGCCTCGGCAAGAGTGTGCACTGTGAGATTTGGATTGTAAGTGTTGGTTGAGGATGGATATTGAGGCTTGGTTGATGGTTCGACATGTTATCGTGTTGCTTGGACTTGAGCAGGACAGTTTGCATGCTAGTTTCCCTCGAGTTGCTTATATATTGCTTGTCGTTTGGTTTGAGTTGAGTGCTTGCATGCTTAAACTGCTTTACAGCTTTCCTTAACATGTCATCCCTATGTCATGAAATGAATCTAGGATTCAACTAGAAAGATCACCATATAACTGTTTGCATTCACTATTTTTTTACTTAGTGTCGGCTTAGGCGAGTGGGTTACCCCGCTCACCAGTACGGTTGTGTACTGACCCACGTTTGTGGGCAATATTTCAGGTACGCAGGCGTAGTGGCGCTGCTTGGATATACGGGACATGACGTATGAACTGTAAGTACCTTTGTGGGCTAGAGAAAAGAGCAAGAGTATTTCATCGCCTTCGTGGCATCGCCTTCGTGGCCTTGTCTTCGATGAGGCATTTCATTTGACCCTATCGTGAGCTTCGCTGCGTATTACTCTGATTGTGTGCTTGGTACACAATACTTGACTTCCGCTGCAACTTGGTTGTTTCAATGATAACATTTGGTGTTTGACAACATTGCCTTGTACGAGCGCAACTCCAGGCTCGTACGGCATCACGTCCCGATGAGAACGATGGTCCTGCGGGAGAGCTGTAAACGTGGTGATTCACGTTCAGCGGGGACTATCGAGCTTGCGGGAGATTGGGGCGTGACAAAAATGAACACAGGCAAGAGTGGATGCATGCCATGCATGAGGAGATGAGTTTCCTACATGCTAAATCTATTTATGATCTGGTACAAAAGGAGTTTTTTGAACTTCTAATTGATACCCATATTATAGCTTATTAAAGTATCACCGTGCTATGAATAAATCACAAACATCTGTCTTTAATAGAATTATCATGTATGTATTTATTTATTCTTAAATGTTTCTGTCACTAAGACTATCGTAATTTTCTTGTTCCAGGTAATAAGATGCACTTGATTGATCCCTCTGACAGAACGAACATGAAGAACAAAAGCGAAACTAGGTTCAGTGGGCTCTCTAAGTTCAACTATATGTTTAATTTGCAGTAGGTGGTTGTGAGATTCTTTAGAAATGTATATTTGGATATATTTTGGAAAAATATAATTAAGATGTTGGTGTTATGTACTTTTGGAACGGGATTAATAAAAATTTTAATTCGAAATAAATATTTTAAGTGTTTATTAAATTTATATTGAAATAATTTATGTTGTATCTCGTTCAAATTCTTTTAAAATCGAGCAGAATTGAGTATTGCTTTTTATAACGCTTTGAAAAGTGATATATATGTGCTTTACATTTATAACAGTTTAAAAAACAAGTGTTATATATATATATATATATATATATATATATATATATATATATAGAGAGAGAGAGAGAGAGAGAGAGAGAGAGAGAGAGAGAGAACTTTGGAAAATAAGTGTTACATACTTTTGTCTTATTTATAACATTTTTAGGAGGAAAAAAGTGTTATATATGTACATAACATTTATAACGCTTTAGAAACATTTATAACACTGATTTTTATAACGCTTAAGGGCTTACAAAAAAGTGCCATAAAAGTTTATAACATTTTTTAGCCGTCATAAAAAAGATTTTTTGCTGTTGTACCATTCGACTTTTATATGTTTTTCAACTATCATTTTATATTATGTTCCAAAACTTTACTTCCAAATTGTAGTTTCGAAATCTTACTATCTTTTTTTTTTGGATAAACCATGATCGCGTGGGGGCCGTGGCCAGTAATATAGAAAGATAGAAAAAGAGTGTGGCGCTGAGAGATAGCCCAAGGTAGCCTACAAAAGTAGGGGGAAGCCCCTAGAAGAAACGGTGAACACCAAAAGAGCTAGGAACCCATCTGCTCCACAGAGATGATTTGAGCAATCCCTAAAGGAAGCGCTAAAGTGTGGGAGAAGATCTGCTCTTCTTGAGAAGCCAAAGCCAAAGAAGCGAGAGCTTTTGCCACACTATTAGTCTCTTTAGGAATTAAGGAGAAGCTGGTCATCGTAAGAGTGAGGGAGAGGATCTTGCGAAATTTGTACATAATCTTTCAAGGGGTGGGGGAACTCTCAGAGAGAAGCCGAATCGTCGGATTGGAGGAGGACTCAATGACCCTAATCTGTAATTTCTTGAACTTGCACAAAAGTAAGGAAAATAACAGGATATCAATCTCAGGAAATGAAGTGGTACCGTTGTTGGAGAACTTGGTGAAGGCTAGAAGAGTTTGGCCGTCAGCTCCCCTGATAATACCTCCTACAAAGTATTATTGGCAGCACCCTTGAGCCCGCAAATATTAAGTTTTAGACCCAACTGAGGAGGATGCCACCTGATATTACCTTCGGGTTATTAATACCTCGTAGGTTAGCCCCATAGTGTTGTTTCCAGTCTTAATGTGAGCCCTTAAACAGATTTGAAGGTTAGAAGAAACTCTGTCGATTATGTCATTGGTGTTTCTGGTACCCTCATTGAAAATGATCAGGTTTTTATGTTTCCTGATTTCCCAGAGGATGCTACCAAAGATGAAAGTCCTGGAGATACCCGAGAGCTGACCCAAAGAAGCATCCTTCAGCAGACATCAACTAGATGATTCAGAGACAGGTAAGAATTATCGAGATGACATTCTTTAGCAAAGTAATTCCAGATTTTGGAGGCAAGCTCGCTTTGGACAAAGAGGTAAAGTAAGGATTCCTAGTGCGGGAAGGCACATCAGACACATCTAGAAGCTATGCTAAAACCCATCCTTGTGAGTTTAAGATCAACAGGGAGACTGTCATGACTGAGTCTCCAAAGGAAGGCTCCAATGTTAGGAGGGATGAATTTGTTCCAATAGTAGGCACTCCAAGTAGATGAATCCTGAATATTTCTAACCAAATGCCAATAAGAGAAAGTAGTGAAATTACCATGTTGAGTCTGGTCCCAGTACACACGGTCAGGGGTGTTGCACAGCACCACCTCTTTGAGTTTCTCTTTGGCTATACGGGGGAGGAGAGCACGGACGTCCCTCCTATTTCCATCTTTATCCCGGATGAATGGGGAGGAAACCACTTGATAGATGTTGGGGGAGACTTAAAATTTTGGAGGTCTCGGAGGAAGAGACCACACGAGTTCGATCTCCAGATTGGGATATTACCTCTCCCCAAGAGCCAGAAGTAGTGATTGGACACTGTGGGAAAGATTTTAATGATGGATTTCCATAGGGGGAGGCAAATCTGGGAGAGGAGTAACTGCCGGCGCTGGGGTTGCCATATTTCCTCAACAAGAAATGAGCCCAAATCGAGTCGCCTTTGATCAAAGAACAACATCTCTTTGCATGCAGTGACTCCATCACCTCCCCGAGGGGTCTGATACAGAGTCTACCTTCAGTGGAAGGTCTGCAGACCTTGTTCCAAGCAACCCACTTTCTGTGATGATGTTCGTGTGAGTTCGAAAGGAAGTCCGCCATGATACGCTCCAAAGCCCAGATGTGTTTGTTGGGAACTCTAATAACTGAGAGAGCGTGAACATGGAGGGACGTGAGGACACTTTTGATGAGCGTGATCTTGCCACCAAAGGAAAGCAGTCTGCCTCTCCATCCTCAGGTTTTGCCCTGCCTTTAAACAAAGGCACACCAAGATAGTTGATAGGGAGACTGTCCTGAGTAAAGCCAGATCTATGGGCAATGAAATGAGCATGTTCCTGTATATGATGCTTATGAGAAATAATGAAAGAGGACTTAGTGGTGTTTATCACCTGCCCAGAGATTGCCCCAAACTCCTCCAATGTGTTCATGAGGCAGTCCAAGCTCTCCATGCCACCATTGATAAAGATCAAGCTATCATCCTCATAGAAGAGGTGGGATAGTAGGAGGTTGTTTCTCCTGACCTTGAAGGGTTTGATTTGGCCATGGAGGCTGAGATGTGCAATTCTCCTACTCAGAGCATCTTGGGCAATGATGTAGAGGGCTGGGGATATAGGGTCTCCCTGACGGAGTCCTCTGAAGGAGCACAAGAATCCTCCCAATTTGCGGTTAATGGATATGGAGCACCAGTAGTTAGAAATACCTCTGTAGATGAGGTCTATCTACTTAGGACTGAAGCCAAATTTACGAAGAACCGACATAAGGAAGCACCAGTTAACCCTGTCGTATGCTTTGGACATGTCCAATTTGATAGGCAAGTTGCCCCCCCCCCTCGACTTTAGTATCAATATCGTCGATTAACTCATGAGAAATACTAATATTCTCATGGATGCACCTCCCTTTGATGAAACTAGATTATTCCCGAGAGATGATAAAGGGGAGCACCTCAGCCAAATAATACGGGAGTAGTTTGGAGATGATTTTATGGGAGAAGTTGCAGAGGCTAATGGGTCTGAAGTCATTACAGCTCCTAGGCATGTTGGTCTTAGGGATAAGAACCATATTAGTAGAGGAGATACCTTAAGAGATGTGCATTCCCATGAAGAAGTCCCTGATAGCAGCCATGATATCCTTCTTAATGATACTCCAACATTGAGAATAAAAAAGCCAATAAAGCCATCCGGGCCAGGGGAACTCTTAGGATTGAGAGAGTTGATGATTTTCTCCACTTCACTGTCCGTAGGCATCCTACAAATAGCAGCATTCTGGTCCTCTGTGATGATGGAGGGGATGCAGTTGATATAAGACTCTGGGTTAGAGACCGGAGAGTATTTGAAAAATTGAGAGAAGTGGGTTATAGCTTTGTTGAGAACCTCATCGTCCCCAATGGCCTTCCCGTTATGGTCGAACATCTAGGTTTTTTGAGTAGTAGATATCTCTTTACTGATAGCATGATAGAAGGAAGAGTTATGGTCCCCTTCTTTGATCTAATTGATCCGAGTCTGGTCTTGGAGAAGAAGTTCCTCATGACCCAGGACCACACTAAGTTGGTGTTTGATTTATTCTAACTTTTTGCAAACATGAGCCCTCCAGTAAGCATGGAGGGAGGCTTCTAGCTTGTCGATAGAGTTTTGGAGGTCTCTTTGCTTGGAACGAAGGTCACCAAACGTATCCCAATTTCATTTATGAAGAGCCCGTCTGAGCCTCGTGAGCTCACAGTGGAGAATGAAGAGGGGTTGGCCATGGCATTCTTCATTCCAATAGGAGGAGACAAAGGGCAGGAAGGAGTCATGGGTGCACCACATTCTTTGGAATCTAAATGGACTCGGAGAGTTATAGGGGGTATTGGAAATGAGGAGGGGAGAGTGGTCAGATTGAAGGCGAGTCAGGTGGAGGACCTCTATTACTGGAATAGCTAGCAGGAAGTTCGTGTCATAGAGCACACGGTCCAGACGTTCCCAAGTGTTGGGATTCTGCAGCAGGCCATTACACCAAGTAAAATCTGAACCTTTATAGCCAGCGTCGATCAACCCCGCCCCACTGATAAAATTATTGAAATCTTTGATAGCTCTTTGGTTGACACCATACGGGCCCAATTTCTCTGCATTAGATGTAACCATATTGAAGTCACCAGTAAGGATCCAGGGGAAGGAGTTGGAGGAGGAAAATGTGGCCAGAGTCTCCCAGATATCTCTTCTTTTGATGATGTTACAGTTGGCATAGACCACTGTCAGGACATACTTGATATTAGGGTTGCTGCTTTGGATCAGGCAATTTACAAACTGGTTATGAGTATCAGAAATTGAGAGATCCACACTGTTGTTCCACATGATCCAAATAAATTTGTAATTATCCTCACCATGTAAGGACTTGTGCATATGAAGCTCTCAGGCAAGGTCAATGATGTTGTTGCCAAGAATTTTAGGTTCAAGGATACAGATAATCGAAGGGAAGAAATGACGATTAAGAGATTTCAGGTAAATCCGGGTAGGGGGGTCTCTGATACCTCTAGCGTTCCAGATTAAGGTTTTAAACATTAATGGAGATGGAGGAAAGATTTTTGGCTCTAGTAAGCCTGATTGTGGAAGGTGGGGAGGAATCAATAGTATTTGGATTTTTCTTTTTGATAGTAGCTGCTTCTTTTGGGTTATCTGTAGCACCTAGTTTACATTTCCCTTTAGCAGTTGGAAGTTTGCTTCCTTGCTATTTTTGGAGGCCATCTTCTGTTTCCCTGTTTTATGATTGCTTTCTTTATGAAGAGGTGATATAGATTTCTCCAAATGCTGACCAAGATTGCTCTCCACTGGTTTGGACATAGTATCAGTAATAGGGGATTTGATTCTAAGGATATAATCGTCATGTTGTTGGCCATCATCAGGATCATTGACCTGGATCGGTTGTTGATCATGATCAGGGTGATATTCTGGATCAATATAGGCTGAGTTGGGAGTGTAGTCATCTTTGGTGGAAGGAGGGGAGGTGGTATTTGGTTCCCCTGCATCTTGGTCAGGACCTGAGGTGCTATGGGGGGTGTATGTTTGGTATCTGGGAGACCCGAGTATTCTGATACTGTATGGAGGACTGGGGGGTATTGAAGGAGGTGCAGGGAGAATAGGGGGTGGAGAGGGGAAGGAGGGGGTGATGGCAGGGATGATAGTGGGGTTGTCCTTGAAACTGGAATGAGGTGTGTCACGATCAGGGGACCTAGACAACGCAGAAGCTGGTTGAGAGGAGGGGGAAAGGGTGAGGGTATTTTGCAAGGGGAGGGTAAAAGGGGGTGGGGGAGAGCTGGAGTGGGAGTGAGTAGAGGGGGTTCAGATGTTGGAAGAGATGGGGAGACTGTGGTGGCTGAGGAATGTATGTACGTGATAGGGTTAATGGCTACATCCATAAGGGAGTTGAATTTATTGGTGGAAGAAATGAATATCGATTGGTTGCTTGATCTGATCGAGCTGGTAGGAATGGAGGATTCCACCCTTTGTATCTCTGCCGGTTTGGCTCCTCTGGTTTTAGAGCTCTCCACATTATTCTCAAATTGTGTGTGCTTGTTGGGATGATCTGTGACACCAAGCTGGGCACCTTCTTTAGCTGCTGAGGGAGCTGTGGATTCCTTAGAGGAAGCTTTCCTTTTTAGTTTTGGGTGTTTTATATAACAAGTTTTGTTATCGTGTCCCAGTATTCTGCAGTGAAGGCAGTAAAGGTTGTTGGAGTCATAGAATATAGTTGATGATATTCACCTTTGTCTCCGTTGATGATACGTAGGGAGGTAGGGGGGTTTGGATAAGTCCATCTCCATGCAGACTCTAGCCACATTAGCTCTGGCAAAGCTTCGAGTCTCCTCAGCCATGAATATGAATCTCCCAAACGAGTTCACCATTCTTTTGATAGCAGAGGGGACAAACGAGTTCACCATTCTTTACTATCAACTATCATTATTGGTTATTATGTTCGAAAATATCACATCCAAATCGTAACTTCGATATATTTCTCAATTTAACATCTATATAATTTTCATGTATACTTTTACATTATGAGCAAAGACTCCACTTTTGAAATGTAGTTTTGAAATATTATGCCATGATTTGACTTATGTATTTTTTTCAACTATCCTTCTACATTATTATCCAAATATTATTTTCAAAATCGTAGTTTCGTAATCGCTTGCCTTTCTTTTCTCGACCAAAGCATCATTTGAATTTACGTTACAAATTTGTGCCCGCGGGAACTCTTTCAAATATTTGATGGACTGCTAGTCGCCCTCTACCCTTTCGAAATTCATGCGAATTGCTCAACAAGAAATCCTCACAAATCTGATTATGACTTGACTTTTATTGTTTTTCAATAATCCTTCTACATTATGTTCACAACTTCACTTCTTAAGCATAGTTTCAAAATATATTTACGATTTGACTTCTATCATTTCAACCATCTTTTTTTATTACATTCCAAAACTTTATTTCCAAATTATATTTTGGGAATCTTTCTACGATTTAACTTATATATGTTTTTCAAGCTTCCTTCTACATTATGTTCAAATTCACTTGAGCATAGTTTCAAAATCTTTCGCCGATTTGACTTTTATATGTTTTTCGACTACCATTTTACGTTACTTTCCTAAAATCTAATTCTAAAATATAATTTCAAAATTATGCTATAATTAGGCTTTCATATGATTATCAATTATCCATCTACATTATCTTCAAAAACTTTAGTTCTAAATAGTAATATCTTTCTATTATTAGAATTCTATATAATTTTCAAACATTTTTGACATTATGTTCAAAAACATCATTTCTTAAGCGTAGTTCCGAAATGCTTCTACGATTTTACCCTTATATGATTTTTAAGCATCATTCTATATTATGTTCAAAACTTCACTTCTTATAGTTTTGATATTTCAACTATCCTCTTACATTATGTCCCAAAACTTTATTTTCAAATCGTAGTTTCGATATCCTTTTGTCATTATTAAACTTCTATAGGTTTTTCAACTATCATTTTACATTATTTTCTGAAACTTCATTTACAAATTGTTGTTTTAAAATATTACTATGAGTCAACTTCTACAATTATCATTTGACCTCTATATGATTTTCAAGCGTTCTTCTACATTATTTTTAAAGCTTCACTTCTTAAGCGTAGTTTTGATATCTTTCTACCATTTGACATCTATATGTTTTTCAACTATCATTTTATATTATGTTCCAAAACTTTATTTTTGAATCATAGTTTCGAAATCTTTCTATAACTTGACTTCTACAACTATCATTTGTCATTAGGTTCAAAAACTATCACTTTGAAATCATAAATTTGATAACTTTCTCCAATTTAACATCCGTATGATTTTCATGTATACTTCTACATTGTGTTCGAGAACTCTACTTTTGAAGTGTAATTTTGAAATATACCACGATTTGATTTATATATGTTTTTCAACTATCCTTCTACATTATTATCCAGAAATTCAATCATAAATCATAGTTTCGAAAACTTTTTATGATTCGACTTTTATATTTTTTTCAAGCGTCCTTCTATGTTATGTTCACAACTTCACTTCATAAACATGGTTTCAAAATCGATCTACAATTTGACTTATATTTTTTTCAACTATCATTTGTCCTTTTATTCAAAACTTCACTTCCAAATTGTATTTTCAAATTCTTTCTACAATTTAACATCTATATGTTTTTCAACTATCTTTTTACATTACTTTCCTAAACTCCAATTCTAAAGTGTACTTTCAAAATTATGCTATAATTATACTTTCACATGATTGTCAATTATCTATCTACATTATATTCCAAAACTTTAATTTTAAATCGTAGAATCTTTCAATATATGATTTTCAAGCATTCTCGACGTTATGTTCAAAACTTCATTTCTTAAGCGTCTTTTGAAATATTTCTATAATTTGAACCCTATAAGATTTTCAATCGTTCTTATGTTCAAAAATTCACTTCTTAAGCGTAGTTTTGATGTCTTTCTACCATTTGACTTCTATATAATTTTCAACTATCCATTTACATTATGTTTCAAGACATCATTTCCAATTTGTAGTTTCGCTGTATATTTACCATTGAACTTTATTCTATATGTTTTTCAACTATACTTTTACGTTATGTTCCTAAACTCCAATTCTAAATTGTAATTTTGAAATCATGCCATGTTTCGACCTAGCGATTCGACAAAATTAGTGCTGCAGTTTTTGCATCATGTGATCCCTACGTTGTCGTCGCTATTAAAATTCAAAGATTGATGTACTATGGAATATGAATTTTTTTTTGAGTTTATTGGCATATGGCAACAAGCTTTTTATGGGTATTTGGTACTCACATTTTAGATAGTTGGATTGGAATTTATTGACTCCAAGCAGCGAAGTATCATTATGGATATAGTTGTAGTAGTTTGGATCAGAATATATATTGAGATTCAATTTGGCCATGTCATGGATATGACGTGCAATCTCATTGTACAGAGAGGAAGGTCACTACGTGTACCTGAGCTACTTGTACACTCTCCATTTATTTAGGGTGTATACTATTTCATGATTAGGGCTATTTGATGTCCATTATCCTATGTTTGGTTGGTAGCATATTAGCGTATTTTTCGATTACAGAGTGTTTTAATATATGAAAATGTCGACTCTAAATGAGGAGACTTTAAAGCTCTGATACATGTCCGAAACATTAAATCTTGAGACCAAGATCAATTTCAAAAAATTTGAATATTTGAATATATCAAAGAAAGTCATAAAGGAAGTTAGAAACGTTAAGTGATTGAACGTTAAGTGATTGAATTTGAAGATCGAAGGATGAATATAAATTTTGTATTTTTTTATTTTATACAAATAAATATATTTTTTATCAAATTAAGTTTTTTTTTAACACTTTTGACTTTGTTAATGTAAAAGTTCTCAATTAAATAAAATAAATTTATTTTTCTCATGAATTTTTTAATAGTAATCGGCCAACTAATTAACTCGGACCAGACTGAGCTTGGTCTACCGTAGACCGGTTCCTTCCGGGTCATGGGTTTGGGTCAGATTGACATCTTGGAGTTAAATGGTGGCCCAGTCCCAAAGGGACGTTTCGATCGGATTAGGTCGACCAAGCCCTAACCGAGTCAAAATCGGATTGGGTCGGCCCATTAAGCACCTTGAAAGTTTGCTCATAAAGTCAAATATTATGTGGTCTTCGTTGGATACAAATTATAATCAGTAACTATAATTATTGTACTTTTTATAATATTATCAAAAAAATTGTATAGAGTATTAAATTTTGATTAAATTATACATTGAGAAATAACTTTGTCAAATTTGCATGGAGTAGTTTGATTTAGAGGGAGAAAGGAGGCACAAATTAGAATAGAAATATCATTTGATTGTAAGGGACATTGAACGAAGAATCGCCCATGATAATTAAACTATCTTGTGCCCAGCTTTGCAAGATGTAGATTGGTGACCCCACATTGAAAAAAAAGAAGATAGATTATCAAAAAAATAGATAGAGAAAATGTCGATTATCAAAAAAACACCCTGTGCAAGAGTGTTTTGGTTCTCTCCATATTTAAAAATAATAACAATTGACATTTTCACATTTAATTAAATTTTTTATTTGCACCGATAAGAATGAAAGAAAGAAATTATTATAGGAAAAACGTCCTTAGCAAGGACGTTTTCATTTTTTTCAGAGGGAGAAAAGAGGCATAAATTAGAACATAAATATCATTTGATTGTAAGGGGCATTGAACGAAGAATCGTCCATGATAATTGAACTATCGCGTACCCAGCTTTGCAGAGATGTAGATTGGTGACCCCACATTGGGAAAAAAAAGAGATTATAAAAAAAAATGATAGAGGAAAAGCCGATTATTGAAAAAACGCTCATAGCAAGGGTGTTTTGGTTCTCTCCATATTTAAAAATAATAACAATGGACATTTTCACATTTAATTTAATTTTTTTTATTTGCCCCGGTAAGAATGAAAGAAAAAAAAATTATAGAAAAAATGTCCTTAGGACGTTTTTTTTTTGTTTGTAGAATGAGTTTCTTTTTCGCATCGAACAAAGATAGTAAAATCACCCATAGTAAGTCGTTTTCATCTTTAACTTTTTTTATTCTTACCTTTTTTATTCTTGTCAACGAAAAAAATATGAAAAATAAAGAAAGCTTGAAATCGTCCATGCTAAGGACGTTTTCCCTAAAATATTTTTATTTTATTTTTCTTTCATTTTTAGAGAAGCGGATAAAAAAATAAATAAAATTAGGAAAACATCATTACTAGGGACTTTTTCGAATCGGTTATTGATTTTTAAATGCAGAGATAATCAAAATGCACTTGCTAAGAACATTTTTGTTCTCTCGGTTTAACTTATCCAAACTTATTTCTCTATAATTAATTTAATCAAAATATAATGCTCTTTACGAGCATTTTTGTAATATTATATATATGGATGGATGTGGTTTAGACATAACATTTTTTATTATAGATAAATAAAATTTAAGATTTAAGATGATGGACTAAATACAAAGTTTTCATTATAACGAATCTTTGATTGATATTCTGACTCATAATGAATATTTGTTTCGTCTGATTCAAAAAAAGAAATCTTTGATTGATATCTTTACTATTATAACAAATCATATCTTTACTAATATAACGAACGGATAGTTTTAGTTGATATCTTTACTAATATAACCAACGCACACAGTAGATATTTTTAGTAATAAATCTTTGATTGATATCTTTACTATAACCAACCCTGCAAAGTATGGTTCCGATTGGCGTGAGAATCACGATATCGGAAGTATGTGACAGAAGGAAGGAAACAAGTGGGTCAAATATTTAGACAGTTAAGAGAGAGAGAAAGGTCTTTGGGTCAAATGCTGATTAGACAGTTAAGAACTCACCTCTCTCTCTTTCTTTCACTCTTTCTTTCTTATGCCAAATGCTATTTAGCAGGCCCGGCCCTGGGGCAGGGCAGGCTGGGCCACTGCCCAGGGCCCATACTGAATAGGGGGCACCCTCATTAAGAGTTAGAAGAGGATAGGTGTTGTACCTGGCGATGGACACCAGATGGGAAATTCTCTGTCAATGCTTTGTACTGCCATTTTGGCTAGGGACAATCTTGTCAAGTGCAAATGGATTGGATTAATTAGGTACATGCAGCCAGGCCCGGCCCTGGTTGCTGACTCTTTGTTTACATTCTGGCCCTCTAGCCTAGGAAGAAGAAACGTTAGAAGAGGAACGGTTTCTCTTCTTTAGTCTTTAGAATTTAAAGACAATCATTCTCTTTCTTCCCCAGAACTCATAAAACCAGCGGAAAAAAGAAAATTATTCGGACTGCAGTGTCCGATCGATTTTCAGCCAAATTCCTCCCTCCTTTTTTTTTTCCTTTCATGGCAATAAAGGTCAGTTCTTGATCCAAAAAATTCTTGTCAATTTCTGTTGTTGTTGAGCCCATTTCTAATTAGGATTTCATTCGAGCGATTAGTTTTTTCCTTGACTGGAGGAATCTTGTAAAGTACTGTAGGGTTCCTTTATGATGCAGCCGGAAGAAGAAGGGTCCAGCCGGCAGCCGTCCAGGTGAGGTAATTAATTAATAATTATGTTATTACTTATTTTATTTACAGCCTTACAGGGAAGAGAATTGATTCCTCTTCTTTAGTTCTTTATCTTTGCATTATAGTCTTATAGAACATGAATCATGAATGTGAAAATTTTACACAGAAGTTGAAGGCTTGAAGCCTATTTTATTTCAAGTGTCTAAAGTTTTTGTAGCTGGAGGAATTAGATTTAGGATTTGATCAATACTTTCTGTTGGAATGTATTGAATTTATTTAGGGGACAGAAAGACTTCCCATTTAGGTAGGAAATGTCTCATTTTTCAGGTTTTTCCTGGACTGCAGATTATCAGTGCTATTCTCTTCACCATTTTGTGGAAAAGCAACATTTTTATGAATAGATGTCCAGTTTGGTCTTTTCATTCATTTCAGCGCTTAAAAACAATTTTTTACTAAATAATTTAGGGATATTTAGACTTTGGGTCTCATATAAATTACATAATTAGTGTTTGGGTCTTCATATATATATAAATTACTATATAATTTAGGGATATTTAGACTTCTGTCATATAAATATGTTCTTGTTTCCATTCCAGTCATTTGAAATAGTCTTCTTAGTTCTTAGCTTTTATGTTTCTGATATATAAAGTTGAACCAATTTTTTATTTATTTATTGTCTTGGTTGTCTTCTTGTACAGTGAGAATTGAAGAAAGCCTTTGGAAACAAGCCACGGGAAGTCAGAAAGAAAAAGCTCTCTGGTTGTCTACTTGTCTTCTTGTACAGGGAAGAACCGTCGAACACACTAATTTATTTCCGTGGTTTTTATTGTTAATTTATTGCCTTATTTCTTAACTACAATTATGTTTCCTAGAAAACAAGCCTCTGGAAGTCAGAAAAGAAAAAGAAAAAGAATGATAGAAGAGGTTATTAAAAGCCAAAAAAATTCTCTAGATAAATATATGAAGAAAACAAATGATTCTTATGAAAATCCTGTTGAAGAATTGGTTAGTGAATATGAACAACATATTCATTCTGATGAATTTGTACATAATGAGAATGAGATAAATTTAGAAAATCTAAATCTAAGTGGAAATGAAACTGAGCAAATCAATAGTGAAGAACCTAAAATTGTTTTCGAAAATGAGCAAATTGAAAATGATAAAAATATCAATGTGCTTGATTGGTCAGAAGCTAAAATGACTTTGAATATTTTTGATCCAAGAGTGTGGGATAGTTTAGATGCAAAATTGAGAGACTTATTGGTGGAAAAAGGACCTGTTAGAGAAGCCAATTATATTTATCCTAAAGATAATCAAAATAGATCATTTTCTTTTGATTATTATAATCGAAAACTAGCAAATGGGAAAGTTTCTGATAGAAAGTGGTTGTTTTATTCATCTTTATTAATACAATTTATTTATTGAAAAAAATAGACATTTATGAAAAAAGAAGGGCACAAATTTTTTTCTCGCCCTGGGCCTAATAAACCTCAGGACCGGCCCTGCTATTTAGACAAGACCGGACAGAGAAGAGAAAGAACTCACCTCTTTCTTTTCTTCCAGAGATCTTTCTTCCAGAGAGTAAAAGAGGGCGAGGAGAGAGAGAGAGAGAAGAGAGAGAGACCTCTTTCTTTGTTGGGGTTTCTTCTTCTTCTTCCTCCAATTTGTTAGGGTTACGATCTGCAAGTTGGTCGGGCTCTTCAAAATCGAAGGACAGTAGCTCCGGTTGGGCTTGCCATCATCTGCCTCCTCTACGAAAATGCCGTTGAGGTAAACGAGTCTTTTCCCAAACCCACTTCTCTTCCTCCTCTGAATTTTTTCTCAAAACAAATTAATTGAATTATTATTATTATTCTAATGCCCCGGTTATTTACTCTCAAGAAAGCAATGTACAAGCAGCAGCATTGGGACCTTATTTATTCAGTCTAACTAAAGTTGAAGGATGTGCTTTCTCGATCGATCGGTAATACTCTTAACAATCTCTCACTTTGTAGGTAGAACAATTATATAGCGCAAGTTCTTTCTTTCTTTCTAAATAATTTGTTCTTTTGTTGAGGTTTCATGGAAAATTCCTTTCCTTGAACCAACACCTTCAATATGATATGTGTCGTGTCCATGTTGTTGCAGTGTCTATACCATGTCGTGTCTACGTTGTCTCCGTGCAACATAGGCAATTGTACAAATTCTTTAACAGCCAATATTTAGAAGCATGCAAGTTTCACTTTGTTTTTTTTGTTGGACTAATTTTGACCTAAATAACCTTAACCGTCATATTTTTGCACTTAAGAATATGGGTCGAGGATGGTAGTATGTATTTTTGCAAATGACCAATTGTCCATAATTGAGCACGCATCATCATTAACTATGGGTGCAAAGTTATACTGTATTCATGTTTCAAAAGAAATTTTTTTTTAGATACTAATTAATCAGAAAGAAGTCAGGAAGAGAGCAGGAAGCAAAACTAGAAAGCAAATGGAGTTTAATACAAAGCAAAATGGCCCTTCATACACGTGGCCTCCTTTGTTTGTAGCTTGATGCTTGAATGCAAGTAGTTTCAAATTGGACACAGTTGGAACCTATTCTCTAAGTATTTGTTTAAGCTAGTTGGTGGACTTAAATAGAATTCTTTAATAGTCTTCTAGAGGGCTCTTGAATGAAGACTCTTTGAAGCAAAATCTGGTATAGTGCTGATTCTAAAAACATCCTAAACAAAAAAAAAATCATTAATTTAATAGTCTGTATGATGATTTTAGTGCTAAAACCAATATAAAACCTGAAAGGAGCTATGTATTATAACAACATCCTTTTTGGCCTTCAACTGAAAGAAGATAGAGAAATATTTGAAAATGTTTTGTAGTTTTGGTATATTTGATGAACATTCTTTGTCATAAGAGGTTGATCGATAGGTCTATCTGGAATAGCACATTTCCGTGTTCTCTGCGTACCATTTTCATTAATCTACACATGTTTTTACCACTTTGGCTTCTCATCATGAAACACGATGTAGTAATCATGTCATATATGTTCATAATCTTTACAAAAACAATAATGTTACTTTTAAGTTTTAAATTTTCCTTTTGTTGGAAATTAGTCACAAAACTATTTAAGACACCGAGTTATATTCCAAGCTCTTATTTTTTGAAATCTTCTGATGCATGTTATTAGTGCTATCGTAATTTCTAAATCTTTCTATAATTTAAGATTTATATATTTTTAAATACACTTGTACATCATGTTCCAAAGCTCCACTTTTAAATCGTAATTTCAAAATTATGTTAAGATTTGACTTATATATATTTTTCAACTATCCTACTATTTATTTTTCAAGCGTCTACATTATGTTCACAATTTCACTTCAAAAGCGTACTTTCAACTATCCTTTTTCATTTTTATCCAAAACTTCATTTCTAAATTGTAGTTTCGATATCTTTCTACCATTTTACTTCTATATGTATTTCAACTATATTTTTATATTATGTTTCAAAACTTAATTTTCAAAGTATATGTTTTTCAACTTTCCTCTTACATAATAATCCAAAATGTCATTTCCAAATTATAGTTTTGAAATTTTTCTACCATTTGTCTTTTATATGTTTTTCAACTATCACTATACATTATGTTCCAAAACTTTATTTCCAAAGCATAGTTTCGATATATTTCTAGCATTTGGCTTCTATATGTTTTTCAACTATCATTTTACATTATGTTCCAAAGCTATAATTCCAAAGTATAGGTACGATATCATTCTATCTTTTGACTTATATATGTTTTTCAACTTTTTTTTTTATATTATCTTCGAAAACTCAAAGCATAGTTTCGATATATTTCTAGCATTTGGCTTCTATATGTTTTTCAACTATCATTTTACATTATGTTCCAAAGTTATAATTCCAAAGTATAGGTACGATATCATTCTATCTTTTGACTTATATATGTTTTTCAACTTTTTTTTTATATATTATCTTCGAAAACTTTATTTTCAATTCGTAGTTTTGATATTTATCTACCATTTTATTTCTATATGTTTTTACATTATCTTCCAAAATTTTCCAAATCATAGTTTCAATATTTTTGTACCATTTATTTCTATATGTTTTAACATTATCTTCTAAACTTTATTTCCAAAGCGTAGTTTCCATATCTTTCCATCATTTGAATCTATAAGTTTTCCAACTATCCTTTTACATTATAATCGAAAACATCATTTCCAAATTATATTTTCGATATCTTTCTTCCATTTGGCTTCTATATGATTTTCAACTACCATTTTATATTATGTTCCAAAATTTTATTTCGAAAGCATAGTTACGATATCCTTCTATTATTTGACTTTTATATATTTTTCAATTATCTTTTTACATTATATTCCAAAAATTTATTTTCAAATCGTAGTTTCGATATCATTCTTCTATTTGACTTCTATATATATTGCAACTATCCTTTTACATTATGTTCCTCAATTCCAAATCGTAGTTTCGATGTCTTTCTGTTATTTGACTTATATATATATATATATATATATATATATATATATATATATATATATATATTTTAACTATCATTTTTATACTATGTTCTAAAACTCCACTTTCGAAGTACAATTAAATATCTTTATATCATTTGACTTCTATATATTTTCAACTATCATTTTACATTATAATCCAAAACTTAATTTTTGAATTGTAGTTTCGATATATTTCTACCATTTGACTTCTATATGTATTTCAACTAACATTTTACATTATGTTTCAAAATTTTATTTTCAAAGTTTATGTTTTTCAACAATCCTTTTATATTATAATCCAAAACATAATTTTCAGATTGTAGTTTCAAAATCTTTCTACCATTTGGCTTCTATATATTTTTCAACTATAATTTTACATTATGTTCCAAAATTATATTTCCAAAGTATAGCTACGATATCTTTCTATCTTTTGACTTCCATATGTTTTTCAACTATTTTTTTACATTATCTTCGAAAACTTTATTTTCATATCGTAGCTTAGATATATATCTACCATTTTACTTCTATATGTATTACATTATCTTCCAAATTTTATTTACAAATCGTAGTTTCGATATTTTTCTACCATTTAACTTCTATTTATTTTTACATTATCTTTCAAACTTTATTTCCAAAGCGTAGTTTCAATATCTTTCTATCATTTGAATCTATAATTTTTTTCAACTATCCTTTTACATTATATCCGAAATATCATTTACAAATTATAGTTTCGATATCTTTCTACCATTTCGCTTATATATGTTTTTCAACTACCGTTTTACATTATGTTCCAAAACTTTATTTCCATAACATAGTTACAATATCTCTCCATCATTTACCTTCTATATATTTTTCAACTATCTTTTTACAGTATGTTCCTTATTTCCAAATCGTAGTTTCGATGTCTTTCTATTATTTGACTTCTGAATATTTTTTCAACTATCATTTTATATTATTATGTTCCAAAAACTCAACTTTCTAAGTATAATTTCAAAATTATGTCCCAATTTGACTTCTATATATTTTTCAACCATTCATCTATATTATTTCCACAACTCAATTCTAAATCGTAGTTTCAAAGTCTTTCTACGATTTGACTTCTATATGTTTTTCAAGCATCATCTACATTTTGTTCACGAGACTTCACTTAATAAGCGTACTTTCAAAATCTATCTCCGATTTGACCTCTATTTGATTTTTAAGCATCCGTCTGCATTATGTTCAAAACTACACTTCTTAAGCGTAGTTTCAATATCTTTCTATCATTGGCTTCAGATTGTTTTTCAACTATCATATTTACATTATCTTCCAAAACTTAATTTCCAAAGCATAGTTTCAATTTCTTTCTATCATTATTTGACTTCTATATGTTTTTGAACTATCATTTTACATTATCTTCCAAAATTTTATTTTTTAAGCATACGTAAATATATTTTTATCATTTGACTTCTATATATTTTTCAACTATCATTTTACATTATAATCCAAAACTTAATTTTCAAATTATAGTTTCGATATCTTTCTACCATTTGACTTCTTTATGTATTTTAACTATCCTTTTATATTATGTTCCAAACCTTTATTTTCAAAGTATATGTTTTTCAACTACCCTTTTACATTATAATCCAAAACGTCATTTCCAAATTGTAGTTTCGATATCTTTCTACCATTTGGCTTCCATATATTTTTCAACTATCATTTTACATTATGTCCCAAAACATGGTTACAATATCTTTCTATCCTTTTACATTATAATCTAAAACTTATTTTTTCAATTGTAGTTGAGATATCTTTCTACCATTTGACTCCGATATGTATTTCAACTATATTTTTATTATGTTCCAAAAATTTATTTTCAAAGTATATATTTTTCAACTATCCTTTATATTATACTATAAAATGTTATTTTCAAATTGTAGTCTCGATATATTTCTACCATTTGGCTTTTATATGTTATTCATCTATAATTTTACATTATGTTCCAAAATTTTATTTTCAAAGCATAGTATTTTTATCTTTATATATTTTTCATCTTTCTATCATTTGACTTTATATGTTATTCATCTTTCAACTATCCTTTATATTATTATAATTTTACATTATTTTTCTACAATTTGGCTTCTATATGTTATTTATCTTTCTTTCATTTGACTTTATATGTTTTTAAACTTTTTTTTTTTTACATTTTATTCGAAAACTTCTTTTCCAAACTTTATTTTCAAAGCGTAGTTTCAACATCTTTCTATCATTTGACTTTTTTATATTTTTAACTATCCTTTTACATTATAATCCAAAATATTATTTCCAAATTGTAGTGCTGATATTTTTCTACCATTTAACTTCTATATGTTTTTCAACTACCATTTTACATTATTTCCAAAACTTTATTTCCAAATCATAGTTATGAGACTTCTATATGTTTTTTCAAATATCTTTTTACATTATAATCCAAAAATTCATTTTCAAATCGTCGTTTTGATATATTTCTTCCATTTGACTGTTATAAGTATTTCAAGTATCCTATTACGTTATGTTCCTCATTTCGAAATCGTACTTTCGATTTATTTCTTTCATTTGACTTTTATTTCATATATTTTTTTAAGTTATGTTCCACATTTCCAAATCGTAGTTTCGATGTCTTTCTTCATTAGACTTCTATATATTTTTTAACTATCATTTTATATTGTGTTAAAAAAACTCCACTTAATTTTCAAATTATAGTTTCGATATCTTTCTACCATTTGACTTCTATATGTATTTCAATTATCCTTTTATATTATGTTCCAAAACTTTATTTTCAAAGTATATATTTTTTAACTATCCTTTTACATTATAATCCAAAACTTCATTTTCAAATTGCGGTTTCGATATCTTTCTATCATTTGACTTTTATATATTTTTCAACATCATTTTACATCATGTTCCAAAACTTTATTTTCAACGCATCGTTACGATATCTTCCTATCATTTGACTTGTATATGTTTTTCAACTATTTTTTTTACATTATCTTCGAAAACTTCTTTTCCGAAATCTTCCAAACTTCATTTCCATATCATAGTTTCGATATCTTCCAAAATTTATATCCAAATTATAATTTCGATATATTTCACCAATTTGACTTCTATATGTTTTTACATTGTCTTCCAAACTTTATTTTCAAATTGTAGTTTCAATATATTTCTACCATTTGACTTCTTTATGATCATATTCAAAGAATAGTTTCGATATATTTCTATCATTTGACTTATATATATATATTTTACTATTCTTTTATATTATAATCCAAAATATCATTTCCAAATTGTAGTTTCGATATATTTCTACCTTTTGGCTTCTATATATTTTTGAACTACCATTTTAGTTCCAAAACTTTATTTCCAAGCATATTTCCAATATCTTTCTATCATTTGACTTATATATTTTTTTCAACTATCTTTTTACATTATATTCCAAAATTTTATTTTTAAATCGTAGTTTTGATATCTTTTTTCCATTTAACTTTTATAATATTTCAACTATCATTTTTTACGTTATGTTTTAACTATCTTTTTACCTTATAAACCAAAAATTTGTTTCCAAATCGTAGTTTCGATATCTTTTTTCCATTTGACTTTTATATGTATTTCAACTATCCTTTTATGTTATCTTCCTCATTTCCAAATCGTAGTTTCGATGTCTTTATATCATTTGACTTCTTTATATTTTTCAACTATCCTTTTATATTTTGTTCCAAAACTCCACATTTTGAAGTATAATTTCAAAATTTTGCCCCGATTTGACTTATATATGTTTTCAACCATCCTTTATACAATTTGACTTCTATATGTTCATATTCAAAGCTTAGTTTCGATATATTTCTATCATTTGACTTATATATATATATTTTTTACTATTCTTTTACATTATAATCCAAAATATTATTTCTATATTGTAGTTTCGATATCTTTATACCCTTTGCTTCTATATGTTTTTGAACTACCACCGTTTTACATTATAATCCAAAATCTTTATTTTCAAAGCATCGTTACGATATCTTTCTATCATTTGACTTGTATATATTTTTCAACTATTTTTTTACATTATCTTCGAAAACTTTTTTCCGAAATCTTCCAAACTTCATTTCCAAATCATAGTGTCAATATATTTCTACAACTATATTTTGTTCCAAAACTCCACATTTTGAAGTATAATTTCAAAATTATGCCCCGATTTGACTTATATATGTTTTCAACCATCCTTTCTACGATTTGACTTCTATATGTTCATATTCAAAGCGTAGTTTCGATATCTTTCTATCATTTGACTTATATATATATATATATATATATATATATATATATATATATATATATATATATATATATATATATATATATATACTATCCTTTTCATTATAATCCAAAATATCATTTCCATATTGTAGTTTCGATATCTTTATACCCTTTGCTTCTATATATTTTTGAACTACCGTTTTACATTATGTTCCAAAACTTTATTTCCAAAGCATAGTTACGATATCGCTCTATCATTTGACTTATATTTGTTTTTCAACTATCATTTTACATTATGTTCCAAATCTTTATTTTCAAAGCATCGTTACGATATCTTTCTATCATTTGACTTGTATATGTTTTTCAACTATTTTTTTACATTATCTTCGAAAACTTCTTTTCCGAAATCTTCCAAACTTCATTTCCAAATCACAGTTTCGATATCTTCCAAAATTTATATCCAAATTATAATTTCGATATATTTCAACAATTTGACTTCTATATGTTTTTACATTGTCTTCCAAACTTTATTTTCAAATCGTAGTTTCAATATATTTCTACCATTTGACTTCTTTATGATCATATTCAAAGAATAGTTTTGATATATTTCTATCATTTGACTTCTATATATATTTTTTACTATCCTTTTACATTATAATCCAAAATATCATTTCCAAATTGTAGTTTCGATATATTTCTACCTTTTGGCTTCTATATATTTTTGAACAACCGTTTTAGTTCCAAAACTTTATTTCCAAGCATATTTCCAATAATTTTCTATCATTTGACTTCTATATATTTTTTCAACTATCTTTTTACATTATATTCCAAAATTTTATTTTCAAATCGTAGATTTGATATCTTTTTTCCATTTAACTTTTATAAGTATTTCAACTATCCTTTTTTAGGTTATGTTTTAACTATCTTTTTACATTATAAACCAAAAATTTATTTCCAAATCGTAGTTTCGATATCTTTTTTCCATTTGACTTTTATAAGTATTTCAACTATCCTTTTACGTTATCTTCCTCATTTCCAAATCGTAGTTTCGATGTCTTTATATCATTTGACTTCTTTATATTTTTCAACTATCCTTTTATATTTTGTTCCAAAACTCCACATTTTGAAGTATAATTTCAAAATTATGCCCCGATTTGACTTATATATGTTTTCAACCATCCTTTATACGATTTGACTTCTATATGTTCATATTCAAACCGTAATTTCGATATCTTTCTATCATTTGACTTATATATATATTTTACTATCCTTTTACATTATAATCCAAAATATCATTTCCATATTGTAGTTTTGATATCTTTATACCCTTTGCTTCTATATGTTTTTGAACTACCGTTTTACATTATGTTCCAAAACTTTATTTCCAAAGCATAGTTACGATATCGCTCTATCATTTGACTTCTATTTGTTTTTCAACTATCATTTTACATTATTTTTCAAATCTTTATTTTCAAAGCATCGTTACGATATCTTTCTATCATTTGACTTGTATATGTTTTTTAACTATTTGTTTTACATTATCTTCGAAAACTTCTTTTCCGAAATCTTCCAAACTTCATTTCCAAATCGTAGTTTCAATATATTTCTACAATTTTACTTCTATATGTTTTTACATTATCTTCCAAAATTTATTTCGAAATCGTAATTTCGATATATTTCAACAATTTGACTTCTATATGTTTTTACATTGTCTTCCAAACTTTATTTCCAAATCGTAGTTTCAATATATTTCTACCATTTGACTTCTATATGATCATTTTCAAAGCATAGTTTCAATATATTTCTATCATTTGACTTCTATATTTTTTTTTTACTATCCTTTTACATTATAATCCAAAATATTATTTCCAAATTGTATTTCAATATATTTCTACCATTTGGCTTCTATATATTTTTGAACTACCGTTTTATATTATGTTCCAAAACTTTATTTCCAAAGCATAGTGACGATATCTTTCTATTATTTGACTTCTATATATTTTTTTCAACTATCTTTTTACATTATAAACCAAAATTTTTATTTCCAAATCGTAGTTTCGATATCTTTCTTCCATTTGACTTTTATAAGTATTTCAACTATCCTTTTACGTTATCTTCCTCATTTCCAAATCGTATTTTCGATGTATTTATATCATTTGACTTCTTTATATTTTTCAACTATCATTTTATATTTTGTTCCAAAACTCCACATTTTGAAGTATAATTTCAAAATTATTCCCCGATTTGACTTATATATGTTTTCAACCATCCTTTCTACGATTTGACTTCTATATGTTCATATTCAAAGCGTAGTTTCGATATCTTTCTATCATTTGACTTATATATATATTTTTTACTATCCTTTTACATTATAATCCAAAATATCATTTCCATATTGTAGTTTCGATATCTTTATACCCTTTGCTTCTATATGTTTTTGAACTACCGTTTTACATTATGTTCAAAAACTTTATTTCCAAAGCATAGTTACGATATCGCTCTATCATTTGACTTCTATTTGTTTTTCAACTATCATTTTACATTATGTTCCAAATCTTTATTTTCAAAGCATCGTTACTATATCTTTCTATCATTTGACTTGTATATGTTTTTCAACTATTTGTTTTACATTATCTTCGAAAACTTCTTTTCCGAAATCTTCCAAACTTCATTTCCAAATCGTAGTTTCAATATATTTCTACAATTTTACTTCTATATGTTTTTACATTATCTTCCAAAATTTATTTCGAAATCGTAATTTCGATATATTTCAACAATTTGACTTCTATATGTTTTTACATTGTCTTCCAAACTTTATTTCCAAATCGTAGTTTCAATATATTTCTACCATTTGACTTCTATATGATCATATTCAAAGTATAGTTTCAATATATTTCTATCATTTGACTTCTATATGTTTTTCTTACTATCCTTTTACATTATAATCCAATATATCATTTCCAAATTGTAGTTTCGATATATTTCTACCATTTGGCTTCTATATATTTTTGAACTACCGTTTTATATTATGTTCCAAAACTTTATTTCCAAAGCATATTGACGATATCTTTCTATTATTTGACTTCTATATATTTTTCAACTATCTTTTTACATTATAAACCAAAAATTTATTTCCAAATCGTAGTTTCGATATCTTTCCTCCATTTGACTTTTATAAGTATTTCAACTATCATTTTATGTTATCTTCCTCATTTCTAAATCGTAGTTTCGATGTCTTTATATCATTTGACTTCTTTATATTTTTCAACTATCCTTTTATATTTTGTTCCAAAACTCCACATTTTGAAGTATAATTTCAAAATTATGCCCCGATTTGACTTATATATGTTTTCAACCATCCTTTCTACGATTTGACTTCTATATGTTCATATTCAAAGCGTAGTTTCGATATCTTTCTATCATTTGACTTATATATTTTTTTTTTTATTATCCTTTTACGTTATAATCCAAAATATCATTTCTATATTGTAGTTTCGATATCTTTATACCCTTTGCTTCTATATGTTTTTGAACTAGCGTTTTACATTATGTTCCAAAACTTTATTTTCAAAGCATAGTTACTATATCTCTCTATCATTTGACTTCTATTTGTTTTTCAACTATCATTTTACATTATGTTCCAAATCTTTATTTTCAAAGCATCGTTACGATATCTTTCTATCATTTGACTTGTATATATTTTTCAACTATTTTTACATTATCTTCGAAAACTTCTTTTTCGAAATCTTCCAAACTTCATTTCCAAATCGTAGTTTCGATATATTTCTATAATTTTACTTCTATATGTTTTTACATTATTTTCCAAAATTTATTTCGAAATTGTAATTTCGATATATTTCAACAATTTGACTTCTATATGTTTTTACATTGTCTTCCAAACTTTATTTCCAAATCGTAGTTTTAATATATTTCTACCATTTGACTTCGATATGATCATATTCAAAACATAGTTTCAATATATTTCTATCATTTGACTTCTATATTTTTTTTCACTATCTTTTTACATTATAATCCAAAATATCATTTCAAAATTGTAGTTTCGATATATTTCTACCCTTTGGCTTATATATATTTTTGAACTACCGTTTTATATTATGTTCCAAAACTTTATTTCCAAAGAATAGTGACGTTATCTTTCTATCATTTGACTTCTATATATTTTTTCAACTATCTTTTTACATTATAATCCAAAAATTTATTTTCAAATCGTAGTTTCGATATCTTTTTTCCATTTGACTTTTATAAGTATTTCAACTATCCTTTTACGTTATATTTCAACTATCTTAAATTTGACCTAAATTTGATTTTTAAGCGGTCCGTCTATGCTATCTTCAAAACTTTACTTCTTAAGTATAGTTTCAATATCTTTCTTTCATTGCCTTCTATATTTTTTTAACCATTATTTACATTATCTTCCAAAACTTCATTTTCAAAACGTTGTTTCAATTTCTTTCTATCATTATTTGACTTCTATATATTTTTGAACTATCACTTTACATTATATTTCAAAATTTTATTTCTAAAGCATAATTAAATATCTTTTTATCATTTGACTTCTATATGTTTTTCAACTATCCTTTTACATTATAATCTAAAACTTATTTTTTCAATTGTAGTTGAGATATCTTTCTACCATTTGACTCCGATTTGTATTTCAACTATCTTTTTATTATGTTCCAAAAAATTATTTCCAAAGTATATATTTTTCAACAATCCTTTATATTATAATATAAAACGTCATTTTCAAATTGTAGTCTCGATATATTTCTACCATTTGGCTTCTATATGTTATTCATCTATAATTTTACATTATGTTCCAAAACTTTATTTTCAAAGCATAGTATTTTTAACTTTATATATTTTTCATCTTTCTATCATTTGACTTTATATGTTATTCATCTTTCAACTATCCTTTATATTATTATAATTTTACATTATTTTTCTACAATTTGGCTTCTATATGTTATTTATCTTTCTACCATTTGACTTTATATGTTTTTAAACCCTTTTTTTTACATTTTATTCGAAAACTTCTTTTCCAAACTTTATTTTCAAAGCATAGTTTCAACATCTTTCTATCATTTGACTTTTTTATATTTTTAACTATGCTTTTACATTATAATCCAAAATATTATTTTCAAATTGTAGTGTTGATATTTTTCTACCATTTGACTTCTATATGTTTTTCAACTACTGTTTTACATTATTTCTAAAACTTTATTTCCAAATCATAGTTATGATATATTTCTAACATTTGACTGCTATATGTTTTTTCAAATATGTTTTTACATTATAATCCAAAAATTCATTTTCAAATCGTCGTTTTGATATATTTCTTCCATTTGACTTTTATTAGTATTTCAAGTATCCTATTACGTTATGTTCCTCATTTCGAAATCGTAGTTTCGATTTATTTCTTTCATTTGACCTTTATAAGTATTTCATATTTTTTTTAAAGTTATGTTCCACATTTCCAAATCGTAGTTTCGATGTCTTTCTTCATTAGACTTCTATATATTTTTTAACTATCCTTTTATATTGTGTTAAAAAACTCAACTTAATTTTCAAATTATAGTTTCAATCTTTCTACCATTTGACTTCTATATGTATTTCAATTATCCTTTTATATTATGTTCCAAAACTATATTTCCAAAGTATATATTTTTCAACTATCCTTTTACATTATAATCCAAAACTTTATTTTCAAATTGCAGTTTCGATATCTTTCTATCATTTTACATTATGTTCAAAACTTTATTTGCAAAGCATCGTTACAATATCTTCCTATCATTTGACTTGTATATGGTTTTCAACTATTTTGTTTACATTATCTTCAAAAACTTATGTTCCGAAATCTTCCAAACTTCATTTCCAAATCATAGTTTCGATATCTTCCAAAATTTATATCCAAATTATAATTTGGATATATTTCAACAATTTGACTTCTATATGTTTTTACATTGTCTTCCGAACTTTATTTTCAAATCGTAGTTTCAATATATTTCTACCATTTGACTTCTTTATGATCATATTCAAAGCATAGTTTTGATATATTTCTATCATTTGACTTCTATATATATTTTTTACTATCCTTTTACATTATAATCTAAAATGTCATTTTCAAATTGTAGTTTCGATATATTTCTACCTTTTGGCTTCAATATATTTTTGAACTACCGTTTTAGTTCCAAAACTTTATTTCCAAGCATATTTCCAATATCTTTCTATCATTTGACTTGTATATATTTTTTCAACTATCTATTTACATTATATTCCAAAATTTTATTTTCAAATCGTAGTTTTGATATCTTTTTTCCATTTAACTTTTATAAGTATTTCAACTATCCTTTTTTACGTTATGTTTTAACTATCTTTTTACATTATAAACCAAAATTTTATTTCCAAATCGTAGTTTCGATATCTTTTTTCCATTTGACTTTTATAAGTATTTCAACTATCCGTTATCTTACTCATTTCCAAATCGTAGTTTCGATGTTCTTTATATCATTTGACTTCTTTATATTTTTCAACTATCCTTTTATATTTTGTTCCAAAACTCCACATTTTGAAGTATAATTTCAAAATTATGTCCCGATTTGACTTATATATGTTTTCAACCATCGTTTCTACGATTTGACTTCTATATGTTCATATTCAAAGCGTAGTTTCGATATCTTTCTATCATTTGACTTATATATATATTTTTTACTATCCTTTTACATTATAATCCAAAATATCATTTCCATATTGTAGTTTCGATATCTTTATACACTTTTCTTCTATATGTTTTTGAACTACCGTTTTACATTATGTTCCAAAACTTTATTTTCAAAGCATAGTTACGATATCGCTCTATCATTTGACTTCTATTTGTTTTTCAACTATCATTTTACATTATGTTCCAAATCTTTATTTTCAAAGTATCGTTACGATATCTTTCTATCATTTGACTTGTATACGTTTTTCAACTATTTTTTTACATTATCTTCGAAAACTTTTTTTCCGAAATCTTCCAAACTTCATTTCCAAATCATAGTGTCAATATATTTCTACAATTTTACTTCTATATTGTTTTACATTATCTTCCAAAATTTATTTTGAAATCGTAATTTAGATATATTTCAACAATTTGACTTCTATATATTTTTACATTGTCTTCCAAACTTTATTTCCAAATTGTAGTTTCAATATATTTCTACCATTTGACTTCTATATGATAATATTCAAAGCATAGTTTCAATATATTTCTATCATTTGACTTCTATATTTTTTTTTACTATCCTTTTACATTATAATCCAGAATATCATTTCCAAATTGTAGTTTCGATATATTTCTACCATTTGGCTTCTATATATTTTTTAATTACCGTTTTATATTATGTTCCAAAACTTTATTTCCAAAGCATAGTGACGATATCTTTCTATTATTTGACTTCTATATATTTTTTCAGCTATCTTTTTACATTATAAACCTAAAATTTATTTCCAAATCGTAGTTTCGATATCTTTCTTCCATTTGACTTTTATAATTATTTCAACTATCCTTTTACGTTATCTTCCTCATTTCCAAATCGTAGTTTCGATATTTTTGTATCATTTGACTTCTTTATATTTTTCAACTTTCCTTTTATATTTTGTTCCAAAACTCCACATTTTGAAATATAATTTCAAAATTATGCCCCGATTTGACTTTTATATATTTTTAACTATCATTTTACATTATAATCCAAAATATTATTTTCAAATTGTAGTTTTGATATTTTTCTACCATTTGACTTCTATATGTTTTTAACTACCGTTTTACATTATTTCCAAAACTTTATTTCCAAATCATAGTTATGATATCTTTCTAACATTTGACTTCTATATGTTTTTTCAAATATCTTTTTACATTATAATCCAAAAATTTATTTTCAAATTGTCGCTTTGATATATATCTTCCATTTGACTTTTATTAGTATTTCAAGTATCCTATTACGTTATGTTCCTCATTTCGAAATCGTAGTTTCGATTTATTTCTTTCATTTGACTTTTATAAGTATTTCATATTTTTTTTAAAGTTATGTTCCACATTTTCAAATCGTAGTTTCGATGTCTTTCTTCATTAGACTTCTATATATTTTTTAACTATCCTTTTATATTGGGTTTAAAAACTCCACTTAATTTTTAAATTATAGTTTCGATATCTTTCTACCATTTGACTTCTATATGTATTTCAATTATCCTTTTATATTATGTTCCAAAACTTTATTTTCAAAGTATATATTTTTCAACTATCATTTTACATTATGTTCCAAAACTTTATTTTCAAAGCATCGTTACGATATCTTCCTATAATTTGACTTGTATATGTTTTTCAACTATTTTTTTTACATTATCTTCGAAAACTTCTTTTCCAAAATCTTCCAAACTTCATTTCCAAATCATAGTTTCGATATCTTCCAAAATTTATATCCAAATTGTAATTTCGATATATTTCAACAATTTGACTTCTATATGTTTTTACATTGTCTTCCAAACTTTATTTCCAAATCGTAGTTTCAATATATTTATACCATTTGACTTCTTTATGATCATATTCAAAGCATAGTTTCGATATATTTCTATCATTTGACTTATATATATATATTTTACTATCCTTTTACATTATAATCCAAAATATCATTTCCAAATTGTAGTTTCGATATATTTCTACCTTTTGGCTTCTATATATTTTTGAACTACCGTTTTAGTTTCAAAACTTTATTTCCAAGCATATTTCCAAAATCTTTCTATCATTTGACTTCTATATATTTTTTCAACTATCTTTTTACATTATATTCCGAAATTTTATTTTCAAATCGTGGTTTTGATATCTTTTTTCCATTTAACTTTTATAAGTATTTTAACTATCCTTTTTTACGTCATGTTTTAACTATCTTTTTACATTATAAACCAAAAATTTATTTCCAAATCGTAGTTTCGATATCTTTTTCCCATTCGACTTTTATAAGTATTTCAACTATCCTTTTACGTTATCTTCCTCATTTCCAAATCGTAGTTTCGATATCTTTATATCATTTGACTTCTTTATATTTTTCAACTATCCTTTTATATTTTGTTCCAAAACTCCACATTTTGAAGTATAATTTCAAAATTATGCCCCGATTTGACTTATATATGTTTTCAACAATCCTTTCTATGATTTGACTTCTTTATGTTCATATTCAAAGCGTAGTTTCGATATCTTTCTATCATTTGACTTATATATATATTTTTTACTATTCTTTTACATTATAATCCAAAATATCATTTCCATATTGTAGTTTTGATATCTTTATACCCTTTGCTTCTATTTGTTTTTGAACTACCGTTTTACATTATGTTCCAAAACTTTATTTTCAAAGCATAGTTACGATATCTCTCTATCATTTGACTTCTATTTGTTTTTCAACTATCATTTTACATTATGTTCCAAATCTTTATTTTCAAAGCATCGTTACGTTACTTTCTATTATTTGACTTGTATATGTTTTTCAACTATTTTTTTACATTATCTTCGAAAACTTCTTTTCCAAAATCTTCCAAACTTCATTTACAAATCGTAGTTTCGATATATTTCTACAATTTTACTTCTATATGTTTTTACATTATCTTCCAAAATTTATTTCAAAATCGTAATTTCGATATATTTCAACAATTTGACTTCTATATGTTTTTATATTGTCTTCCAAACTTTATTTTCAAATCGTAGTTTCAATATATTTCTACCATTTGACTTCTATATTGTCATATTCAAAGCATAGTTTCAATATATTTCTATCATTTGACTTCTATATTTTTTTTTTCTATCCTTTTACATTATAATCCAAAATATCATTTCTAAATTGTAGTTTCGATATATTTCTACTGTAAACCCCCAGATTTTGCAAGAATTTTAAATTGGGATTTTTCACAATTTTCTGGAATTTCCTGGGATTTTTCTGTAATTAAGATCAGGTTTCTAATTATTAAATAATTTTTAATTGTTAATAAATAATATTAAAATAATATGAAATAATATTTTTGGATGTAAAATGAAAAACTGGACTTAGGGTAATTTTTTCTGGAATTTATTGGGCCCCGGACCTATTTTTTAATTGCCTAAAAATTATTTAATTATTTATTTATTTATTATTATTATTATTATTATTATTATTATTATTATTATTATTATTATTATTATTATTTATAAATTACATCCGGCCCAGCCCGCTCGGCCCCGGCCCAGTTTCCCTCCGGCCCAAACCCGCTAGCGGGTCGGGTCGGGTAGGGTCGGTCAAACCCGACCCGCCACCGACCCATTCCCCTCTCCCCGCGTTTTCCCCGCAATCGCCCGAGTCCGCCGCGCCCGGCCGCTCCGCACGCCGCTGCGAGCGCCGCGCCATGGCCGCCTCGCCCCGCAACTGCCGGCCGACCTCCCCCTCTCCTCCGCCCTCCTCAGCCTACTTAAACCCTCTCCTCCCCGTTCTCCTCCTCCCTCAGTCCCCCTCAACCGAGCCCTAGCCTCGGCTCCGGTCACCGCTCCGCCCTGACCTCGCTGTGCCGCCGACCTCGCCGCCGCCGTACCACCACCGGCCACCGTCGCCTCCTCCTCCTTCCTCTCCTTCCTCCGCCCTTCCCGTCGGCTCCGGCGCCCAACGAGCAGCAGCAACCAGTAACAGCGGCGGAGCCCGGCTCCGGCGAGCCTCCGGTTGGCTCCGCCCGTCCCCGGCGAGCCGCCCTCGGCCTCCCAGCGCGCCGCCGGCCAACGCCCCGCCGCCTACGGCCAGATTCCCCTGAACCCTAACCCTAATTCCTTCCCTGTGTCCGACACGTACACGTTTCAACCCCGGTTTTCGGGTCCCCTTCAGGTGCGTGTAACTTTAGCCTCGTAGCTCTGTTTTCGATTCTGCAAATTGCGTTGCGAAGCCTGTACGACCCTCTCGGTGCCCGGATAAACCGCTCGGGGCATCGTGTCCTGTGGTGATCGCACACCGCGATCCAAAAACAGGAAAAACCAGACCCTGTTTCACCCCGGAACTGAGTGCGCTCCGCCAAACGGGACGACTTGGTCGCGTGCGGTCTTCACAGATACGTGCGCATCGTCGATACGGACGTGTGAGTCTCCGTGGAAGCTGATTCGGGTGTGCGTGCACACCGGAATCAACGCGTATCCGCGGACATCGCCCCGTATCCGCCTTTTCTGCATTTCACCCTAACTTCGTGCACACACGTCGGATCGAGACGAAACTTGCGCCATCGGACTCGTAGCGATACGCTGGTCCTGTGGGTCAAGTTTGGTTCGATTCTGAGAACGTTGACGAAATCGCGTGTCGTGGGCCCCACATGTCCCGCTCGACGGGCGATTTTGTGATCGGCTCATCGGAATCCAAATCTGAAAGTTCCGTTGGGTTCGTATCATCGTTCCTGACCTGTTGACACTAAGTTTGGTGAATTTGGAGACCTTTGACCCGGATACGTTTTTCGGTGCAAAGCGGGCCCACCGGCGGACCCCTTTTTACCCGAAACTGCCGTTTTTGCCCTTGTCTCCAAATTAGACCCAAGGACAGGCGTTTCTAGCTATTTGACATCTTCTGAGCATGATGGTAATGTCTATTTCAGCTTTTGGACTCATCTCTGGACTTTTCCTCCAAGAACCAAATTAATCAGATCCAAACAACAGGCAAGTACCTGCACTTCAAGTTTATTCTTTATATTGTGATAATTAATTCCTTGCTCTACTAGTACCATTGGATGTTTACACGTAGTGTTAGAATCTGGATTTCCTGTCTTGAATACTGGATTTCATGTCTTGCTTTCGTGTCGGGTGGGAGAATACTGAAAGGCATGTAGTTTATCCTGACCCTTGCCATGATTAATAGCTGTTGGTACACGACTGTCCATCAGCCGGATCTCGATTATTCCTGTTTAATAGCCGTCTATGACGGCCGGTTTAACCCTATAAACCCCTACATGCCAACTAGGTATTCTAAATACACAAGTTCACACACATAGTTTCTTGTCTTGTTACAGTTCCTATTGTCTGGTTGTAATTCATTTTCCTGTCACCTTGTTCCTGTTTTACTCATGTCCCTGTCTTACAGCAATTAACACTTAGTTATTGTTACTATTTATTTATACATATCCTCAACATGATACCTGTCAGTTCCTTCCTACTTGTCATAAATATTTAGTTTAATCTTTGTTGTGCATTGTGTACTTTGCTCCTTTCCTGACTGGATCCGTTGTTTTAGGCGATGATGAGGACTTGCCCCTACCTGTTATGCCACTATGAGTTAGCAGGTGACCCATATGAGGAGCCAGTTCCCACCCAGGAGGCTACTTCTGCAGAGTAGTTAGCAGTAGCTGCTTATTTATTTCTTTCAGCACATACTCGGGTTTGTCCCCGAGTTATCTTCTGGCTTGTATTAACTGTGGATTTGGTTGTCACAGATTAAATGTTATAAAATCTTAGCATTCCTATTTCCTGTGATTATTCTTACATGTTCATTATTGTGGATGAGATAGATACTTATTGACCCCAGAAATGACCTAGACAGCGTACTACCGCCGACACTGCGGCGTAGGCTGGACGTGCCCACGCACTCGTGCCCGAATAACCGGGTGCGGGTCGTGACATCTACCTTTTGGCTTCTATATATTTTTGAACTATCGTTTTAGTTTCAAAACTTTATTTCCAAGCATATTTCAATATCCTTCTATCATTTGACTTCTATATATTTTTTCAACTATCTTTTTACATTATAATCCATAAATTTATTTTCAAATCATAGTTTCGTAATCTTTTTTCCATTTGACTTTTATAAGTATTTTAACTATCCTTTTATGGTATGTTTCAACTATCTTAAATTTTACCTCAATTAGATTTTTAAGCGGTCCGTCTACATTATCTTCAAAACTTTACTTCTTAAGTATAGTTTCAATATTTTTCTTTCATTGGCTTCTATATGTTTTTTAACTATTATTTACATTATCTTCCGAAACTTCATTTCCAAAACGTAGTTTCAATTTCTTTCTATCATTATTTGACTTCTATATGTTTTTTAACTATCACTTAATCTTTCTATAATTTGACTTCTATATGTTTTTCAACTATCATTTTACATTATAATCTAAAACTTTATTTTTCAATTGTATTTGAGATATCTTTCTACCATTTGACTCCGATATGTATTTCAACTATCTTTTTATTATGTTCCAAAAATTTATTTCCAAAGTATATGTTTTTCAACTATCCTTTATATTATAATATAAAACGTCATTTTCAAATTGTAGTCTCGATATATTTCTACCATTTGGCTTGTATTTGTTATTCATCTATAATTTTAGGTTATGTTCCAAAACTTTATTTTCAAAGCATAGTATTTTTAACTTTATATATTTTTCATCTTTCTATCATTTGACTTTATATGTTATTCATCTTTCAATTATCCTTTATATTATTATAATTTTACATTATTTTTCTACAATTTGGCTTCTATATGTTATTTATCTTTCTATCATTTGACTTTATATGTTTTTAAACCCTTTTTTTTACATTTTATTCGAAAACTTCTTTTCCAAACTTTATTTTCAAAGCGTAGTTTCAACATCTTTCTATCATTTGACTTTTTTATATTGGGGAAGAGGCGGGGGTTCCATGGGAGGTGAATGGGGACGGTCGCCGGCGGCCACGGCGGCGGAAACGGCCGCCGGCAGGTGAAGGGTCGGGGAAGGGAAAGTTTGGGGGTTAGGTTACAGGCGGGTCGGGTCGGGTACCTAGCGGGTCGGGTCTGACCCGGATCCGACCCATTAAGGGTTTGGGCCGGTTCAGGCAGACCGGACGGTCCGGTTCGGTTTTATATTGGGTTTAGGTAAACCGGGTTTAATATTGGGTTTATTTAATTAGGTTAAATTAATCGATAGTTTTTAAGGCTTTAAAAAATCCATCCGGGGTCCAATAAATTCTCGGAAAATTATCCTATGTCTAGTTTTTCATTTTACACCATAAAATATTATTTTTATAATATTTTAATATTAATTCATAACATTTAAAAATCATTTAATAATTAAAACACCTTAGTTTAATTTCAGAAAAAGATCAAAAAATTTCAAAAAATTGTGAAAAATCCAAATTTAAAATTTTTTGAAAATCAGGGGGTTTACAATCTACCCCCCTTAAGAGGATTGCGTTCTCGCAATCAAAGAATAACCGGTCCAACAGAGATGACACGGTTGCAAAATTTATTCGAATCAGAAAATCAAGGTTGAGGGTTTAAACACATAGGGAAAAATTATTTTCCTAAGCACTGGAAGTTATACAATTTTTCAAATGTAGAAAATCTAGAAAATTACAGTTTTAGAAAACCAGTTTTATCCTTTAAAAACTTATCAGTTTAACATTTATAAAACATTCTAGATTATTTAGCAAGTTCAAAAATTACTTAGGTGATCACTAGGTTATCTATTATTAGCAAGTTAAAACTGTTAAGTTAAATCTAGGGTCACGAACCAGCAGGCACGAAGTAAAGCAATAATAGAAACATAAAACTATAGAAACTTACGCGCATTAGCTACTCCTTGGTTCTGCGCGTCTTCCAAGGTCATCGCGAAGGCTTGTCCGCGTCCTTGTGGTGGATTCCTCTGCTGCTGCTGGGCCTGTTGGAAGAGTGCTGCTTGTGGTGCCAAGGGTGGCCTCGGCTGATACCCTCCTGGTGCTGGTAGAGCTTGTTGGGTTGTCCTTGGTGCTCCTCCTCGATGCTGAGGACAATCCTTGGCTATGTGTTGATTGGTTCCGCAAATCAAGCATAATCCCAACTTGCGTCTGCAGTCATTCTCAAAATGGCCTACCTTGCCACAGTATTGACATGTAGGTAATGTCTGCGGAGAGGCTCTGGGTAGCTGGTGTATGTGAGGTCTCTTTGCAGCTTCTTCTTGTGGTGCTTTGGCTGATGTGGAAGACCGTTTCAAACTGGTCTCTCTCCTGGTGACGCGTTCCATGCGTCGGGCTGCAGCGAGAACGTTCGAGTAAGAGGTAGGTGCGACGGATCCGATGAGTCTCTGCAGCTCGAAGTTTAGTCCGTTGAAGAATTTCTCAGCCTTCTCTTCTTCCGTTGGGATCAAAGTAGGGGCGAAGCGACTTAGACGAATGAATTCTGCGTTGTACTCCTCCACTCTCATGCTGCTCTGAGTGAGACGATTGAACTTGTCCCGAAGTTCTGATCGAGCGATAGCCGGAATGTACATCTCCTGAAAGAGTCTGGAAAACTCTTCCCAAGTGACTTGGTCTGGTCCGAGCCTGGTCTCTTCAGATAGCCACCAATGATGAGCATTGTCCGTCAACTGCATTCTAACAGCGGTCATCCAACGTTCTCTTAGAAGTTCAGCTGCTTCCAACTGGTGTTGTATGTTGGTGAGCCACTCATGAACTTCGGTTGGTCCTTCTTTGCCCGAAAAGGTACGGGACTTGAGTTGACGGAAATCGGTGATAGACCCCGTTGCTGGTCGCCTAGCTTGTGGATTCGCCTGCTCCAATGCGGTTACTAGGCTGGTCCTTAAATACTCTGCCTCATGATGCTGCGCCTCCTGATGAATTTGTTGTTGGGCTTGCATCATTGCGTAGATCATTTGAAATATGTGCTGCCCGTCTATAGGTTGCCCTTGTGGAAATACGGGCATCGGTGGAACGAACTGCGGAGGCGGCGGGATGTCATCACGCCGGAACCTTGAATTTTGCTGGGCTGCTTGATTGCTTTGAGAAGTTTGTCCTCGGTCTTCGGGTGTCACTCCTTCATCATAAGTGACCACAGCATCGTGCGGTGTATCTAAGGGATTCTCGTCGCTGGTTCTCGGATCCATTACTCTGCATCAAAAATAAAATATAAGAAGCGCACATGTCACGCCCCAGTTCCAAAATGCCGAGAGACCAGACACGTGGCAATGGCCAGCAGCACGCACCGATGGACAACCCAATTTAATGGATCCATCAGGGCATACTTAAGCTGTAAAATCAAGTCTACGACAACATGGCACAACTAATCTCATCCACACAAGATATAAAATATGAACCACAGAATAAATAAGGAATATAAATCATCAGCTAGTCTCAACAAAGTGCTTCGGGGAACAACCCGATAAATATCTGATACAATGGTTCAACAGACCAAAATATAAATGACTGAATAAAGTAAATACTGAGCATGAAACATAGATGCTCAGGAAAAGTCTTCAGCTAACACCTCGTCATCGGGTGTCGGTACAGCTCCTAGATCAGCTCCTACTGCGGTCCCGTATACCTCGGGATAGATCTCGTCCTCAAATCCTGGGGACATAATCCATATCCAGGTCCTCAGGGGACATAGCAAGGTACAGAAAATACAAGCCAAAATAAATGTAGTGCAGCAAATAATGAAATAAATGGGGTAAGTATGTAACCATCTATGTGAAATGCAAGATGAGAGCAACACGAGTACTCAGGCTGAGCCACTACAAGCTCTGTGTCAGGGAGCCGGTAGCGGTAATAACCGGTAGTGGGTCTAGCTCTGCTCCGAGAGTCCACGACCTCTCAATAATAGAAGATATATATATAAAACAGCCTGTAGCCTGTGTGTCTCTCCCCACCCAATGTAACCACGCATATCATGACCATAACGTCTCATGTCCATATCAAGCGGGATCATAGCTAATGCAACCAGTCATACAATATCTAAGAACATAATGTCCATGTCCAGTCCTGTATCCTATACAGAATCACCACAAATATCTCGGAAATATCCTATCTCATGAGTAGTGTCAAGTGTCCTGGGTCAAAGTGTACTTGGTAAGACAAGTACGAGAATGTAAAGTGTCACGAATGTCCATCTCTAGATGACAGTACCCAACACCGCGTACGGTGTTGGCACCCGACTAATAATCGGACGCTAAGTACGTCACACGGTCCTAGGTTAAGCATGCACAACAATATAATGAAGCAAGAAAAATATATAACAATACTGCAGAGTTTGGCAAGGTACACTTGCTTGGGGTCCTGCTGCTGGTATGAATCAGAGTCCAAGTCACAGTCCAAATAGCCTATGTATTATAATTTACCATGTCAAAAGATAATTTATTTTAACTTATTTAATTCTGGAATAATTATTCTAAAATCCTATTTTAATCTTATTATTCTGATTTTTAGGTTAATTCCTAAATTTTGTCCAAAGGAACTGAATTTTATCAACTCGAGACTCATGACACACAAATCGAGGCAATCTGTTGACCAAAAAGTCAACTGATACAAACTCAACTTTCATGCATGATTTCTTGTAGATTTCATCATCAAAAACATGCTGGAATTTACGGCTCGTCCGAATTCAAATTCGTTTGAGAATTATGGCACATACAAGTTTCGTATCGTGCATCGATGGTTAAATTCTAACCTAGAAGTTCTACAGAATTAACAGTATGAAAATACATCGAATTAAATTCTGGGAAAAAATATGTCAATGATCTCGACATTAGCTTTCCGAAACTTTAAACGGTTCATGATTCTGATTCCTGGTTCTCCCGAAATCGCGAAAATATTGAAACACGTCTATTTTCGGACAAGCTGTGCTATATGAATTTTCCAGAATTTAATACTCATAATTTTGTAAAACAAATTATATAATCAGAAAGCTAACCTCAATATTGTTCTAATGCAAGAAACTAGGTCTCGTTTGGAGTCCGGAGCTATGCGCAATGGCTTCTGGAAGATAAAGGAACCCTATATGGCAATTCTCCAAAATCTCTCTCTCTAAAAATAATGGGATAATTAGGGTTATAATAATATATATATATATATAGGGATGTTGAGCGGCTGAATGAAAGTTGATAGGGTGACACGTGTCATGATTTGATTGGATGGTTTTGGTTATATTATTTTTTTTTATTTGCCTTTATCAAAATATTATTTTAGTCGTTTTAAATCTAAATAACTCAAAATAAACATTAAAAATAAACATAAAAATCTAGAAAAATTACAGAAAATATATTTTGAACCTAAAAACCCTAGAAAAATATTTGGGATAATTATATATTCATAGATTTCCTACTAGGAGAAGCTCTAAAAATTAGTTTTGCCATAAAACTAAAAATAAATACTAACATTATTCCAAAAATTCTGAAATAATTCCAGAAAATATATAATAATATTATAAACCTTAGAAAATAACGTGGGTCCATTCTATATTCCTGGGCTTGCACAATAAATTCTACAAGTCCTAAAAATTAGTTATTAGCCTAAATAACTCCCAATAAATACTAAAAATACTCAGAAAATTCCCAAAAACTTCTAGAAAATATATTTTAATATTTAGAACCTAAAATAAAAGTTTGGAATATTTTTAATTATATTTGAATCTAAAATAAATTCTTGAAAATCCTAGAAAATTACAAAAAATTGTAAAAAATCCAAATTAAAAATTTCTGAAAAATCAGGGGGTTACAACACAGGATTCAAGACAAGATGCAAGTCAAAAATTAATTGAATACGATACAGATATCAAGAACGATTCAAGCAAGTGGATGAGATCCTAAAAACTTATCCTATCTTAGTGCAGGCTTGTTCGGTCCCTAAGTTGAAACCGAACAATTTAGTCGATGACCTGCATGGGCCACCACAAAAACCATGTCACGCCCCAGTCCCAAAATACCAAGGGACTAGACACGTGGCAATGGCCAGCAGCACGCACCGATGAACAACCCAATTTAATGAATCCATCGGGGCATACTTAAGCTGTAATATAGGTCTACAACAACAAGTCAGAACTATTCTCATCCACACACAATATAATAAGAACAATAGCAAATAAGGAAAGTACATCAACATCCAGTCTCAGCAAAGTAAATCGGGGAACAACCCGATATAAAGTCTGTTACAATTGTTTAATTAAACAGGAAAGAGAGTCTATTTGCCATAAAAACTGAGCATGGAAGAAGCAGATGTTCAGGAGAAGTCCTCAGCGATCACCTCGTCCTCAAGTACTGGTACTGTTCCGAGAAGTGCACCTGTTCCGTATACCTCTGGATAAACCTCGTCTGCAAATCCTGGGGACATAATCCGGATCCAGGTCCTCAGGGGACATAGCAAGGTACAGATAATACAAGTCAAAAGATAATGCAGTGCGGCAAGTAAATGAAACAATAGGGTCAACTATATAACCATCTATGTGAAATGCAAGTTGAGAGCATCACTAGCACTTAGGCTGATACCACTACAAGCTCTGTGTCGGGGAGCCGGTAGCGGTTATACTATGCTATGTAATTTACTATGATGTGGCCTATATATATATAATCAGCCTGTAGCCTGTGTGTCTCTCCCCACCCAATGTAATCATATGTCTCATGTCCACGATGCCTCATGTCCATGTCACGTAAGATCATATCTAATGCAGTAAGTCATACTATGTCTATGAATATAATATCTAGGAATATAATATAATGTCTATGTCAATCCTGCAACCTACACAGAATGTCACGACCCGCACCCGAAAAATCGGGCATGAGTCGTGGGTACGTCCAGCCTACGCCGCAGCATCGACGGTAGAACGCTGTCTAGGTCAACTATCTAGATAACTCACAAAAAATCTGCCATGACCTCTCCAAAAGGAGGGCAACCACGCAATCAATATATAAACCTGTCAAGATCTCAACTCCAAACGGAGGAGCAATATCATAATGATAATCTCAAGTACTCAATCACGAATCTAAGCACGATAAGATAACAAGAAGGTCTAACAACTAAAAGTCTAACCAACAACAACTACAAACCACCACAACATCAATAATAATAATACATCATCTAAATCATCCAAAATAATATGCAAACAAGGTCTCAATCCAAAATCGAAGACAAATCCGGTGCTAAAAGCTAATAAAAACAACAACAGGGACTTAGTGATCCCGGCTACCAACTCAGAAATTACCCCTAAACTAGAGGGTCCCTGTCTGCACCATCGACAGGCTCAGGTCCATAAAACGTCGGACACCAATCCTCCGGATACTCTGAAAAATATGTCCAGTCAGGACTGAAGCAAGTACATCTCTAACAGCAGTTCCATTTAAATGATAAAAACTATAAAACAGTTATAGCAAGTAGCAAGAAGAATGAAGCAAGTATGAAACAAGGAAATATGTATAACTGGTGCATAAAGGTAAAGATGCATGGATATCAGAGCAAGATAGTAATAACTGCAAGATACAGGAAATCTAAGCTAAGATCAAGTCCGTGCACATGAACGTGTAGTGAGTCCAACATGAAAAATATGTAGTGAGTCAAGTCCAGAAACATGTAAGTGAGACAAGTCAAGAAATGCATGAGAGTCCAGACTATAAAGAATGAACTCGGTGTCTTTGAAATACTTGTTTCGACATGTAAACGGCTAGGGGTAAGTGTTTGTGGTATTAAACGAAAGAATGAAAGTGTATTTCAATGACAGGGTTTATGCGAAACCCGCGCCCTTTGGTTTACAAACAAACTTGTACAATGTAATCCTATACGAGGATGTGGGAGTACAATTTATTTAATCTGGGTATAAATTGCTATAGGTATCTGATCTGCAGTCGATCACTTTAGCCCTTGGACCACACGATGTTGAAAAAGTGCTGTAGAAGACAGGTAGCAGCTTCGAAGGTTGCAGGAGAGGGTGGATGCACGATGCCAAAGTCGTCGATCCCTGCTCTTTGCCTGAGCTCCGGTCTCTCTCTCTCTCTCTCTCTCTCTCTCTCTCTCTCTCTCTCTCTCTTGACCTTTTGATCTGGTATTGGTTTTTCTTGACCAAGTTTTCGACCCTCCAATTTGTCGACCTTGTTCGTTTTTTTCGACCTTGTTCCCCATTGATAGGGGTCTCTATTTATAGAGTTTTGGTGACAGTGACCACTCCGTCGGTGTAAAAACCGAGGAGTGGGAAGTACAGCACCCCTTTACACAATGGTTAAGATAACCAATGCCTGCGTATAGATGACCTTTTGAGTGAGCATGTGACGCGTGTCCAACTAAGGGGACAAAACGCGTATATTTGCTGCGAAGATCACGGCGTAGAAGCCACGTAGGTAGGTATCCCTTGTGTAGAAGAGGTTGGCATTGAAGCCAAATGACTGTCACCCTGGCGTAGAAGTCAAGTAGGCATAGAAGCCGAACAGGCATAGAAGCCGAACAGGCGTAGAAGCCGAATAGGCATAGAAGCCGAATAGGCATAGAAGCCGAATAGTCATAGAGGCCGAGTGGTCGTAGAGACTGAGTGGGGGTAGAAGCCGCGTGAGCACAGATCCTGAATGGGCGTAGAAGCCGCTGTGTACCGTGCCAGAGTGCTGATGTGGACGTCTTAGCCAGAATTACGGCTTTTGAAGATATAATCAAATCTCTTGCAGAGATTTGCCACCATCTTATGCATTAAATACGGAGGCGTATTTTGAAGGTCTGCAGTCCTTCTGTGCATCCGTCGCAGAGACGTGCCTTGAGAGAAACTGTCACCGCTCTGTGCAATTAGACGTGGAGACGTGCCTCGAGTCCCATACGAAGTGCAGCTTTTGACGTGGCAGGCGGTTTGTCTACTACGGAGCGTAAAACAGCTCATGTTTGCCTGTGTAAAACAAGACAGCATATTCCCTTATACGCGAAAGAGCGGTTTACGCTGAGGGGACTTCAGTAAACGATGGTTCGGTGATGTTTTAACCAAATCCTCTGCATTAAATGCAAAGATCCGCCATCATACTGTGGGGCGCGTCCCGAGGGGTCTGCCATCGTTTCCAGCCATCGTTTGGGTAGCCGTGCAGCACTTTTTGTCAGGAGTCAGAGGTCAGATTCACTGTGTGACTTGACAGGTTCATTTTGGGGAAGACGAAGCGTTCCTCGTATGCTTTAACGCTGCTTTGAGAGCGGATGAGTTTTACGCCATGGAGGCGATGAAGAACCATGTTTACGCTGGAGCGGCCTGGACGTACTGCACTTACGCGGATGGTCCTTTGAGCTTATTCTTCACGCTGTGTTTTAGCGGAAAAAGCTCTGTTGTACGCTTGATGGCTCTGAAGGCCTCTGTTTACGCTGCTCTGCATCAAGAGGCTGCGTAGATCCTCCCAGCGTATTTTTTATGCTTCTACAAGACCCCCTTCAAAGCTTTTAAATTCCTCGAAATTTGAAATGCTTTGAATGAAGCATGAACGGCCCCTCGTAACTCGAAACGTTTCTGAATGGAGCGTTGAAACGATCGATGCTGACTTTATGGCGGATTTATTGGGGACCGCTGTGATCTCTTTCGCCTATAAAAAGGCTGGGGGAGTTAGCCTGTTCTCCCCATATTCCCATTACCATGCAGAGATGATCGCCGGAGTTCGTCGGGTCGACCTGAGGAAGAAGGAGATCATGTTCTTCCAGCATGTAGGGAGCCAAAAAAGACGGCGTCTTCGAGCAAGTGTCCACTGCAATGATGGATCATAGAAGGATATCTTAGCCTCCCTTGCTCGGGATAATCAACAACTTTGTATGGCGTTGCCCCAAGAGAGAGGAAGGGTCGTCTTTGACCACACAGCTTGCAAGTGCTGTCTTCTCTCGTTGCCTCCGGTGACGAGAGGCAGACAGACCGGCTAGAGTGGCGGTGGTCTGTAGGAAAGCAGAATTACCCTGCCTTCCTTCTGTTGGAGGATGGGTCATCTGCCCAGTTTTGTATCCTCCTGCCACTGATCATCTTCTTGGAAGAAGAGGAAGACCATCACAGGCGCGAGACCCAGTCAGAACGGCTTCTCGATGTGGTCTTCAGACGATGACGAGGGGCCCCTTTGTCGACGGAGTTTCCCTCAGTTATAATCATGAAAATGAAAAGAAAACCCTTGTAGGTTGGATTTGCCTCATATGTAATCATGACTTTAATCTTTAATAAAATCGTCTTGCTTCTTCATATGATCATCTTGCCATATGTTGCTGTGAAGTCTGAATATGTGTAGCTTCAACACGTCTGAATCTTCACGCCGACTCTGATAGAAAGAGTATTAGGCCCTGTCCTTTACGCATAACGAATAGTCCATAAAACGCTGTTTAAGCATTTTGAACATTTAGAACTGTCCTGTTGCTAGGACTGAGGGACCGCGTAGAGCCCTGAACTGGTGCTTCTGATGAGCAGAACTTTTGTTCAGACTTCGTCTTCAAGAATGATCTCTCGAAACTCCCTTGGAACAGGGTCGAGGTTTTGGCTGTCAAACTGATTTTGCCATCTTGATAGACGAGATGTTCAGACTGGAGTCTGGATGAACCTCCAATTTTGGACCCGAGAAGAGTAATTTCTCAATGTTTGAACTCTGTATGCTTCGGGTACTTGGGATGCTCTGGGTCAAGAACGAGTATCTTCTGTGTGAACTCTTGGCAATTGACCACTTTGGGGACTGTTCGAATATGCAGAAAGTCGTGGAGCGTGAAATCATCAGTTTGTAGCCTCTGGGCGTAAAACACCATCGAGCGTGAAATCGTAGACTTGTGGTTCCTGAGCGTAAAGTCGTAGGTTTGTAGCCTCTCGAGCATAAAAGCTACCGAGCACAAAGGCATCCGGGCATAAAACCATAGACTTATAGCTTTCGAACGTAAAGCTATAGATTCGTAGCTGTCGAGCGTAGAAAGCTCCTTTAGCGTAGGACTGGAGATCTGTAGCCTGTGAGCGTAGAACACCATCGAGCGTGAAATCGTAGACTTGTGGTTCCTGAGGGTGAAGTCGTAGGTTTGTAGCCTCTCGAGCATAAAAGCTACCGAGCACAAAGGCATCCGGACATAAAACCATAGACTTATAGTTGTCGAACCTAAAGCTGTAGATTCGTAGCTGTCGAGCGTAGAAAGCTCCTTTAGCGTAGAACTGTATATCTGTAGCTCCTGAAAAGAAAATTTCTTCGAGCGTGAAGTTTGCGGATCTGTTGCTTCTGATCGTAAACTGAGCGCCACCGAGCGTGAGATCATCGATTTGGTATCTGTTGAGCGTAAAGTCGTAGGTTTGTGGCCTCTCGAGCATAAAAGCTACCGAGCACAAAGGCATTCGGGCGTAAAACCATAGACTTATAGCTTGCGAGCGTAAAACCGTAGATCTGTTGCTGTCGAGCGTAGAAAGCTCCTTTAGTGTAGAACCTGCTGAACCGTCTTGCACGAAAAACTTTTCGAGTTTGCTGACTGTCCGTCTTTCAAGGGTAGTGGGCTGACGTAGCATCCAATCATAACCCACTATTAATTGTGAGATTTGGTTAGGGTCTCGAGGAGTCCGTCAGAGGATTCGAGGAGTCGACCCGAACTCTATATATATCCCAAGCTTTTGAGAGAAAAATATTTTATCTGTCTTCTGCGAAAGAGAGCTTTCGACTGTCCGAGTTTTTCTTCGTTCCTTCTCCGAACACCTCGAGTCTTCAGAAATGGCGCCGAAACAAACCCCCTCCGCTAAGGGAAAGAGTATAGGTTCCTCTTCTCATTCTTCTGCCCCAGCGAGGGAGTCTTCGGTCGGGCAAGGCGAACTTCCTTCTGAGCGAAGTATCCCGCCGACGAGCAGCGCACCCGGTCTTAGAGGTAGAGCCTTTGGGGTGACAAAAACGACGAAAAATTCTTCGCACACGTTGAACGTGACCGCGCTAGGTCGTATTCTGTGCTGATAGCCTCTTTTGAGGAAGATGATGCACGGAGACGTTTTTATCTTTTACGCCTATATTTCTAATGTGTCAGCGTAAAGACTCCATATTTTCGTAGTTCTGAGCGTAAAAGCTCTGGCTACCGAAAATTGGCGTATATCGTAAAATTTGAGTTTACGCTTGTGGAGGGGATTTCCAGCGTAAAATAACCAAATTTGTACAATCCTGCGTAGAGCACAGACTGTCGTTTCTTTGGTCTGTATGTTTGTGCAAGATTTGCAATGACATATTTTCCTTGCACTTTTGCAGTTGATTTGGGTGAGTCTCCACTGGCCGAGGTGATGGGCTCCGCTGCCGGGATGCTGTACTCGAACTACCTGGAGGATCTGTCCCACGTGGCATTTCCCATCTCCGGACCCCAGTATCCTGAGGGAAGGGAGTTTTTGATATCGGCTCAGGGCGAGCGGACGCTGCTGAGCATGATCAATGGCGAGCCCTTGACATATGTAGACGGGGAGCAGTACATAAAGTCGGCTTTCCTCTTTGGGGACATGATTGATAAACAGTCCCAGACGAAGCCCAAGAGGGAGCCCTGGGTTTTCCCTGTCGGAAATTTGGTTTTGTACCTACCAACGATGCCGAGGGATTATCCCATCTCGGCTTTCTTCCACGCGACGCATCCCAGGAAGATGTCGTGGACGCTGACTCCTGATCTTCACGACAAGCCGGGGAAGATCTTTCATCTGAAAGGAGCTGACCAGGGGTCATTTGTCAGTCGCCCTTCCGGCGTTGTGACGTTGTTCAGGGGACTGTACCCAGGCAGTGTCCCGAGTGAAGACAGCTCAGTGATCCAGCCGGTCCAATTGCCGACTTTCTGCAACGACTTTATGGGACGAGGCGGGATATATCCCAAGGAGAATCCTCGGTGCAACGGGTGGATCGCCCCAACAAACTCCCGATGGACATGCCTAGTTGACTGGGCCTTGAAGCACTTCCGGAGAGAGCTGGAGGGCATTGGACTGTATGCCGCTGTGAGTGCGACGAGCATCGGGTTGCCTCCCAATCCTAATTTGTTCTTGGCACTGATGGAGCGATACATTTCGCTCACTGGCACCTTCGCCACTCCACTGAGGGAGCTGGGATTGGCCCTCCATGAGATGGCAGTTGTCTCGAGACTGCCGATGGGGGTTACCCCATATGAAGAGTATGTTCCCACCAACCGGGAGTTGGTGGACTTGGACCCTCGGGTGGCGGAAGTGTATCAGGAGCTGATGTGTCAATACTTCGCGTGCACCACTTTTTATAACGAGCCTTCTGATTTGGCTCACACCACCAAGTGGATGTCCTACCTCTTCTTCCACCGAGCCAGGGCTGCCAAGTCGGAGAAAGCCTCGGGGGGCAAGAATGAGCCCGTGAACTGTTTGGGCGTGCTTAGTGCCCAGGTCGTGGAGGATCTTATGGAGGAGGCTAAAGCTCCGGATCAGATTCTCGTCGAGGGGGTAGGAAAGTACCCTGAAGGCATTAAGGCCTGTAGTTACTTAAGGCGCTGTCGCAGGCCTCTGTCTAAGGAAGCCCAGCTGGCTGGTTTCCTCTTCATATGACTGCGTCGAGTAGTAGTGCCTGGTACTGCATCCGCGGACCGCATTCACCGGAACATCCTGTGGCCGGCAGTGCGCCTGGTGTTCGGGGCAAGACTGGGTTTGCTTCCTGCCATGGTGTGCCGTATACAGGCTGGCCTGAGAGCCATGACTGATGGGTTGCTCGTTGATGAAGCTCGGCGTGAGAGTTTTCCCCGGGTGGAATTACCATACCTGTATTTGATGGGATGGTTAATTCTCCACAATCCCCGAGTGATGTCTCCTGGCTCCGGTAGCAGCTCGGGGGGTATATTCTTGCTGAATTACAAGGACTCTCCCTGGAATGTGAGCACAGTTTTAGACTGTCGGCTGGTGTTGAACCTCAGGCACGGCTGGAAGCTCCTTTGTACTCCCCCTCCTGTACATCGCAATCAATCAGGGACGAGGCTTGAGGATTCAGGTGGAGAGAAGACCGATCTTTCTCCGGAAGCTTTTAACTGGTTGGTCTGCATTAGGCCCTCCCATCTGCTGTACAGGAGCGAAGACCATTGCTTCTTTGAGCCATAACTGCCTAGTCGGTTTGCCAGGCAGTTCGGGTACGATCAGTTGCACGTGGGCAACGCCGTCACCAGCTTCAGGTCCAGGGACGGACTCATTGATGGAGCTAGAGGGTGGCGATATTTCATCATGGGTTGTACGGGAGCAACCTTTATCGTGCCGGTCGTTACAACCTCCACGGAGCTCCACATTCTCCATTCTTACGCCCAGTTCTATGTGGCGATTAACACCTTCCACCGCGATTTTGACATGCGTGGAAGCTTCAGGGTGCCTTCTCCCAAGCCTGGGGGAAGAGTCGAAGTCCCCTCGGTTTCTTCGGACAAGGGTTTGGAGTCTGGTACTCCGGATGAGCCTCTGGTGTCGGTGCCGAGGTGTGAAGTGCCTCCGCCTGCGGGGGCTTTGGTAGTCTCTTCTGGGAAGCGACGGGCTTCTGCTCCGAAGGAAGCTTCTCTTCGTAAGAGGAGGAAGGAGACGGTTGCTCGTCCTCTCCGCATTCTTGGTGTTGAGGCTCCCGGGAGTGAGCCTGTATCTCCCCATATCAGGGATGATTCTTTGGCTGGAGGTTCCTCGCCTTTTAGAGAGGGACCTTCTACAGTTCCGGCCGGCGACGCCGGAGAATCCTCGCTAGAGGTTGCCGTCGTAGCTACTGCTCCAAGTAGCGGAGCGAGATTGCCTGTGTGGCCGAGGCAGATGGAAGAATCTTTTCCGAGGTCAGCAGCGGGTAAAGCTCCCGCCGTGTCAGCAAGCACGTCTGGCGAGATTCCAGCTGATGAACCTCGACCGCGTCTTGGTGAAGGCTTGACAAAACTCTTGGTGATGTCGGTCGGCCCACGTCCTTCTCCAGGTATGACAGTTCGCATTGCGTCATTAAGGCGTGGTTTAGCTACATCGGCTGATAGATGCGTCGTATATGCCGTTGGCTCCGGGTAAATGTCGTCTTTATGTCTCCCTTTAGAAAGATTACCATCATACTGATATCAACTTTCTTGTCCTTTTCTCAGGGGATGGCGTCCACGGAGAGCACAGCGTTGAAGCGCCTTCTGGCTCTACTCCGGCTCCTGGCGTTGATGTGGAGGCGCCTGACTTCGAGGAGGAAATGTCCTCGGGGGCTAGCTCGTCCAGAGTGGTTTCGTCGTCTCAAGAGGAGGACGAACCCGTCATTGTGACCTCGCCCCTCGCGAGTATGCCGATGACTTCGATCGTTGTCGTCGCACCTTCTTCGGTCGCTCCACGCGTCGAGGCGGCGGCTGTGGCCACCTCGTCTGTAGTTATCCCTGGAGAGGGACTTGCTAATATCGCGGCCACTTCTGGCGTTCAGTCGGATCTAGTTGCGTTGACCGAGCAACATACCAGCCTCTTTTACACCGGTTTGAAAACGATGATATCAATGGTGTTGGCGAAGAGTCTAGATTTCGAGCGCCTGAAGAAGACTTCTCAGTTTTCGATCGGGGCCATCAGGGAGCTCGGCGATCCTGGGGTAGCTGACGCCCTGGAGGCGGTGGTTAATGGTTTAGAGCAACCCATTAACGAATACTTGCAGCTGACTCGGGGCAGCTTCGATGCTGAGGTCCAGACCAGGTACGACCACATGACTGCGTGGCTCACTACCAAGCTGGAAAGCCTAGACAACTCCATCAAGACACATGAGCTGGAGATGGATAGAAGAAAAGCTGTCGTGGTAGAGGCTCTCGCTCTTGAGACGAAGTGCCGATCCAAGCATGACGGGAATGCAGCGAGGGCCTCCAAGCTGAAGGAAAAACTCGCTCGGGTAGAGGAGTGGGATTCTCAATCGTTGGCGGGTCTAGACGTAGCGACTGGGTGATTGAGCGCGGCGCGACGGGATTTAGACTGTGCGGAAGCTGCCCGCGCGGGCTGCCTTCGGGCAGGGCTGAGCTGTCCTGTATGAATACCCCCGAGGCACGGCTGGAGCGGGCTCGCGCCGATGCCTTGGTTCTTAGGAATGAGAGGGTAGCTGCACTGGAGCGGCTGATTTGCAATCTGACTACTCCGCCATCATGATGTATCCTTTCTCTTTTTGCTTCCCCAGATGTAATTTTGCTCTTTATCGGGAATAAATAAAAGTGACTCTTTTCTGACTTTTGTGGATCCATCATTTCGGAATGTAAATGACAGGTTTGGGCGAGAGTGATATCTGATGATAAACTCTCGATAAACTTTTAGCGGGACATATCTGTTCAGAGGTCATACGGACATGATAGAATGTAACCCAACTAATTGCGTTCTGGAAGTAGTTTTGTCAGAATTGAGATCCTCGCTATATTCTACTCGAGCAGGGAAGATTAAGCATAGTACCTTTTCAGGAATTTGTCGTTGATAGGAGCCACTAACAGGTCTCCATTAGGCTGGGCTATCCTGTAGGCGCCGTTCGAGAATGTTGTCTTGATCACATAAGGGCCTTCCCACTTGGGCTGAAATTTGCCTTTACTTCTGTGAGTAAGAATCATCGGCCTTCTTACGGCTAGAACTAGCTCACCGACTTTGAACACTCTTTCCTTCACTTTGCGATTGAAGGTTTTGGAAATGCGTGCTTGGTAGAGCGCGATGCACTGCTGAGCTTGTAGGCGTTTCTCGTCTAATCCTTCTAGCTCTTGGAGCCTTAACAGGTCATTCTTTTCTCGATTCAGCTCACTAGTCACGGCTATCCTGAGTGACGGGATCTGGATTTCAATGGGGAGAACGGCTTCGCTCTCGTAGACCAGCGAGAATGGGGTGCAACCTGTCGGTGTTCGTACTGTTGTGCGGTATGCCCAGAGACATTCGCCCGGCTTCTCATTCCAATCTCTCTTGTTTGAAGAGACAAATTTCTTCAAGAGTTTGATAATGGTTTTGTTGAAAGCTTCCGTCAAACCATTAGTAGCCGGATAATATGCCGTAGAGGCAATATTGTGTATCCGATTTTTATCGCAAAATTGATGAAACGCTTGGCTGATGAACTGAGGCCCATTATCGTGAATTATCCTCCGGGGTACCCCAAAGCGATAAATGACGTAATGCTTGATGAAGCTGATCACATTAGACGTCTTCACCTCAGCGAGGGAGATCGCCTCTGCCTATTTGGAGAAGTAATCCGTGATGGCCAGTATGAACTGGTGACCGCTGGAAGAAGACGGGTGAATAGGACCAATGATATCCATACCCCATGCTTCGAAAGGCCAGGACGCAACCGTAGGATGTAGATATTCAGACGGTTTATGTATGAAGTCTGCATGAACCTGATAGGCTCTGCATTGTCTTACATACCGTATTGCATCTGCGATCATAGTAGGCCAGTAATAGCCCATTCTCCTGCGATCCTGTAGCTTAGGACCGGGTTGATGCGCTCCGCATACGCCGTCGTGAGCTTCCCGGATAATCTGCTGTGCTTCGTCTTCAGATAGACATCTTAATAGCAGTCCGTCGTAGGTCCGACGATATAGGCATTGTGAAGATGCATCGTAGTAGAAGCGTAATGATCGCCTTTTGACGGATACTGCTTCTTTGGGGTCCTCCAGCAAGATTCCGTATGCGACAAAATCCATGAAGGGACTTCTCCAGTCTCTTCTGGAGGGATCTGCGTTCACAGCGTGGCTGCATTCTATGTGAAAGTTGTTCTTCACACAGAATAAATCTCTGTTAAGAAGGATTACCGAATCCTGCCTTCTTATAGGGATGGCTAAATCTGCAGCTAGACTGGCTAGGGCATCAGCTTCTAGATTCTGGGATCGAGGTACATGCTCTAGGAAGAACCCTTTGAATGTCATGGCTATCTCGACCGTCGCTCGGTGATAGGGGATGAGGTCTGGATTCCGGACTTCATATATTCCTCTGACTTGATTGACGATAAGCAGAGAATCACCAAATGCTTCCAGGGACTCGACCCCCAGCTCTTTGGCGACTTGGAGCCCGATTAGCAGAGCGTTGTACTCTGCCACATTGTTGGAGCAGGGCTCGCTAAGAGAATATGCTCGGTAGATGACGAGCTGATCAGGAGTGACCAGGACGACTCCTACTCCTGAAACGACGTTTCCCCTAGGACCGGTTCTGGAGGCACCATCGAAGAAGAGTTGCCACGCGTCACTTTCCATCGCGGAATTACATTTTGCAACTTCGTCGGGAATGTCCTCGTATAATTTGGAGGCCTCCGGGATCGGATGAGCAGCTAGGAAGTCAGCCAGCGCTTGGCCCTTGATGGACTTCTGCGGTACGTATACCATGTCATATGGTGTTAATAACATCGCCCAAGTCGCGGGTCGGGAATTAAGAGCACTAGGCTTGCTCATCAGTACTCGAAGAGGGTTGATCCTGGAGATGATATGAATAGTCTGGCCGGCGACATAGTGCCGCGTCTTCTGGATAGCAAACATCAGAGCCAAGCATTCCTTCTCCACTGGGTTGTACCGGTGTTCGGCTCCGACCATCATCCTGCTGAGGTAGTAGATAGCCTGTTCATGACCCATGTCGTTCTTCTGTGCGAGAAGAGCTCCTAGTGAATGATCCATCGCTCGAACGTACAGCAAGAATGGTCTTCCCATGACGGGAGGCACCAGAACTGGCGGACTGGTGAGGTAGTGCTTGATATCTCCGAACGCTTGCTGACAGGCTTCGTCCCATACGAAGGATACACCTTTCTTCATGAGATGAGAAAAGGGCTGACATCTCCCCGAGAGGTTGGATATGAATCGCCGGATGTAAGCCAGACGGCCTTGAAATCCCCGGAGTTCTCTCATATTACGGGGCGATCGCATTTCCACGATTGCCTGGACTTTGTCGGGGTCCACTTGGATGCCTTTGGCGGTGATGACAATTCCCAGGAACTTGCCACTGGATACCCCCAGAAAGGACTTCGTAGGGTTCATCTTGAGTTGATGTTGGGGCATTAACTCGAATACCGTCCTCAAGTCTTGAATGTGATCACCCTTGAGGCGACTCTTGACGGCTATGTCGTCTACGTAACATTCCACTGTTTTGCGTAAATGCTCATGGAATATGTTACTCATAGCCCGTTGGTATGTAGCTCCGGCGTTCTTCAATCCGAAGGGCATGACCGTATAGCAATATACCCCCAATGGTGTCCGGAAGGCAGTGTGCTTCTCGTCTTCAGGATGCATCTTGATCTGATTGTATCCTGAGAATCCGTCCATGAAAGACATGCGTTCAAAGCCGCAGGTGTTGTCGATCATGATGTTCGTGATAGGAAGAGGGAATTCATCCTTGGGGCAGGCCGCATTCAGATCTCGGTAGTCGATGCAGATACGTACCTTCCTATTTTTCTTCATGACTGGGACAACGTTGGCGACCCAGTCGGGATGTTGTTCTTCCCGGATGAAACCACAGGCTATCAGCTTCTTGACTTCAGCTTCAATGGCGTCCATCATGTCCGGGCGGAACCGGCGTTGGTGCTGCTTCACAGGCTTTGAGTCAGTCAATATGTTGAGTTTGTGAGTAGCCACCTTCGGGTCTAGGCCCGGCATGTCCCCATAATCCCATGCAAAGACGTCGACGTATTCCTTTATCAGCTGTATGATTTCTTCCCTTTCAGCTGGGGGAAGATTGTCACTGATAAATATTGGCTTTGGCGAAAGTTTACCCCCAACATCGATTTGGATAACTTCGTCTTTGGTGGGAGGTTCTCTTTGCTCGAAGCGGAATTCCCACTGCGTATCCATTTGTTGAGCCCAAGAGTCATTCTCAAACGGCTCAGAATCTTGTTCATCTGCTCCTGAGGGATCTGTCACCACCATATTTACTGATAGTGTTTGTTCGAGAGCATCAGTTGAGTCGGGGGGCGACAAGCCGTTCTGGGAGGAGGAAAAGATGTCCTCGTCTGACTTGAAAGTCGTAAGGGAGGTGGCATACCCTAACCTGAAACGAGTTTGTCGATAGCGGGGGTCGCCGCGCGGCCGCGTTCGTCTGCCTCTTCCGTAGTTGAGACCTGGCTTCCGCTTCAAGTCGTAGCCCATGTTTTGCATGATCTTCAGCGCTTGCGGGCTGTATCGGTGAACTTGTATTTTCCCAGTATCGTCATTGAAAGAATCATCCTGGATAGCTGGTTGATTGCGCATGCGACCGAAGAATATTGGACGCTGACTACTGCAGGTAGGCGGGACAATGAAGATAGAATCCTCATGGGGTCCATACGTTGTGATGACGTTGGATGATGACGCTACTTCCCAGACATACGGACGGTAGGAGTTTATAGCTTCCAAGAATTTTTGTGCTATGGGTTCTACCTCGTCACGGGGAGTAGTTTCCAGTTTCGGCATTTAAGCGTCAATATACTAGAAAAGGGGATGTTTATTATCATCTGAAACTCCGTTTCTGGTTGCATTTACATCAGTCGGCTGCCTGTCGCGCCGAAGGTTGATGACCAAGGGTGGGGGCTTTCGGTTCAAAGTGATCACGAGAGGATCACTCCCTTCTCCTGACCTGGTCTTGTTCAGGTGGATAGCCATGGGCTCTATGGCTTTTGGACGAGTGGTTCGTCCTTTCACTCTGATTGACAGCGGTAGTGCGGCAGAGGGTTCTCCTGGCTCCCGGTGGGATCCCTTCTCTGCGTCGCCTGACACTTCTTCCGTGTGGTCTTGGGAGTACAACACGGCATCGGAATAGTAGGATTCTATTCCTTTGAACGGGTTTAGGTCAGCCACCTCCGTTTGTACCGTTTCTTATGCGTCTACATATTTAAGGCATTGATGTAGGGTTGAAAGAACGATGTTGTGGTCGTGGATCCACGGTCTCCCCAGCAAAATGTTGTAGGATACCTCTGAATCGATGACGTAACATGTGGCCATCGATCTAAGGTTGCTGATCTGGATCCTCAGGCAAATTTTTCCCAATGGCTTACTTCTTTCGACATTGAAACCCACGATCGTAGTGGTGGTGTAAGCCAATTCGTTGGTAGGAATCCTCAGCGGTCTGAGTAGATTGTGAGGGATGATGCTGATCGACGATCCCGGATCTATGTGAATCCGATCGACCTCCATGGAACCGACGTACCCGGTGTAATAGAGGGGCCTGTCATGCTTGTTATGTTTTAACAGCATGTCGTCTTGGGTGAAAGTGATATTTGGGACCTCCTCCATCGCACTGTGGCATTGAGGACACGCCACTGGTTCTTCGTCGGTGGACTTGAGCTGGGTCAAGTATGCCTCCGCCTGTATCAGCGCTTCACTCAGGGCTAGACGAGTGTCTTGTGAGAGCCTGAGTAGCTCGAAGATGGACAACCTGGCTGGCGTATTGGCTAGTTGGGCCAGGATGTCGAAGTTGTATGGCTTCTCTAAACCTTTGCTTGGAATATTTTTCACAGGTTTATCAAAGCGTACTTCTTTTTGCTTTCCCTTCTCCGCCGGGGTTGGTTTTGAAGGACTGATATCTGGTATAATGGGACCTTGCTCTGAAGGTTTGATTGCTGGAGCGTCCGCCGGTGCACCTTCCTGACTTGCTCCATAGTCGCTGAGGTAGGCTTTCCCTGAACGGGTTGCAGCAAATACCTCGTCTTCGTCCGATGCCGAAGAAGTCGCGATCATATGGCAGGGCCTGTATTTGGAGCTCTTTTTGGATGTAGGCTTAGTAGCCTTAGTTTCTTCCTCGAGCTCTGACACCAGGTCTGGATAAACCCACATAATCTCGCCTTGCCGGGTAATCAGGGGTACCAGGTCGTGATTTTGATCCCTAGCTGGAGGGAGATTGACGATGTTCATCGTTGTCCGGGAGATAGGTGCAACGCCGTCCGGGATCTCTTGGGGAGGCAGATTGCCAAACTGCAGAGAGATCATGTTGGCCGTGACCGTCTTCTCGGTGTTGTGCAGAGTGATGGCCTTAGCATCGATTAACCCTTGGATCTTCCTTTTCAGTATGTAACACACCTTTGTTGGGTGGTGTACGTATCTATGGAAGATGCAGTATTTGGGGTCGTTAGTATTGCCGACTTCCTGGGGCTGCCTTAGCTCTGGAAGGGTGATCTTGCCGCTTTTGACGAGACACTCGAATATACTTGGGATATCGTCGTCGTCAAAAGAGTAGACTTCGACGGGCCTGAAAGTCCTGGGTTTCGTTTGCGTGGTTGCCGCAATCTTTGGTCTGGCCGTATTGATTGTCAGGGCTTCTTTCCCTTTGGGACCACGAGGATGGTCGCTGCTAGGAGATGACCTCTTGCCTCTGTCAGAGGCGGAGATCATGATGCCATTGTCGCGCGCCTTGCGACCGTTGTCTTCGGCGGCTACTGCCGAGATGATGAACGAGGGCCAATCATAGAACTGATATGGTCCTGTGAACACCGAGACTATGGGAAGGAGGTTCTTCCTGCAAATGTCTACTAATGCAGAGTCGGGAACTCCTGGAGGCATCTGTAAGGTGGCCTGACAAAAATGTTCGATGAAGATGCGAACGTCCTCCTTTTCCTTCTGCTTGACTTCGATGAGAGAGGACATAGACATGTCCATTCCTCCCTCGTAGAATCGTGTGAAGAATAAGGCTCTGAAGTCCTCGAAGGAAGTAATGCAGTTGTCCGCCAAGCTACGGTACCACTGATAGGCTACTCCTGAGAGACAGCCTTTGAACACCCGAGTGAGGAGGGCGTCGTTCCCTTGTAGCAACACCGTCATCATACTGAAATAGTTCATGTACTGGCTTGGTGATATTTTTCCCTCGAACAGGGTCATAGTCTGAGGTTTGTACCACGGCGGGAAAGGGACCTCCTCCCAGATAGCTGGGTAGGGCTGGTTGATTCCCAGTTTCTTGAGCTGATCTTTGTGCTTCAAGGCGTCGAACTGGGCTTTCAACTCCCGTACTGCCTGCATCGGATTTTCAGTCGGAAGCGGGGCCACGGAGTGGTGCGGAGTTGGTTGTATCGTAACTCCAGCGGGAGGTAAGGCATTCTATGAGTGAGGAAGCGGAGGAACTGCTGACTCTTGATCTAGCGCAGGCTCTTGGCTCGGGTTGGATGGTGGTAAGTCCACCCCCACACGTATCTGAGTTGGCGGGACTGATGCTTGAGCCATGGCAGTCGTGTGCTGAGTTAGCATCATCTGGTGCATGTTCTCCATCATGGATTGCATTTGTTTCAGAGATGTCTCCAGTATAGTGATGAGTTGTTCCGCATTCCCTGACGGCGAAGCTTCCTCGCATTCATCTTCAACGGCGTAAACTCCCATCTCCCTGGGTGTTATTGAAGGATTAGTATAGGTCGCTGTAGAAGTCGACTCTACACTTTCTGCCTCTGATTCGGGGGCTTGGCGACCCCCAGCGTCGGAATCAGAAGAGGACGAAGCTGGTTGTCGTGACCTCGCGCGAGTGTTTTGGAACACCTCGGCTTCAGCGTTCCTGAGGAGCTCACTAAACCTCCTTCGGCTCGGGGGCCGGGAGGGATGACGTCTTGAGCTCGACCCTCCTCTACGTATGTGTGAAGCCATGTTCACAGATGCATGCACGGGTTCCTCTTCCTGGAAAGACTAAGAGTAGCTCAATCGGTCAAAAACCGACCGTTTTGCTTTAGAACAGCAGCAGTCAATCACAATTTTATGACTATTACAACATTGCTCGCTAGGGGGCGTAATAGACATGTTGGAAGGTCCCCTTTCCTTACGCTTCTGGTTTAGATATGCGCGCAAGTCAGGAGGAGTAGAGGAAGAAGACGAAGGCTTGTTTCTTCTGTTCCCATCAGTGGGCATGCGGAGATTGGGCACCATGGTCTTCCCTACGCCACCTGTGTACAACAGATTGGCCATCTGGGCGGCGGATAATCCCCTGGGAGGGTGTCTTTCCGCAATCTGAGCTTTTTTTACGCCGAGGGACTGTGCCTGGCGTAAATTGGAGATTCGCTCAGTCTGGCGTAAAGCTGGAGAGGCCCTCAGTCGGCCATCGGCTTCTCGCGTAATCCGGAGGGTAGGCAGATTGTTCCCTTGCTGGCGTAAAGGCCGAGTAGCTGAGTATTCGCCTGCTTGCTTCCCCTCGCGGAGATCACAGCGTTCATCTGGTTTACCATAGAGGTCAGATATTGTCTTACGTGTGGAGCATGATCTGTACCTCCGATTTGGCGTTGAGGTACCATCGAAAGTTTTGTCTGTACCGTGCGTAGCGGGAGACTGATTTTTGCGCGTAAAGCGCAGTGGATACTCCTGGGTTAGCGCTGAGGCTTTGCCCAAAGTTTTGTCTGTACCGCGCGTAGCGGGAGACTGATTCCTACGCGTAGAGCACAGTGGATACTTCTGGGTCAGCGCTGAGGCTTTGCCCGAAGTTTTGTCTGTACCGCGCGTAGCGGGAGACTGAGTTTTACGTGCAGGGCACGGAGGGAGCAATGCTACCACCTCATTGGTCGGAGAGATCGGAGAGTCCATAGGAATGGTAGAGGATGTCTTGGGCATCCATACTTTGCGCAGCTTCCTGTTGTCTTGGACGGAGAGAGAGTGAGAGCTACCCTCGGTCCGAAGCATGTCTTCGTAGGCCGACTGGTCGAATTGGACGACCAGTGTCTTCTTCACGGATCCCACGGATACCGCATCGTGTTGAGCAATTGCTTCCAAATCAGAAGAGAAAGATGTCCCCAGCAGAGTCGCCATCTTGTTTGTGGTATTAAACGAAAGAATAAAAGTGTATTTCAATGACAGGGTTTATGCGAAACCCGCGCCCTTTGGTTTACAAACAAACTTGTACAATGTAACCCTATACGAGGATGTGGGAGTACAATTTATTTAATCTGGGTATAAATTGCTATAGGTGTCTGATCTGCAGTCGATCACTTTAGCCCTTGGACCACACGATGTTGAAGAAGTGCCGTAGAAGACAGGTAGCAACTTCGAAGGTTGCAGGAGAGGGTGGATGCACGATGCCAAAGTCGTCGATCCCTGCTCTTTGCCTGAGCTCCGGTCTCTCTCTCTCTCTCTCTCTCTCTCTCTCTCTCTCTCTCTCTTGACCTTTTGATCTGGTATTGGTTTTTCTTGACCAAGTTTTCGACCCTCCAATTTGTCGACCTTGTTCATTTTTTTTGACCTTGTTCCCCATTGATAGGGGTCTCTATTTATAGAGTTTTGGTGACAATGACCACTCCGTCGGTATAAAAACCGAGGAGTGGGAAGTACAGCACTCCTTTACACAACGGTTAAGATAACCAATGCCTGCGTATAGATGACCTTTTGAGTGAGCATGTGACGCGTGTCCAACTAAGGGGACAAAACGCGTATATTTGCTGCGAAGATCACGGCGTAGAAGCCACGTAGGTAGGTATCCCTTGTGTAGAAGAGGTTGCCGTAGAAGCCAAATGACTGTCACCCTGGCGTAGAAGCCAAGTAGGCATAGAAGCCGAACAGGCATAGAAGCCGAACAGGCGTAGAAGCCGAATAGGCATAGAAGCCTAATAGTCATAGAAGCCGAATAGTCGTAGAGGCCGAGTGGTCGTAGAGACTGAGTAGGCGTAGAAGCCGCGTGAGCACAGATCCTGAATGGGCGTAGAAGCCGCTGCGTACCGTGCCAGAGTGCTGATGTGGACGTCTTAGCCGGAATTACGGCTTTTGAAGATATAATCAAATCTCTTGCAGAGATTTGCCACCGTCTTATGCATTAAATGCGGAGGCGTGTTTTGAAGGTCTGCAGCCCTTCTGTGCATCCGTCGCAGAGACGTGCCTTGAGAGAAACTGTCACCGCTCTGTGCAATTAGACGTGGAGACGTGCCTCGAGTATTAGACCAGAGGCTCACCGCGCACTGGGTGCGCGGCTGCTATCATTCCAGATTAGACCAGAGGGAGTGATTCCTGATGATTCCAGATGGGAATATTTACATGTCTACTCGAGTATTTCCCCGTCCGGACTAATACAAGTGGATCCAAGACCCGACACGCAAATTAAGATGAGTCCAGCCTGAACATGAATGATGCCTGTAGTGATGCCTGTAGGTGATGCCAGTAGTGATTCCAGAATAGAGGCCAGAAACATGAAATGTACGTGTTGCAAGTAAATAAATCCAGAAATACCAGTCAGTGTCCCGTGTTGTGCCAGAATAATCATATGATACTATACTAGAAGCTGAATCATAATAATCATCAGATAATGAAAACTATCAGAGAATGTACTCGCCTGACGTCCTGAGCAACTAGCGATCCGAACCGGTGTCGCTAGGACCTAATGCAAAAAGCAAGGTTAAACAGGGTTCTAATGAGTTAAACAGATATAAAATAACTAAAAATAGGCTTCTAGGGTCGTTCTAGGTCAAACGGGTCAAACCAGTGAAATCTGGGTCAAAAAGTCAACTCTAGGTCCAAAAAGTCAACTCTGGGTCAAAACTAGGTCAAAAGTTGACTTTGGCGGTCAACCGAGTCAACTACGGTCAAGTCTAGGTCAAACTAGGGTGCTCCTGAAATTCTAGGTCAAACCGAGCTCATTAAGCTAGAAAACTCTTAAACTCGCCTCCTTGAGATACCGGGATACCCTCGGTATCCGATACCTCAACCTAGGCTACGCACCCCGCCTAAACCCGCTAAAACCTATGCTAGCACGCGTAAATATATACACATAAGCATATAAAAATTACTCTAATACTATTCTTAGGCTATTGCTTAAAAATCCCGCTCGAAACTCAATACCTTGGTTATCTTAAGGTATTGAGATACCTCGGTATCTCAAGGTATTGAGATACCGCTCCAAACTCAACCCGACTACCCCTCTAGCTAACTAACTATGCATAAACATATATATCTAGCTATAATCTAGGCTAAAATATAGATATCTAATACATATAGGCATATACCTAGGTATCTACATATATATATATAAATATACATATCCACAAACACATATACATATTACCTTACCTTACCTATACGTATATATTTACATCTATATCTAGTTATATCTAAACTATCTATCTAGCTATATGCCTATCTATCTATCAATCTATATCTTATCTATCTATCTATGTATCTAATATATATTTATCTATGTACCTATCTATCTATCTAATATCTAGCTATCTATCCATTTACCTATTTATCTATCAAACTATTTACCTATCCATCTAATATCTATATAGTATCTATCTATTTATCTCTAACTATCTTGGTATCTATTTACCTATGTATCTATCTAATCTATTTATCAATCCATCTATCTACCTATCTATCAATCCATCTAGTTATCTATATGTCTATCTATCTAGCTATTTATTTATGTATCTATCTATTTACCTAGCTATCTATCTATGTGTCTATCTAATTATCTAGTTATCTATCTATCTATTGATCTATCTATATACTTATCTATTACCTATCTAACTATGTATCTAATTATCTATCTAACAATCTATCTAAGTATCTAACTATCAAACCATCTAATTATCTGTCAATCTATCATCTATCTATCTATACCTATCTATATATCTATTAGTCTATCTATCTATTATATCTAGCAATCTATCTACTTAGCTATCCATCTAATATCTACTAAGCTATCCACAATCAACCTCGCTACATGCTTCGCTGCTACTGCTGCATGCTCTCTTGCATTGCATTGCTGCTGCTACTAGCTGTGCTGCAGCGAGCTGCTGCCGCGGCGCGCTGCCGCTGTTGCGCCCGCGCGCTCTGCTGCAGCCTGCTGCGCTGCTGCTGCTGCTGCAGGCCGCGATGCAGCGAGCTACTGCCGCGGCGCTGCTGCGCCCGCGCGCTCTGCTGCAGCCTGCTGCTGCTGCTGTGCCCGCGCGCTCTGATGCAGCCTGCTGCTGCTGCTGCCGCGGCGCTGCCTCGCTCGAGCGAGCTGCTGCCGCGGCGCTGCCTCGCTCTGCTGGCTGCTGCAGTGGCTGTGTGCAGTCCGCTGCCTCGCTCTGCTGCACCCAGACACAAGCACACACACACACACACGACCACACACACACAATCACACAGACACACACACACATATATATATATATACACACACCAACATACATACATATATATATCTACACTACTATATATAAATACACACACACACACTAATTCATATAGGTACACACACATATATCTATATATATATACACACACTAATATATATATACATATACACACACACTCAAACATATATAAATATATACACACTCACTCACACAAACTCACTCTCACACACCCTCACACACACACTCTCACACACACTCTCACAAACACTCTCACAAACACACAACCACACACACAAATATACATATATATATATAAATATATATACATATATACACACCAACTCATATACATATACGTATATCTAAACACTCACTCACACTCACACACACTCTCACCTACACACATACACTAGCACCAACACACTCACACAAGCACTCACTAACACACTCACAAACACATAAAAACACACATATAAATAGAAATATATATATATATATATAGAAACACACACAAATATATATACTGGGCCAAATTCGGATTCCACCCGAAATTGACACAAAACCTAGTGTTAAAGTCTCTAAACTCAACCAAACTAGTTCCAACTTCCTCCCACGGGTAGCCTAAGGGTCTAGGAAGGTTCTAAACTATTAATTACACTATAAAAGAGTAATTACAAGGGAGAAAATTAGGGTTTACCTCTTGGGAGTTGGAATCCCAAGCCAAAATCTCCAAAATGCTCCAAATCCACCAAACCAAGCTCCAAGCTCCCAAATCTAGCTCCAACACCAAATCTAGGCTCTACCCACCTAGGTTGGGGAAGAATGTAGGGTTAGGGTTAATAATTCATGGAGAATAGAAGAAGAAAGAAGAGAAATGGATGCTTACTTGAAGTAGGAAGGAGAAAGGAAGAAGAAAAATGAGTGGAGAAGAAGAAGAAGAAGAAGAAGAAGAGAAGAAGAAGAAGAAATGAGGTGGGGAGGGGCTTCTCCTGCTGTTTGGTCGGGTGAGGGTTGGGAATGATCGGCCAAAGCAATAATAAAGGGGTTGCCAAGTTGGGAAATTACTAAAATGCCCTCCCGTAACTCGGTTTTGGGTTTCGGGTTCCAAAAGCACTCAAACTAACTCCAAATCTCTCCCACTAACCCACTAAAAATATAATAAATATTCTAAAACCCAAAATAGGTCTCACAGGGGTGTGGGCTGGGTCGGACATGGGTCCACTAGGGTCGGACATGGGTCCAGGCTAGCCAAAATCCTAAAACAATCAATATAAAAATAATACAATCATTAATTAAATATAAATACAATTAATTATAAATAATACACAATTAACTAAATTAAAAATAAAAAAATACCCGGCTCAGGAAATGGGGTGGTGACAAGCCTATCCTCCTTAGAAAATTTTGTCCTCGAAATTTAAAGTCAATCACACTCACTCTAGGTCAAACCCCCAACAATCACAGACAAGAAATTTTACCTAAACAACATACAAGATCATGGTCCTACTGGTCGTGTTATCACAGTCTCAATCAGGGTCACTACACTATCTACCACAGCACAAAAAAAATCTAACATGTACTAATGAAGCACACCACAAGGAATGGAAAAGGACAGGAAGACGAACAAAGAGACAAACCTGCTAACCCGACACCCGTAGCATCGGCCTCCTCGACCGTCAACGCATAAGCCCTGCTGTTGGGGTGTATCCCTCTGCTGGTGCGGGGCATGATGATGTGCCACAGGTGGCCTAGCTCCAACTCTCTGATCTTGTGCTCTACCAAAAGGAGGTGTAGTGGGGCAATCTCGCATCTGGTGAGTAGCGGATCTACAGAACAAACACACCTTCAACCTCCTTCTACAAACATCCCAAGTGTGTCCTGCCTTCCTGCAGTAGGCACAAGTGGGCACTCTCTGATCCTGACCCTGCTTTGCTGCCTTCTGCACATAGGGACGCTTAGCTGGTCCCGCACTACCACTCGTACTGCTTGAATCATCCCTGCCTCTCTTGGACTTGAGCTCCAAGTCATCCTATGCTCTCTGAGCGTCTCCTACTATCTGCTCAAAAGTCGCCTCGCGGTCGCTCCTGGCCAAAGACTTGACCGCCATGACCAAGCCCTTGCGAAACTTCCTCGCCTTTGCTGCCTCACTCAAGCCATCTACAAATCTGCCCAGACGGCAGAACTACGCTGCGTACTCGTCCACCGTCATGCTCCCCTGGACGAGTGCCTCAAACTGGCTCTCCAAAGCACTGAGCGCCATATCTGGGAAAAACTTCTCCTTAAAAAGCCTCTTGAAAGCCTCCCAAGTAAGCCCTGGCGCCGCAATCCTCGTATCAGTGCGATACCATATTAAAGCGAGATCGAACATCTGACTGCCCGTTGCCTCTATCTGCATACTGTTTGGAATCTGCGCCAACCTGAAGATCCCCTCGATCTGCTCTATCCAGTCATCCGCGTACAGGATCCCTTATGTACCACGAAACTCCTTGGGCCGCATCCTCTGGAAGTCAATGATACTGCCCGGCCTCGGATGCTGAATCTGATCTGCCTGTGGCTGAATCTGTGCCACCTTATCCACTGCCGTCATGGCCACCTGGTGGGCGTTCTCAATGCCCAGCCTCATCACATCCACCTGACGGTGCTGCGCGTCCATCATCTCCCTGAAGAACGCAAACAACTGCACTGCATCTACTGGAGCAGAAAGTGGTGGAGGAACCACCGGAACGACTGGGGTAGTCCTCGGATCGACAGGTGAAGGAGGATCCCCGAGAGAAGCAGATGCTCCCTCAACCGCAGGAGTGGTGAGTGGAGCGGTAGCAGCTGCCTGAATACGAGCTGGACGAGAGGTAGCAGACCTCTCAGTAGCAACTGCTGGAACGGTACGATGGGATCGTGTCTTCGGAGGCATCCTGAACACAGATCAAAAGAAGTCAATACGGTGCAAGATACGATATCATCAAAGAAGTACAGTAATATTTCAAAAGAAAATAATTTCAGAATAATTAGATCAGAATTGTTCCTAGTCGTGATTGAGTACACTCTCATCCTAGATCCTAGATCCTAGATCCTATAGCAGGCTCGCAGCAGTACAACTAAATTATTGTACTACCACGATATCGCACTAATTGTGAATCGAGACCTGCATGGGCCACCACCAAAAACGTGTCACGACCCGCACCCAAAAAATCGGGCATGAGTCATGGGTATGTCCAGCCTACGCCGCAGCATCGGCGGTAGAACGCCGTCTAGGTCAACTATCTAGATAACTCACAAAAAATCTGCTATGACCTCTCCAAAAGGAGGGCAACCACGCAATCAATATATAAACCTGTCAAGATCTCAACTCCAAACGGAGGAGCAATATCATAATGATAATCTCAAGTACTCAATCACGAATCTAAGCACGATAAGATAACAACAAAGTCTAACAACTAAAAGTCTAACCAACAACAACTACAAACCACCACAACATCAATAATAATAATACATCATCTAAATCATCCAAAATAATATATAAACAAGGTCTCAATCCAAAATCGGAGACAAATCCGGTGCTAAAAGCTAATAAAAACAACAACAGGGACTTAGTGATCCCGACTACCAACCCGAAAATTATCCCTAAACTAGAGGGTCCCTGTCTGCACCATCGACAGGCTCAGGTCCATAAAACGTCGGACACCAATCCTCCGGATACTCTGAAAAATATGTCCAGTCAGGACTGGAGCAAGTACTTCTCTAACAGCAGTTCCATTTAAATGATAAAAATTATAAAACAGTTATAGCAAGTAGCAAGAAGAATGAAGCAAGTATGAAACAAGGAAATATGTATAACTGGTGCATAAAGGTAAAGATGCATGGATATCAGAGCAAGATAGTAATAACTGCAAGATACAGGAAATCTAAGCTAAGATCAAGTCCGTGCACATGAACGTGTAGTGAGTCCAGCATGAAAAATATGTAGTTAGTCAAGTCCAGAAACATGTAAGTGAGACAAGTCAAGAAATGCATAAGAGTCCAGACTATAAAGAATGAACTCGGTGTCTTTGAAATACTTGTTTCGACATGTAAACGGCTAGGTAAGTACTGCTCACCGCGCACTGGGTGCGCGGCTGCTATCATTCCATATTAGACCAGAGGAAGTGATTCCTGATGATTCCAGATGGGAATATTTACATGTCTACTCGAGTATTTCTCCGCCCCGACTAATACAAGTGGATCCAAGACCCGACACGCAAATCAAGATGAGTCCAGCCTGAACATGAATGATGCCTGTAGTGATGCCTGTAGGTGATGCCAGTAGTGATTCCAGAATAGAGGCCAGAAACATGAAATGTACGTGTCGCAAGTAAATGAATCCAGAAATACCAGTCAGTGTCTCGTGTTGTGCCAGAATAATCATATGATACTATACTAGAAGTTGAATCATAATAATCATCAGATAATGAAAACTATCAGAGAATGTACTCGCCTGACGTCCTGAGCAACTGGCGATCCGAACCGGTGTCGCAAGGACCTAATACGAAAAGCAAGGTTAAACAGGGTTCTAATGAGTTAAACAGATATAAAATAACTAAAAATAGGCTTCTAGGGTCGTTCTAGGTCAAACGGGTCAAACCGATAAAATCTGGATCAAAAAGTCAACTCTATGTCCAAAAAGTCAACTCTGGGTCAAAACTAGGTCAAAAGTTGACTTTGGCGGTCAACCGAGTCAACTACGGTCAAGTCTAGGTCAAACTAGGGTGCTCCTGAAATTCTAGGTCAAACCGAGCTCATTAAGCTAGAAAACTCTCAAACTCGCCTCCTTAAGATACCGGGATACCCTCGGTATCCGATACCTCAACCTAGGCTACGCACCCCGCCTAAACCCGCTAAAACCTATGCTAGCACGCGTAAATATATACATATAAGCATATAAAAATCACTCTAATACTATTTCTAGGCTATTGCTCAAAAATCCCGCTCGAAACTCAATACCTTGGTTATCTTAAGGTATTGAGATACCTCGGTATCTCAAGGTATTGAGATACCGCTCTAAACTCAACCCGACTACCCCTCTAGCTAACTAACTATGCATAAACATATATATCTAGCTATAATCTAGGCTAAAATATAGATATCTAATACATATAGGCATATACCTAGGTATCTACATACATATATATAAATATACATATCCACAAACACATATACATATTACCTTACCTTACATATACGTATATATTTACATCTATATCTAGTTATATCTAAACTATCTATCTAGCTATATGCCTATCTATCTATCAATCTATATCTTATCCATCTATCTATGTATCTAATATATATTTATCTATGTACCTATCTATCTATCTATCTAACATCTAGCTATCTATCCATTTACCTATCTATCTATCAAACTATTTACCTATCCATCTAATATCTATATAGTATCTATCTATTTATCTCTAACTATCTTGGTATCTATTTACCTATGTATCTATCTAATCTATTTATCAATCCATCTATCTACCTATCTATCAATCCATCTAGTTATCTATATGTCTATCTATCTAGCTATTTATTTATGTATCTATCTATTTACCTAGCTATCTATCTATGTGTCTATCTAATTATCTAGTTATCTATCTATCTATTGATCTATCTATATACTTATCTATTACCTATCTAACTATGTATCTAATTATCTATCTAACAATCTATCTAAGTATCTAACTATCAAACCATCTAATTATCTGTCAATCTATCATCTATCTATCTATACCTATCTATATATCTATTAGTCTATCTATCTATTATATCTAGCAATCTATCTACTTAGCTATCCATCTAATATCTACTAACCTATCCACAATCAACCTCGCTACATGCTTCGCTGCTACTGCTGCATGCTCTCTTGCATTGCATTGCTGCTGCTACTAGTTGTGCTGCAGCGAGCTGCTGCCGCGGCGCGCTGCCGCTGTTGCGCCCGCGCGCTCTGCTGCAGCCTGCTGCGCTGCTGCTGCAGGCCGCGCTGCAGCGAGCTGCTGCCGCGGCGCTGCTGCGCCCGCGCGCTCTGCTGCAGCCTGCTGCTGCTGCTGTGCCCGCGCGCTCTGATGCAGCTTGCTGCTGCTACTGCCGCGGCGCTGCCTCGCTCGAGCGAGCTGCTGCCGCGGCGCTGCCTCGCTCTGCTGGCTGCTGCAGCGGCTGTGTGCAGTCCGCTGCCTCGCTCTGATGCACCCAGATACAAGCACACACACACACACACGACCACACACACACAATCACACATACACAGACACACACACACACATATATATATATATATATACACACACCAACATACATACATATATATATATCTACACTACTATATATAAATACACACACACACACTAATTCATATAGGTACACACACATATCTATATATATATATATATACACACTAATATATATATACATACACACACACACACTCAAACATATATAAATATATACACACTCACTCACACAAACTCACTCTCACACACCCTCACACACACACTCTCACACACACTCTCACAAACACACAACCACACACACAAATATACATATATATATATAAATATATATACATATATACACACCAACTCATATACATATATGTATATCTAAACACTCACTCACACTCTCACACACTCTCACCTACACACATATACTAGCACCAACACACTCACACAAGCACTCACTAACACACTCACAAACACATAAAAACACACATATAAATAGAAATATATATATATATATATATATATATATATATATATATATATATATATATAGAAACACAAACAAATATATATATATATATATATATATATATATATATAAACACAACACAACGCACAACGCTCACATCGCCCCACCAACGCGCGTCCAACGACCCCGACACGCACAAACACCTATAAATATATAAAATATAGCCCGAGAATTCTAGCACATACTCCCTGATACTAACCCAACGCGCGCACAAGCCCGAAACTAGGAAACCACGCCGAAATGGTCGTTCGGTCATTTCGACGAACACGCGGTGTGCGGTTCGGAAAACCTCCTGAAACGCACACCAAACCAACTCAGAATCGGCCCAAAATTTACCCACGGGTCCTAAACGATGTCTAGATCCTAGAAAAAATGCTCCCGTATCGATTCTAGGTCTGTGGCGAAAACGCGCACAAACTTAGAATCGGCGACGACGAAAAGCCCCAAATTCGCCCGAAACGCCCGTTTCTCCGCGATACGACTTCCCATGTCCGAACGGAGACACGCACTCACCCTCTAGACACCCGACAACGTCTACCTAGGTCTGTCTAACCTAGGACATCACCCAAAATTGGGCCAAATTCGGATTCCACCCGAAATTGACACAAAACCTAGTGTTAAAGTCTCTAAACTCAACCAAACTAGTTCCAACTTCCTCCCACGGGTAGCCTAAGGGTCTAGGAAGGTTCTAAACTATTAATTACACTATAAAAGAGTAATTACAAGGGGGAAAATTAGGGTTTACCTCTTGGGAGTTGGAATCCCAAGCCAAAATCTCCAAAATGCTCCAAATCCACCAAACCAAGCTTCCAAGCTCCCAAATCTAGCTCCAACACCAAATCTATGCTCTACCCACCTAGGTTGGGAAAGAATGTAGGGTTAGGGTTAATCATTCATGGAGAATAGAAGAAGAAAGAAGAGAAATGGATGCTTACTTGAAGTAGGAAGGAGAAAGGAAGAAGAAAAATGAGTGGAGAAGAAGAAGAAGAGAAGAAGAAGAAGAAATGAGGTGGGGAGGGGCTGCTCCTGCTGTTTGGTCGGGTGAGGGCTGGGAATGATCGGCCAAAGCAATAATAAAGGGGTTGCCAAGTTGGGAAATTACCAAAATGCCCTCCCGTAACTCGATTTTTGGTTTCGGGTTCCTAAAGCACTCAAAATAACTCCAAATCTCTCCCACTAACCCACTAAAAATATAATAAATATTCTAAAACCCAAAATAGGTCTCACAGGGGTGTGGGCTGGGTCAGACATGGGTCCACTAGGGTCTGACATGGGTCCAGGCTAGCCAAAATCCTAAAACAATCAATATAAAAATAATACAATCATTAATTAAATATAAATACAATTAATTATAAATAATACACAATTAACTAAATTAAAAAAAATATCTGGCTCAGAAAATGGGGTGGTGACACAGAATCACCTTGAATATTTCAGAAAGATTCTGTTTCATGATCTGTGTCAGGTGTCCTGGGTATATTGTACTTGATATGGCAAGTACGAGAATGTAAATGTCACGATATCCATCTCTAGTTGACCTTACACAACCCCGCGTACGGTGTTGGCACCCGACTATTAATCGAAAGCTAAGTAAGTCAAACGGCCCTAGGTTTAAGCATGTACAACAGTTATAATTAAATCCAAGTAATATGTAACAAAACTGCAAGTTGGCAAGGTACATTTGCCTGGGTTTTCGATTCCAATTGTAGCTCTGGCTTCGGCAGGATTTGCAGGCAGTACTCCGGTTGCTGAAATAGACATCACCATCAGATCCAGAAAATATTAATCAGCTAGAAATGCCTGTCCTTGAGTCCAATTTGGATACAGTGGCAAAAATAATATTTCAGGGCAAAACGGGGTCCAAATGTGGGCCGCTTTGCACGAAAAAATGTGTCAGGGTCAAAGGTCTCCAAATCAGTCCAACTTAGTGTCAACAAGTCAGGAACGATGATACGAACCCAACGGAACTTCCAGAATTGGATTCTGATGAGTCGATCACAAAATCGCCCGTCAAGTGGAGCCTGTGGGGCCCACGATACACGATTTTGTCAACGTTCTCAGAATCGAACCAAACTTGGCTCATAGGACCAGCGTATTGCTACGAGTCCGATGGCGCAAGTTTCGTCTCGATCCGACGTGTGTACACTAAGTTACAGCGAGAACCAGAAAGGACGGATACGGGACGGTGTCCGCGGATACGCATTGATTTCGGTGTGCATGCACATCCGAATCAACTTCTGCGAAATCCCACACGTTCGTATCGACGGTGCGCACGTATCGGTGAAGACCGCACGCGACCAAGTCGTCCCGTTTGGCGGGGCGTTCTCAGTTCCGGGGTAAAACATGGCGTTATTTTTTCTATTTTTGGATCGCGGTTCGCGATCACCACAGGACGCGATGCACCGAGCGGTTTGCGCGGGCACCGAGGGGGTCATGCAGGCTACGCGATGCAACTGACGGAAAAAAAAATTGGGGTAGCGAGGAGTGAGATACGAGTACCTGAACAGGGCTCCAAAAACTGCGAATTATTCGTGTCTGACACGTGTCCGACACGTGCCTGAGCTAGGGCACAGGTTCTGTGTTGCTGGGAGCGGGGTTCAGGTCGGCGGAGGTCGACGAGTGCTCGGGGAGGTCCAGGGCGGCCGAGCGGCGAGGTCGGGCCGGGGGCTGCGGCAGCTCAGGCGAAGCCGGCTGCGTTGGGGCTGAGGCGGCGCTCGTCGGCAGAGCTGCGGCGAGGCGGGGTCTGGAGGAGGCGGCGGGTGGCAGTCGGGTTGCAGGTGGCAGCGTTGGAGGGGGATTGGCCGGAGAAGAGGTTAGGGCTAGGGTCTCCGGCGAGATCGACGGAGTGGGCAGCGGGAAAACGGAGGGAAAAATGAGAGCTTAAATAGAGGGGAAGAGGGAGAGGTACGGCCGGAGGTTGGCCGGGAGTCGAAGGGGAAGAGGCGGGGGTTCCATGGGAGGTGAATGGGGACGGTCGTCGGCGGCCACGGCGGCGGAAACGGCCGCCGGCAGGTGAAGGGTCGGGGAAGGGAAAGTTTGGGGGTTAGGTTACAGGCGGGTCGGGTCGGGTGCCTAGCGGGTCGGGTCTGACCCGGATCCGACCCATTAAGGGCTTGGGCCGGTTCAGGCAGACCGGCCGGTCCGGTTCGGTTTTATATTGGGTTTAGGTAAACCGGGTTTAATATTGGGTTTATTTAATTAGGTTAAATTAATTAATAGTTTTTAAGGCTTTAAAAAATCCATCCGGGGTCCAATAAATTTCCGGAAAATTATCCTATGTCTAGTTTTTCATTTTACACCATAAAATATTATTTTCATAATATTTTAATATTAATTAATAATATTTATAAATCATTTAATAATTAAAACATCTTAGTTTAATTTCAGAAAAAGATCAAAAAATTTCAGAAAATTGTGAAAAATCCAAATTTAAAAATTCTTGAAAATCAGGGGGTTTACAATCTACCCCCCTTAAGAGGATTGCGTCCTCGCAATCAAAGAATAACCGGTCAACAGAGATGACACGGTTGCAAAATTTATTCGAATCAGAAAATCAAGGTTGAGGGTTTAAACACATAGAAAAAATTATTTTCCTAAGCAATGGAAGTTATGTAATTTTCCAAATATAAGAAATCTAGAAAATTACAGTTTTAGAAAACCAGTTTTATCCTTTAAAAACTTATTAGTTTAACATTTATAAAACATTCTAGATTATTTAGCAAGTTCAAAAATTACTTAGGTGATCACTAGGTTATCTATTATTAGCAAGTTAAAACTGTTAAGTTAAGTCTAGGGTCACGAACCAGCAGGCACGAAGTAAAGCAATAATAGAAACATAAAACTATAGAAACTTATGCGCATTAGCTACTCCTTGGTTCTGCGCGTCTTCCAAGGTCATCGCGAAGGCTTGTCCGCGTCCTTGTGGTGGATTCCTCTGTTGCTGCTGGGCCTGTTGGAAGAGTGCTACTTGTGGTGCCAAGGGTGGCCTCGGCTGATACCCTTCTGGTGCTGGTAGAGCTTGTTGGGTTGTCCTTGGTGCTCCTCCTCGATGCTGAGGATAATCCTTGGCTATGTGTTGATTGGTTCCGCAAATCAAGCATAATCCCAACTTGCGTCTGCAGTCCTTCTCAAAATGGCCTACCTTGCCACAATATTGACATGTAGGTAATGTCTGCGGAGAGGCTCTGGGTGGCTGGTGTATGTGAGGTCTTTTTGCAGCTTCTTCTTGTGGTGCTTTGGCTGATGTGGAAGACCGTTTCAAACTGGTCTCTCTCCTGGTGACGCGTTCCATGCATCGGGCTGCAGCGAGAACGTCCGAGTAAGAGGTAGGTGCGACGGATTCGATGAGTCTCTACAGCTCGAAGTTTAGTCCGTCGAAGAATTTCTCAGCCTTCTCTTCTTCCGTTGGGATCAAAGTAGGGGCGAAGCGACTTAGACGAATGAATTCTGCGTTGTACTCCTCCACTCTCATGCTGCTCTGAGTGAGACGATTGAACTTGTCCCGAAGTTCTGATCGAGCGATAGCCGGAATGTACATCTCCTGAAAGAGTCTGAAAAACTCTTCCCAAGTGACTTGGTCTGGTCCAAGCCTGGTCTCTTCAGATAGCCACCAATGATGAGCATTGTCCGTCAACTGCATTCTAACAGCGGTCATCCAACGTTCTCTTGGAAGTTCAGCTGCTTCCAACTGGTGTTGTATGTTGGTGAGCCACTCATGAACTTCGGTTGGTCCTTCTTTGCCCGAAAAGGTACGGGACTTGAGTTGACGGAAATTGGTGATAGACCCCGTTGCTGGTCGCCTAGCTTGTGGGTTCGCCTGCTCCAATGCGGTTACTAGGCTGGTCCTTAAATACTCTGCCTCATGACGCTGCGCCTCCTGATGAATTTGTTGTTGGGCTTGCATCATTGCGTAGATCATTTGAAATATCTGCTGCCCGTCTATAGGTTGCCCTTGTGGAAATACGGGCATCGGTGGAACGAACTGCGGAGGCGGCGGGATGTCATCACGCCGGAACCTTGAATTTTGCTGGACTGCTTGATTGCTTTGAGAAGTTTGTCCTCGGTCTTCGGGTGTCACTCCTTCATCATAAGTGACCACAGCATCGTGCGGTGTATCTAAGGGATTCTCGTCGCTGGTTCTCGGATCCATTACTCTGCATCAAAAATAAAATATAAGAAGCGCACAGGATTCAAGGCAAGATGCAAGTCAAAAACTAATTCGAATACGATACAGATATCAAGAACGATTCAAGCAAGTGGATGAGATCCTAAAAACTTATCCTATCTTAGTGCAGGCATGTTCGGTCCCTAAGTTGAAATCGAATAATTTAGTCGTTGACCTGCATGGGCCACCACAAAAACCATGTCACGCCCCAGTCCCAAAATACCAAGGGACTAGACACGTGGCAATGGCCAGCAGCACGCACCGATGGACAACCCAATTTAATGGATCCATCGGGGCATACTTAAGCTGTGATATAGGTCTACAACAACAAGTCAGAACTATTCTCATCCACACACAATATAATAAGAACAACATCAAATAAGAAAAGTACATCAACATCCAGTCTCAGCAAAGTAAATCGGGGAACAACCCGATATAAAGTCTGTTATAATTGTTTAATTAAACAGGAAAGAGAGTCTATTTGCCATAAAAACTGAGCATGGAAGAAGCAGATGTTCAGGAGAAGTCCTCAGCGATCACCTCGTCCTCAAGTACTGGTACTGTTCCGAGAAGTGCACCTGTTCCGTATACCTCTGGATAAACCTCGTCTGCAAATCCTGGGGACATAATCCGGATCCAGGTCCTCAGGGGACATAGCAAGGTACAGATAATACAAGCCAAAAGATAATGCAGTGCAGCAAGTAAATGAAACAATAGGGTCAACTATATAACCATCTATGTGAAATGCAAGTTGAGAGCATCACTAGCACTTAGGCTGATACCACTACAAGCTCTGTGTCGGAGAGCCGGTAGCAGTTATACTATGCTATGTAATTTACTATGATGTGGCCTATATATATATAATCAGCCTGTAGCCTGTGTGTCTCTCCCCACCCAATGTAATCATACGTCTCATGTCCACGATGCCTCGTGTCCATGTCACGTAAGATCATATCTAATGCAGTAAGTCATACTATGTCTATGAATATAACGTCTAAGAATATAATATAATGTCTATGCCAATCCTGCAACCTACACAGAATCACCTTGAATATTTCAGGAAGATTATGTTTCATGATCTGTGTCAGGTGTCCTGGGTATATTGTACTTGATATGGCAAGTACGAGAATGTAAATGTCACGATATCCATCTCTAGTTGACCTTACACAACCCCGCGTACGGTGTTGGCACCCGACTATTAATCGAAAGCTAGGTAAGTCAAGCGGCCCTAGGTTTAAGCATGTACAACAGTTATAATTAAATCCAAGTAATATGTAACAAAACTGCAAGTTGGCAAGGTACACTTGTCTGGGTTTTCGGTTCCAATTGTAGCTCTGGCTTCGGCAGGATTTGCAGGTAGTACTCCGGTTGCTGAAATAGACATCACCATCAGATCTAGAAAATATTAACCAGCTAGAAACGTCTGTCCTTGAGTCCAATTTGGACACAGGGGCAAAAATGACATTTCAGGGCAAAACGGGGTCCAAATGTGGACCGCTTTGCACGAAAAAACTTGTCAGGGTCAAAGGTCTCCAAATCAGTCCAACTTAGTGTCAACAGGTCAGGAACGATGATACGAACCCAACAGAACTTCCAGAATTGGATTCCGATGAGCCGATCACAAAATCACCCGTCAAGTGGAGCTGTGGGGCCCACGACACACGATTTTATCAACGTTCTCAGAATCGAACCAAACTTGGCTCATAGGACCAGCGTATTGCTACGAGTCCGATGGCGCAAGTTTCGTCTCGATCCGACGTGTGTACACTAAGTCACAGTGAGAACCAGAAAGGACGGATACGGGACGGTGTCCGCGGATACGCATTGATTCCGTTGTGCACGCACATCCGAATCAACTTCTGCGAAATCCTGCACGTCCGTATCGACGACGCGCACGTATCGGTGAAGACCGCACGCGACCAAGTCGTCCCGTTTGGCGGGGCGTTCTCAGTTTTGGGGTGAAACAGGACGTTATTTTTCCTATTTTTGGATCGCGGTTCGCGATCACCACAGGACACGATGCACCGAGCGGTTTGCACGGGCACCGAGGGGGTCATGCAGGCTACGCGATGCAACTGACGGAAAAGAAATCGGGGTAGCGAGGAGTGAGCTACGAGTACCTGAACAGGGCTCCAAAAACTACGAATTCTTCGTGTCCGACACGTGTCTGACACGTGCCTGAGCTAGGGCACAGGTTTTGTGTCGCTGGGAGCGGGGTTCAGGTCGGCGGAGGTCGACGAGTGCTCGGGGAGGTCCAGGGCGGATGGACGGCGAGGTCGGGCCGGGGGCTGCGGCAGCTCAGGCGAAGCCGGCTGCGCTGGGGCTGAGGCGGCGCTCGTCGGCAGAGCTGCGATGAGGCGGGGTCTGGAGGAGGCGGCGGGTGGCAGTCGGGTTGCAGGTGGCGGCGTCGGAGGGGGATTGGCCGGAGTAGAGGTTAGGGCTAGGGTCTCCGGCCAGATCGACGGAGTGGGCAGCGGGGAAACGGAGGGAAAGAGGAGAGCTTAAATAGAGGGGAAAAGGGAGAGGTACGGCCGGAGGTTGGCCGGGAGTCGAAGGGGAAGAGGCAGGGGTTCCATGGGAGGTGAATGGAGACGGTCGCCGGCGGCCACGGCGGCGGAAACGGCCGCCGGCAGGTGAAGGGTCGGGGAAGGAAAAGTTTGGGGGTTAGGTTACAGGCGGGTCGGGTCGGGTGCCTAGCGGGTCAGGTCTGACCCGATCCGACCCATTAAGGGTTTGGGCCGGTTCAGGCAGACCGGCCTGTCCGGTTCGGTTTTATATTGGGCTTAGGTAAACCGGGTTTAATATTGGGTTTATTTAATTAGGTTAAATTAATCAATAGTTTTTAAGGCTTTAAAAAATCCATCCGGGGTCCAATAAATTCCCGAAAAATTATCCTATGTCTAGTTTTTCATTTTACACCATAAAATATTATTTTCATATTATTTTAATATTAATTAATAACATTTAAAAATTATTTAATAATTAAAATATCTTAGTTTAATTTCAGAAAAAGATCAGAAAATTCCAAAAAATTGTAAAAAATGCAAATTTAAAAATTCTTGAAAATCAAGGGGTTTACAATCTACCCCCCTTAAGAGGATTGCGTCCTCGCAATCAAAGAATAACCGATCAACAGAGATGACACGGTTGCAAAATTTATTCGAATCAGAAAATCAAGGTTGAGGGTTTAAACACATAGGAAAAATTATTTCCCTAAGCAATGGAAGTTATGTAATTTCCCAAATATAGGAAATCTAGAAAATTATAGTTTTAGAAAACCAGTTTTATCCTTTAAAAACTTATCAGTTTAATATTTATAAAATATTCTAGATTATTTAGCTAGTTCAAAAATTACTTAGGTGATCACTAGGTTATCTATTATTAGGAAGTTAAAACTGTTAAGTTAAGTCTAGGGTCACGAACCAGCAGGCACGAAGTAAAACAATAATAGAAACAGAAAACTATAGAAACTTACACGCATTAGCTACTCCTTGGTTCTGCGCGTCTTCCAAGGTCATCGTGAAGGCTTGTTCGCGTCCTTGTGGTGGATTCCTCTGCTGCTGCTGGGCCTGTTGGAAGAGTGCTGCTTATGGTGCCAAGGGTGGCCTTGGCTGATACCCTCCTGGTTCTGGTAGAGCTTGTTGGGTTGTCCTTGGTGCTCCTCCTCGATGCTGAGGACAATCCTTGTCTATGTGTTGATTGGTTCCGCAAATCAAGCATAATCCCAACTTGCGTCCGCAGTCCTTCTCAAAATGGTCTACCTTGCCACAGTATTAACATGTAGGTAATGTCTGCGGAGAGGCTCTGGGTGGCTGGTGTATGTGAGGTCTTTTTGCAGCTTCTTCTTGTGGTGCTTTGGCTGATGTGGAAGACCGTTTCAAACTGGTCTCTCTCCTGGTGACGCATTCCATGCGTCGGGCTGCAGCGAGAACGTCCGAGTAAGAGGTAGGTGCGACGGATCCGATGAGTCTCTACAGCTCAAAGTTTAGTCCGTCGAAGAATTTCTCATCCTTCTCTTCTTCCGTTGGGATCAAAGTAAGGGCGAAGCGACTTAGATGAATGAATTCTACGTTGTACTCCTCCACTGTCATGCTGCTCTGAGTGAGACGATTGAACTTGTCCCGAAGTTCTGATCGAGCGATAGCCGGAATGTACATCTCCTGAAAGAGTCTGAAAAACTCTTCCCAAGTGACTTGGTCTGGTCCGAGCCTGGTCTCTTCAGATAGCCACCAATGATGAGCATTGTCCGTCAACTGCATTCTAACAGCGGTCATCCAACGTTCTCTTGGAAGTTCAGCTGCTTCCAACTGGTGTTGTATGTTGGTGAGCCACTCATGAACTTCGGTTGGTCCTTCTTTGCCCGAAAAGGTACGGGGCTTGAGTTGACGAAAATCGGTGATAGACCCCGTTGCTGGTCGCCTAGCTTGTGGGTTCGCCTGCTCCAATTCGGTTACTAGGCTGGTCCTTAAATACTCTGCCTCATGACGCTGCGCCTCCTGATGAATTTGTTGTTGGGCTTGCATCATTGCGTAGATCATTTGAAATATCTGCTGTCCGTCTATAGGTTGCCCTTGTGGAAATACGGGCATCGGTGGAACGAACTGCGGAGGCGGCGGGATGTCATCACGCCGGAACCTTGAATTTTGCTGGACTGCTTGATTGCTTTGAGAAGTTTGTCCTCGGTCTTCGGGTGTCACTCCTTCATCATAAGTGACCACAGCATCGTGCGGTGTATCTAAGGGATTCTCGTCGCTGGTTCTCGGATCCATTACTCTGCATCAAAAATAAAATATAAGAAGCGCACAGGATTCAAGGCAAGATGCAAGTCAAAAATTAATTCGAATACGATACAGATATCAAGAACGATTCAAGCAAGTGGATGAGATCCTAAAAACTTATCCTATCTTAGTGCAGGCCTGTTCGGTCCCTAAGTTGAAATCGAACAATTTAGTCGTTGACCTGCATGGGCCACCACAAAAACTATGTCACGCCCCAGTCCCAAAATACCAAGGGACTAGACACGTGGCAATGGCTAGCAGCACGCACCGATGGACAACCCAATTTAATGGATCCATCGGGGCATACTTAAGCTGTAATATAGGTCTACAATAACAAGTCAGAACTATTCTCATCCACACACAATATAATAAGAACAACATCAAATAAGGAAAGTACATCAACATCCAGTCTCAGCAAAGTAAATCGGGGAACAACCCGATATAAAGTCTGTTATAATTGTTTAATTAAACAGGAAAGAGAGTCTATTTGCCATAAAAACTGAGCATAAAAGAAGCAGATGTTCAGGAGAAGTCCTCAGCGATCACCTCGTCCTCAAGTACTGGTACTGTTCCGAGAAGTGCACATGTTCCGTATACCTCTGGATAAACCCCGTCTGCAAATCCTGGGGACATAATCCGGATCCAGGTCTTCAGGGGACATAGCAAGGTACAGATAATACAAGCCAAAAGATAATGCAGTCAGCAAGTAAATGAAACAATAGGGTCAACTATATAACCATCTATGTGAAATGCAAGTTGAGAGCATCACTAGCACTTAGGCTGATACCACTACAAGCTCTGTATCGGGGAGCCGGTAGCAGTTATACTATGCTATGTAATTTACTATGATGTGGCCTATATATATATAATCAGCCTGTAGCCTGTGTGTCTCTCCCCACCCAATGTAATCATACGTCTCATGTCCACGATGCCTCATGTCCATGTCACGTAAGATCATATCTAATGCAGTAAGTCATACTATGTCTATGAATATAACGTCTAGGAATATAATATAATGTCTATTTTAATCCTGCAACCTACACAGAATCACCTTGAATATTTTAGAAAGATTCTGTTTCATGATCTGTGTCAGGTGTCCTGGATATATTGTACTTGATATGGCAAGTACGAGAATGTAAATGTCACGATATCCATCTCTAGTTGACCTTACACAACCCCGCGTACGGTTTTGGCACCCGACTATTAATCGAAAACTAAGTAAGTCAAACGGCCCTAGGTTTAAGCATGTACAACAGTTATAATTAAATCCAAGTAATATGTAACAAAACTGCAAGTTGGCAAGGTACACTTGCCTGGGTTTTCGGTTCCAATTGTAGCTCTGGCTTCGGCAGGATTTGCAGAAAGTACTCCGGTTGCTGAAATAGACATCACCATCAGATCCAAAAAATATTAATCAGCTAGAAATGCCTGTCCTTGAGTCTAATTTGGACACAGGGACAAAAATGACATTTCAGGGCAAAACGAGGTCCAAATGTAGGCCGCTTTGCACGAAAAAATGTGTCAGGGTCAAAGGTCTCCAAATCAGTCCAACTTAGTGTCAACAGGTCAGGAACGATGAAACGAACCCAACGGAACTTCCAGAATTGGATTCCGATGAGCCGATCACAAAATCGCCCGTCAAGTGGAGCTTGTGGGGCCCACGACACACGATTTTGTCAATGTTCTCAGAATCGAACCAAACTTGGCTCATAGGACCAGCGTATTGCTACAAGTCCGATGGCGCAAGTTTCGTCTCGATCTGACGTGTGTACACTAAGTTACAGCGAGAACCAGAAAAGACGGATACGGGACGGTGTCCGCGGATACGCATTGATTCCGGTGTGCACGCACATCCGAATCAACTTCTGCGAAATCCTGCACATCCGTATCGACGGCGTACACGTATTGGTGAAGACCGCACGCGACCAAGTCGTCCTGTTTGGCGGGGCGTTCTCAGTTCCGGGGTAAAACATGGCGTTATTTTTCCTGTTTTTGGATCGCGGTTCGCGATCACCACAGGACGCGATGCACCGAGCGGTTTGCACGGGCACCAAGGGGGTCATGCAGGCTACACGATACAACTGACGGAAAAGAAATCGGGGTAGCGAGGAGTAAGATACGAGTACCTGAACAGGGCTCCAAAAACTACGAATTCTTCGTGTCCGACACGTGCCTGAGCTAGGGCACAGGTTCTGTGTCGCTGGGAGCGGGGTTCAGGTCGGCGGAGGTCGACGAGTGCTCGGGGAGGTCCAGGGCGGCCGGGCGACGAGGTCGGGCCGGGGGCTGCGGCAGCTCAGGCGAAGCCGGCTGCGCTGGGGCTGAGGCGGCGCTCGTCGGCAGAGCTGCGGCGAGGCGGGGTCTGGAGGAGGCGGCGGGTGGCAGTCGGGTTGCAGGTAGCGGCGTCGGAGGGGATTGGCCGGAGAAGAGGTTAGGGCTAGGGTCTCCGGCGAGATCGACGGAGTGGGCAGCGGGGAAACGGAGGGAAATAGGAGAGCTTAAATAGAGGGGAAGAGGGAGAGGTACGGCCGGAGGTTGGCCGGGAGTCGAAGGGGAAGAGGCGGGGGTTCCATGGGAGGTGAATGGGGACGGTCGCCGGAGGCCACGGCGGCGGAAACGGCCGCCGGCAGGTGAAGGGTCGGGGAAGGGAAAGTTTGGGGGTTAGGTTACAGGCGGGTCGGGTCGGGTGCCTAGCGGGTCGGGTCTGACCCAGATCCGACCCATTAAGGGTTTGGGCCGGTTCAGGCAGACCGGCCTGTCCGGTTCGGTTTTATATTGGGCTTAGGTAAACCGGGTTTAATATTGGGTTTATTTAATTAGGTTAAATTAATCAATAGTTTTTAAGGCTTTAAAAAATCCATCCGGGGTCCAATAAATTCCCAAAAAATTACCCTATGTCTAGTTTTTTATTTTACACCATAAAATATTATTTTCATATTATTTTAATATTAATTAATAGCATTTAAAAATTATTTAATAATTAAAACACCTTAGTTTAATTTCAGAAAAAAATCAGAAAATTGTAAAAAATCCAAATTTAAAAATTCTTGAAAATCATGGGGTTTACAATATAATTCTCAATTAGCATAATACATATGTATATACGTGCATCCCTAGTACATGTTTAAAATATGTATATATATGTGCATAGTATGAATTCGATTAAATATGTATATATGTATATCTATTATATATGTAATTAATTAGTATTATGAGATACGTTAGTTCATATTATGTACTATGTATTATATGTACTAGATGTCTTGAATGTGACCACGGATACCCCGCAGTTACATCGACCTGTGACCATGTAGTATGATAGCAGACTGCCATATGTACACTGACGTACTGGCAAGACCGTACCATTGACTGTCTGTTATGCACAACAACGACAGACGTGACCACCCCTAGCGTAGTCTTTGAGATCATTATGTTGATTGTGTGTTAGAGTAATGTTTGATGTTGTATTGTATTATATGATATGTCTATAGGACTGTTGGATTGTTCTGTGAGACTTCAGGAGCAGGATATTGGTATTGCCAGCTAAGGACCCCAGGCGAGTACATTCTCTGATAATTTCCATTATTTGATAATTTTTATAATTCCAGTATTTAGAAATGTTACATCTGATCCTTGACACTGTGCTACACGGACTATTATATATATTGGATCTTTAGTCATGAGATGTTACATTGGTTATCGTATTGACATTGTACACGACATTGACATTAGACATTGATATTAGACATTGTACATGATATATTGGATATTGATCGTGTATCGTGACGTGTCATGATTGGATCCACAGTACTAGTTGGGGGCGGGAAAATTGCTAGTGAGAGATGTGATCAAATCTCTATCATACAAGTGTAGACAATAATAGTGTTAATCATACACCTCACGTATGATTAGCCAGGCCATGTAGATACCGAACAAGTTCCCAAGCCGATCACATTTCAAAACTACGATTTCAAATACTTAGAATAGATACAGTTCTCTATTTCTGTTCATATACTACATCACCCGTATATGATATTGTACCTCATTCTCTTTATTTCATATAACTGACTGTACCATATTGCCTATATTGTCGTCTCTTTATTTTGCTATTGTATTTATTTATTGTCTTCTCTCAGTATATAGCATCATCTATTTATTGTTTTATAGTCCTTATCAATTAACTGGAACTGTTATTTGAGATGTACTTTGCTCCATCCTGACTGAAAATATTTTTTCCAGACTGCACCTTAGAGGACTGGTGTCCGACATATTATGGACCACAAAGAGAGTAGTTGCAGCCTTGGACTTTGGATCACAGGTGTGATTCCTGGGAGGTCTAGCCGGGATCACTAGTTATTTAGTTAGTTCTTTTAGCATATTTTTGGTACCGGATTTGTCTCCGGCATATTTAGTTGAGACTTGGATATTATTGTTGAGTTAGATTATTTCTATTTTAGACTTATGTTGCATTTTATTTATTCTTCGATATCTTATCGTGCTTTAGTTTATGTGATTGAGTTTTCCATATTATATTATGATATCTGTGTCTCCTTATGGAGTTGGATATTCATGTGAGAATGATTAGATAGCATTTGTGACCTAGACAGCATTCTACCGTCGATGCTGCGGCGTAGGCTGGACGTACCCACGTTCTCGTGCCCCTATACCGGGTGCGGGTCGTGACACGAACATCGCGTAAAACTAGGCGAAAACAGCGACCAAGTTGGAAAAAAAGACAACTTTTGGGTATCGCAGAAAACTGCGGTAACTACCTATGTTCACGGACTCGTATCTCCCACTACAGAGATCCGAATTCGATTTTTTCTTTTGGTATGCGAAGACCAATTAACCTAGTTTATTTTCTGTCAAATATAATAATTTATTAATTGCTGTGTATAGAATTAAATTAGATGGAAAACCTCGAAAACATACTTTTTCCAAAATTCCAGAAATTGTGATACGGAGCGCGTTCCGCCAAACGGGACCGTCCCGTCATATACCAAGTGTACCAAAAGGTGCACAAAATATACCCGGATGTGTGGATTTTTGCGAAAACTGATTTGGACGCGTGGGCGCGTCGGAATCAGCCCGTATCCGCAGAAAATCTCCCGTGTCGCAACTTTTGCAAAACCCTACGCCATTTAGTGCACGCTCGTCAGAATGGGACGAAACTTACGCCACTGGACTAGGGGTATCGCACTGGTCATGTGACCCAATTTTCACGCAATTCTGAGACAGTTCACCAAGTCGCCAATTGGCGGGTCCTACGGTTGACTTTTTGTACGAAATTGTGTTTGGCTCACCGGAATCCACATTTGGACATACCATTGAGTTTGCACTAACTTTTAGAGTTTGTTTAACCTATAATTTGTCCCATTTAGAGACTGTTACCCTTGGCACGCTTTTCGGTATAAAGTGGGCCACACGTGGACCCCACTTTGACCCGAAATTACCGTTTTGCCCCTGTGTCCAATTTGGACGAAAGGGTAGTGATTTCTAGCTATCTTACTGATTTCGAAAATATTGGTGATGTCTATTCAGCATCCGGAGACGTTTGTTCGGAGGCTTTAGTTCCTGATTCCGTGTCCTTGACATTTAGACGCTTTCACTATACAGATTCTTACCAGGCAAGTATACCTTGCCATTGTACTGTATTTGCATTCCATATGATGCATGCATATTTTATTTCTATTTATTATAGTCATATATTTTTAACTGCTATATAAATTGCGCGTCCAAGGAAACTTGGGTGCAACGACGGTGTCGTCGTGTTCTGTTTTATTTATGTATATGCATTGGACCTACTTTATGAGACCACCCCAATATCATGAGGAATCTTATGTTTCATTGTCCATGACACTATTCTTACACGAGTGTGAGTCACATGTAGGACACGGACTTGCGTACTCGGCTGGCCACTGGTACGTATAGGTCGTGCGACGGATAGGGATAATTGTCAATATAAACTTTGCATGCTAGTAGACCTGGCAGTTATTTAGAGGTTTTATCGTGTCATGGATGTGACATGCTTAGAACATGGGGTGGGGAGAACAATAAGTAAGGCATTTGGGCTCCTTTGCACTTTTCCCTTGTTCTCCCGGACGCTCCGCCGGAGCGACGAGTGGTGATGACCACTATATATTATATATTATCAGGCGGCCTCTGTCGTTCAAAAGACGACATGCTTTGTAGGCCCCTGATTCTCCGAGAGAGTCACGTCAATCCCATTTTTAGCCAGATAGCCCACTTGGTGGAAAGTTGTTCTCAAACTGCATTCACTTAGATAGTTAGGCGACCTATTGGATGTTTACTTTTCAGTACTTTATTGGCATATTATTATGTATCTTGTTACGTCCCTCTGAGGACTTGGTCCCTTTCCAGATATAGACGAGCGGGAGTATCCACAGGAGTATGGACCTGGACCTGACGCTACTTATCAGACTGAGGAGGTCTTACCTTCGGATTATCTGTGATTCATTGCATCTGTTTAGAGATTTTAGTTGCTATTCTTTTAGAGACATTTATTCTTATATTAGAGTTTATTCTCTTCTCCCTTTAGTAGTTTTAGTATAGTCGATTTGCAGTGGATTTATTTCCATCCGACTATCATACTTTGATATTCATCTTTGATATTCAATTATTATTCCCAATTATTTATTTATTTTTGTGCTGTGGATGAGATATAGATTGCGTGTGACTTGTTGAGATAGTATATTACCACTGGTGGATTGGATATTCATGTACAGCGTACGTGTGTATATGGTTTTTATATATTGGAGTTCGTATACATACGGCTGGCGTGTTACGTATTCCTAGTCCTACGTATTTTGGGACTGGGGTGTGACATATTTTTGTGGTGGCCCATGCAAGTCAAGAATATATTGTCTCGGTTACGTAAATGTACCGAACAAGCCTGCGTAAAGGAATAGAGTATAAGGATCTCATCCACGCTTGACTGATACTCATCCTTCCTATTTAATGCTTGCATCCTATTTGATTCCTGTACTTCTTCTAATCGTTTCGTACATCACCTGCAGAGAGATGGATATGCAAAATGGATGTACTACCGCCGATGACGACACACCTTCGGAGTCAATGGTCAGACTCAAGGAGGGACCTCAACGATTCCTAGACTTCCGGGACCAGATGGACAGACTCACAATCCAATTCCATCTGATCTTCCCGCTTTACCTAATGGGAACCTTCCAGCTTCATCGACACCGTAGGATGGCCAGACACAGCTGTTCCAATTTTTCCAGATGATAATGCAGGAACAACGACAACAGGCCGCCACACTAGCTGCAGAGCAGAGGCAGCAAGCAGCAGAGCAGAGGCAAGAATTTCTGGCAGCACTTAAGAGGATGGCTGTACAGGCTACTGTACCAGCTCAAACACTAGTTCCAGTACCTCGAGCTAGAGTTGGTTCAGTAAAGGTCTTTATACAGATGGGTCCCAAGCCGTACAAAGGTATTGAGAGCCCAGAGGAGACTACCAACTGGATCACCCACACGCAGAAGCATCGCAGTTACCTACGGACCTATGGATGACAGGTGTAAGGAAGCTACTAGATGGTAATGCCCATCACTGGTGGAAATTAATGGAACGCCAGTTGGGTACATACCAGACTTGGGAGCAATTCTTGGAGTGCTTTGAGAGGAAGTACCTTCCGGACATTGTCAGAGATGCATTGTACGATCAGTTTCTTCACCTAGAGCAGGTGAACAGAACAGTGGACGAGTATGATGCCGAGTTTAGTCGCCTTAGTAAATATGGCGCTGCCTTGATACAAGATGACTTGGCTAAGGCTAAGAGATTTCATCGCGGACTGACTCAGGAGCTCCAACACTACACTAGCTTACAGTCCCGGATCTCTTATGTCGAGTTACTGACAGAAGCCAGATTGCAAGAAACCATCAGCAGGGGAAAAGGAGGTCAACTGAGGACACAACAAGGATCAGCAAGGATACAGGATGGACCGGCAAGGACACAACAAGGAGGATCTATCAGACGTCATTTAGCTCAGCAACAACAGGACCAACACAGAGCAGGACCGTACCAGAATACGGAGAAGCCCCACTGCAATTATTGTGGGAGACGCGGACACATTTCGAGAGATTGTCGGACCCGCTTGGGTCAGTGTATGAGATGTGGCTCCGGACAGCACCTGGCGAGAGACTGCCCAATGCAGCAGACAATTCTACCGCCAGTATAGAGACTAGCGCTTCCAGCACCGAAGCTAGCACAGCAGATAACTAGACCAGGAGCACCTCGACCCCCAGCAGTAGGAGAATTTCAGCGAGGACCACCGCTACCTACCCAGGAGGATCAGTATATGAGGGCCGGACATGGACAGCCACAGAGAAATGGGCACGTTTTTGCATTAGAAATGGATGACATGGATCAGGAGGTTGATGTCATAACAGGTATTACTCTTGCTTTTACTTTTCCTGCTGTGATATTGTTTGATACGGGAGCGACCCACTCATTCATATCATCTAGTTTTATTGCCAAACACAACATTTCCTCTACACCTTTATCTAGTTGTGTTAGAATTCTTACCGGAGGAGGAGTTATACCTGTTAGTAGAATTTGTAGATCGTGTCCTATAATGATATGTGGCAGAGAGATAAATGCCCGACTCTTAGTCCTTCCTATGCCAACCTTTGATATTGTGCTTGGAATGGACTGGCTAAGCAAGTACCACGCTTTCTTCGATTGTTTTGGAGAAAGCATTCTTTTTAAGGTACCCGGCCAGCCTGAACTTGAGTTTGCACGAGGATCCACAGAAATCCTTGATGGTATGCAGCTCGCAATGGACGATGTTGTTTATCACCCTATTATTTCAGAATTTTAAGACGTCTTTCCAGAGGAATTGCCAGGCCTACCACCAGACAGAGACGTAGAGTTTTCAATTAAATTAGCACCCGGAGCAGCACCTATAGCATCACATGTTTACAGATTGGCGAAGAAGAAGATGGATGAACTGAAGGCATAGTTGAAAGAACTAGAGGAGAAAGGTTTTATCCGACCGAGTGCATCACCCTGGGGAGCACCAGTGTTGTTTGTACCAAAGAAGGATGGGACAGTGCGAATATGCATTGACTACAGAGCCTTAAATGCAGTGACTGTGAAGAATAAATACCCCTTGCCACGCATTGATGACTTATTTGATCAACTCAGTGGAGCCAAGGTGTTCTCGAAGATAGACTTGAGATCGGAATATCACCAGGTGAAGGTACGGAAGCAGGACATTCCGAAGACCGTATTCAGGACAAAATATGGACACTACGAGTTTCTGGTCATGCCATTTGGATTGACCAATGCTCCAGCTATCTTTATGGACTTAATAAATCGAGTCTTCCACCAGTATTTGGACCAGTTCGTGGTCGTCTTCATAGATGATATACTTGTCTATTCGAAGAGCCACGAGGAGCACGAGAAACACCTGCGGATTATTCTAGAGACATTGAGGAGAGAGCAATTATATGCGAAGCTCAGTAAATATGAGTTCTTCTTGGACAGAGTTTCATTTCTTGGGCATGTCATTTCGGGAGATAGTATTTTTGTTGATCCAGAGAATATCTCGGCAGTTGAGACATGGCCTTCCTAAATCAGCATCAGAGGTGAGGAGTTTCCTTGGACTTGCGGGATATTACCGACGGTTCGTGGAGAACTTCTCAAGGATAGCAGCACCTATGACCCGGTTGACTTGTAAGGACCAAGAATTTATATGGACCGACGAGTGTCAAGCCGTTTTTGAAGAGTTGAAGAAGCGACTGACCACATCACCAGTATTGACTATTCTATCAGGATCAGGAGGTTATGTGATCTACAGTGACACATCAGGAAAAGGCTTGGGATGCGTATTGATGCAGCATAGCAAGGTGATTGTGTATGCATCTAGACAGTTACGAGTGCATGAGAAGAATTATCCAACTCATGACTTGGAACTTGCAGCCGTTGTATTTGCTCTGAAGCTATGGAGACATTACTTATATGGGGAACGAGTGGAGATCTATACAGACCACAAAAGCCTCAAGTACGTCTTCACGCAGAAAGAGTTAAATATGAGGCAACGTTGATGGCTTGAGTTAATGAAAGATTTCGAAATAGAGCTACATTATCACCCAGGCAAGGCTAACGTGGTAGCAGACGTGTTAAGCCGAAAACTAGCAACTTATTTCTTGACGACACAGAGGGAATTATTGGAGGACTTGCAAGAGCTTGGCATTGAAGTGATATTACCCGGAGCAGATGGGACACTAGCCAACTTGCAAGTACAATCATCACTAGTAGAGAGGATCAAGGCAGCTTTGCCTACAGATGCCAGATTCAAGAGACTAAAAGAAAGGACAGAGGCCGGAGAGCAGACATGATTGCGCATTCATGAAGATGGGACATTACGATGTGGTGATCGTCTTTATGTTCCAAATAGAGAAATTCGACAGGAGCTGATGACAGAGGCTCATAGTTCGATATATTCTATTCATCCTGGAGGCACCAAGATGTATCGTGACTTACACCAGCAGTTTTGGTGGCATGGAATAAAAAGAGAGAGAGCTCGCTTTGTAGCTAAATGTCTGGTATATCAACAAGTAAAGGCAGAGCACCAGAGAATAGCAGGATTATTGCAACCACTTTCGATTCTAGAGTGGAAGTGGGAGCACATCACTATGGACTTCGTCACGGAATTTCCCAAGAGTCCAAGTACTGGAAGAGATGCAGTATGGGTAATAGTAGACCGACTCACCAAGTCAGCCCATTTCTTACCTTTTAGAGTTGGCCAATCTACAGAAGCTTTGGCTGACTTATATATGAGGCAGATCGTGAGATTGCACGGCATACCAGTCAGCATTGTATCAGACAGGGATTCGCGCTTTACATCGTACTTTTGGAGGAGCATGCAAGAGAGTCTTGGAACTCGTCTGAAGTTCAGTACATTTTATCACCCACAGACAGATGGGCAGTCAGAGCGTACTATTCAGACATTAGAGGATATGTTGAGGGCTTGTATGTTAGACTTTGGAGGATCATGGGAGGATCACTTACATCTTGTGGAGTTTTCTTACAACAATAACTATCAAGCGAGTATCCAGATGGCTCCGTTTGAAGCATTGTACGGAAGAAAGTGTAGGTCTCCTGTGTGTTGGAGTGACGTGGAAGAACGTCAGATTCTGGGACTAGAGTTAGTGGTCAACACCGTTGAGACAATTAAGAAGATACAAGGACACTTGCGAGTAGTGCAAGACAGGCAGAAGCAGTGGGCAGACCTTCATCGTCGTCCCTTGGAGTTTAAAGAGGGCGATCATGTCTTCTTGAGGATATCACCTACCCGAGGCACCATTCGATTCGGAGGATGTGGCAAGTTGAGTCCAAGGTATATTAGACCATTTGACGTGCTAGAGAGAGTAGGAGAAGTGGCATATCGACTTGCGCTACCACCTTCACTTGAGGGAGTACATGATGTATTCCACGTGTCGCAGCTCAGTCGATATATGGCAGACATCAGTCATGTTCTCGACCATTCGGAGATCACCATTAGGCCGAGCTTGTCATACCAAGAGCAACCCGTGGGAATCCTTGATCGTCGAGAGGAAGTGTTGAGGAACCAGTCTATTTCCTTGGTTCGCGTGACATGGAAGCATGGCGCGCCAAGAGAATCTACTTGGGAGTGCGAGGATGACATGCGCAAGAGTTTTTAGAACCTATTCATAGACCAAGGTATGAAATTACTTTGTTAATTTATATCTGATACCATCCTTGACATTCTATCGTGGCTTAGATTTAATTTCGAGGACGAAATTTTTATAAGTTGGGTAGAATATAAAACCCCTAATCCTAAAAACCGTATTAACCTTTTTAATTAATTATTTAATTAAATTAGAGTAATTATAAGCTAATTAGAGGAAATATAATTTATTTAATTTTTTATTTTAGGAGATGGTGCATTTAGGGGATTTATGGAGCCTTATAAATTTTTTCTAATTTATTCTATGTAGGAGACCTATTGGACAGTTGGTAGATTAATTGTATGCTCTAAAATAAATTTTTAGAATTTTTATATATATATATATATATATATATATATATATATTTAATGCTTATTAATTAGAATAGAAATAGAAATAAAATAGAAATAGAAAATAAAAGAAAAAGAAAAAGAAATAGATTTCCTAATGGATCTCAAACCCAAACCCTTACTATCCTACCCGCAACCCATTAACACCTACCCACTATCCACCTAAAGACCCCTACCCGTTTGAAATTAACACAAGCAGCAGCTACAATCCGCAGACCCCGCGCGCGAGCGTTCAACCCCCGGCCCCTTTCTATATATATAATACACGGTAAACAAACCCTAACCCTAAACTCTATTCATCCCTTACCATCTAGACCTAGCGACCGCCGCCGAGCCACCTGACCGCCGCCGCTGCCGTTTGCCTGGACTGCCGAGCAACCGCCCGCCGACGTCCGCGAGCACAACCCGCTGCAGAAATTGACTGCGACATACCTGTGTTCACGCTCTGTTTACCGTCTCCTCGTTCGACCAAACTCGACCCCGTCTTCACCGGTATGTTCATGACTTAACCCTCTTCCATATCTGTATGTTAGTTGACCTCGAACAATGCGTAAACCTAGGCGAAAACAACGACCAAGTTGGAGAAAAAGACAACTTTTGGGTATCGCAGAAAACTACGGTAACTACATATGTTCACGGATTCGTATCTCCTACCACAGAGATCCGAAATCGATTTTTCTTTTTGGTATGCGAAGACCACTTAACCTAGTTTATTTCCTGTTAAATACAATAATTTATTAATTGCTGTGTGTAGAATTAAATTATATGGAAAATCCCAAAAATATACTTTTTCCCAAAATTCCAGAAATTGCGATACAGAGCGCGCCCTGCCAAACGGGACCGCCCTGTTGTGTACCAAGTGTACCAAAAGGTGCGCACAGTATACCCGAACGTGTGGATTGTCATGAAAACTGATTTGGACACGTGTGCGCGTCGAAATCAGACCGTATCCGCAGAAAATCTTTCGTGTCGCAACTTTTGCAAAATTTTACCCCATTTAGTGCACGCTCGTCAGAATACGACAAAACTAGCGCCACTGGACTCATGGTATCGCACTCGTCCTGTGACCCAATTTTTACACAATTCTGAGATAGTTCACCAAGTCGCCAATTGGCGGGCCCCACGGTTGACTTTTTTGGCGAAATTGTGTTCGGCTTACCGGAATCCACATTTGGATATACCGTTGAGTTCGCACTGACTTTTAGAGTTTGTTTGACCTATAATTTATCCTATTTAGAGACTGTTACCCTTGGCACGCTTTTTGGTGCAAAGTGGGCCACACGTGGACCCCACTTTGATCCAAAATTATCGTTTTGCCCCTGTGTCCAAATTGGACGTAAGGGTAGTGATTTCTTGCTATCTCGCTGATTTCGAAAACGTTGGTGATGTCTATTTCAGTATACAGAGACATTTGTTCGGAGGCTTTAGTTCCTGATTCCGTGTCCTTGACATTTGGACGTTTTTACTATACAGATTCTTGTCAGGCAAGTATACCTTGCCATTGTACTGTATTTACATTCCATATGATGCATGTATATTTTATTTCTATTTATTATAGTCATATATTTTTAACTGCTATATAACTTGCGCGTCCAAGGAAACTTGGGTGCAACGACGGTGTCGTCGTGTTCTGTTTTATTTATGTATATGCATTGGACCTATTTTATGAGACCACCCCATTATCATGAGGCATCTTATGTTTCATTGGCCATGATACTATTCTTACACGAGTGTGAGTCACATATAGGACAGAGACTTGCGTACTCGGCTGGCCACTGGTACGTATAGGTCGTGCGACGGATAGGGATAACTGCCAATAGAAATTTTGCATGCTAGTAGACCTGGCAGTTATTTAGAGATTTTATCGTGTCATGGATGTGACATGCTTAGAGCATGGGGTGGGGAGAATAATAAGTAAGGCATTTGGGCTCCTTTGTACTTTTTCCTTGTTCCCCCGGACGCTCCGCCGGAGCGACGGGTGGTGATGACCACTATATATTATATATTATCAGGCGGCCTCTGTCGTTCAAAAGACGACATGCTTTGTAGACCCATGATTCTCCGAGAGAGTCACGCCAATCCCATTTTTAGCCAGATAGCCCACTTGGTGGAAAGTTGTTCTCAAACTGCATTCACTTAGATGGTTAGGCGACCCATTGGATGTTTACTTTTCAGCACTTTATTGGCATATTATTATGTATCTTGTTACGTCCCTCTGAGGACCTGGTTCCTTTCCAGATATAGACGAGCAAGAGTATCCACAGGAGTACGGACCTGGACCTGGCGCTACTTATCAGATTGAGGAGGTCTTACTTTCGGATTATCTGTGATTCATTGCAGCTGTTTAGAGATTTTATTTGCTATTCTTTTAGAGACATTTATTCTTATATTAGAGTTTATTCTCTTCTCTCTTTAGTAGTTTTAGTATAGTCGATTTGCAGTGGATTTCTTTCCATCCGACTATCATACTTTGATATTCATCTTTGATATTCAGTTATTATTCCCATTTATTTATCTTTTTTTGTGCTGTGGATGAGATATAGATTGCGTGTGACTTGTTGAGATAGTATATTACCACTGGTGGATTTGATATTCATGTACAGCGTACGTGTGTATATGATTTCCATATATTGGAGTTCGTATACATACGGCTGGCGTGTTACGTATTCCTAGTCCTATGTATTTTGGGACTTGGACGTGACACACATTTTCTCGTCCCAACGTTTTTCTTAGGAATTTTTTTTCAACAACAACCTTTTTTTATGATGCTCCCTGAACACACCTCCTCTTTCGCAGTCCAGCTCTACATATTTTCGGCCCGGCCGAGATCTGATGGATCTTGTAATGACAATTACTATGTTATGTTATCTTCCAACTTCTCTGCACCAATCTAATGCTTCTTCCTGGGTTGCAAATTGAATATCCGTTGAGAATATATCCTCCCCATCAACCCTAATAGCAGGATGTACCACAACATCTGTACAAGGTTGGTCCTATAACCAATATAAAATAATATACAAATTAATAACTTCATATATTTGGCAATTCAAATAATTTAGTCTTTAAGATTCAAGACTGTCAATATTTTGACAGTCCACTTAGTATATAGGACTGTCGAAATTCTGACAGTCCTACTTTTATATAGGACTGTCGAAATTCTGATAGTCCTGTATTTATATAGGACTGTCGAATTATTGACAGTCCTATATTTATATAGGAATGTCTAATTTTATACAGTCCTTACACGATGACTGTCGAAATATGGTAGTCGTTTTACGTACCGTACGTGCTTCGGAACAACCGACATGTTCTTCGGAACGACCGGAGTGCATATTAGATGGATTGCATGATCCGACTTTGTCATCGAATATAGTTTCATGCATCGTTCCTACAATAGTCAAATAAAACTAAATTTTTTGGTGACAATCGCAAAACTTATTCATTGTATGTTGTCGAAGACATACCGGAAGAATATTCGTTGGACAATCACTAAAGCAAAATTCTCTTCCACTTGGGACCACAACTATCAATTTCCAAATTTAGGTTTAGACTTGGAGAATAAGAGTTTCTTCAAGTGAGGGTGAAAAGCCTAAAATAGAATTTTTTTTTGAGTTATATAGCTTGGTGTGGGCTAGCCTAGCCTTAAATAACTTTTAAGAGTGGCAAATTTGTAACTTTTGGTAAAATTACATTGGGCTAGCCCCAAGTAAAGTTTGTAGTGCCCTTATCAAAAGCGTTCTTGTTCTCCACAAGCAACCTAACTTGAAGCCCCTCGTCTAGAACCCATCTCCTCCAGCTTCTCTGCCGACGACGCTCGCCGGACCTCGCCTGAAATCCGACGACCTAGATCTCGTGCGGATTTCTTCGCAATTTTTTGGGGGTAAACTCGGTTCCTTCGTTCTCGTTGTTTCTGCCGAACACTTTGAATATTTTCTTAGATTGCTACTCAGCTTTACCAATCTCGTTGTTTATAGTTTACATCTAATTCGGATCTTGTTGGAAACCGTGAATCAAGACCCGTTAGGCTCCGACTTGTCCTGCGTCAATCTTCCTTCACGAATTAATAATCTATTTTTATTTTTTAATTTTAGGGTTTTTGCGAAATGAAGAGGGCCGCTCCATGGGATCAAGCTTGCGATATATCATCCGATGATTCTTCGAGTTCTGATTCGGAAGATGACAAGGCGATTGGGAAGAACGGAAGCACCACCAAGAATGGAGGATCCTCTCGATCTTTGAAAGGTGTCGTGTCGGAAGGGGTGTGTGTGTTTTATTTTTCTATTACTTCCAATATTGCAATTCTTCACCACTGCACTGCATATGATTGTTCTAACATGTACTCCGCATAGTAGTTTCAAAGAAAAGTTCAAAAATCCTAAGGGAACTCATGAGTTGCTAAATTTTCAAATTCGGTCACTAAAAGCCGTTGGATTACATTCATTTGATCCCTTGGTTTTCTCAACCGGTTAAAGGGAGAGACTAGTACACTTTCAATGTTAGTGTGTCACATCCGTATTACAAGTTCTTATTCTATTTGAGTTTATGTAGTCGAATTGTTTAAAAGTTCTTGAATGCTCATCTCTTTTTAGGTCCTTTTTGGTTCAAGAAAGTGATAACTGGAAAGCGGGGATGGAAAGTTGGGTGAGTTCTTTGTTGTTAGAAAGGCGAAAAACTTGTTTTGTTGGGTAATTAAAGTGAGTAAGGAAGGTGGGTATTTGTGAGATTTCTTGCTTGGTTGGTGGTTGGTGGTTGGAGGTGGGAGTGGAAAGTGACGTTTTTTTTTTCCTTTTATTTTAACGGAATGAAAGTCATATGGTACCTCACTTTTAATTTCGGTATGGTTATCCCCACACCATTTGTTACAAATTATTTGTATAAGCAAAATAAATTAAAATGACTTGCAATTTATAAAATAATAGCATCCAGTGTTTAGAAAACAGAACTTTATTAAAAATAAAATTTCAATTACTAATTTTGTCGAAATAATATTACAAACCATAATGCTGTCCAAATAATATTGCAAACCTTGAAAATTTTAAGAAAATTTCCACACATATTACAAATTATTAAAGAATCTCCAGTGCTCCAATGCTCCCAATTATGATAAGCCAAATCAAACATGAACTCTTTTGCTTCCTCCTCTAGAAGTACAACTACACGTTTTGGTGAAGTTGTTTGGCAAATTCGAAGAACTAGGTGTTAAGCTGCATCTTTAGACTTTAGAGTACCACTGTCAGGTGGAGGGAGGATTGCCTACACTCTTCTGTTACGGAGAGTAATGATTGATGTACACATCTAGCTGCCTAAGTAGGGTTGTTTGAGAGAAGCTTGAGAAGCTAAAGCAAAAAAAGCCTTCGATACAATGTATCAGGCATACAAGAATCAAGAAGCAACAAAAACCAGGGGCTCTACAAAAACCAAACCAAGTACCCAATTGTTCAACCAATCCGACCTGCCTTTCTGAATCAATATAACAAAACAAAACAAAACCTGGATACCATAATATAAACAGAGCTAGTATCAATAGAACAAAGATATGTAGACAAAGCTAATAAAGTCATATCTAGTAACAACAGTTTAAGCCAATCATGCAAATGCGTTGATAAGGAAATCTAGATACCAAATTTGCTTAGCATAGCATAGCATAGCATAACAGTAGCTTAAGAGAATTAAGCTCAAAAACCAATAGCTGCTTCCATGCATACTAGACTACATGCAACCAAAAACTTTGCTTTACTACTAGTAGTACTAATATCACAAACCAGTCTAATTTCAAAGCAAGACCAAGGCATGCTTATGAAGAATGAAAAGTAGAAATTGCATTTCTATGTATTAGTCATACTGTCATGGCATCAGCCAAAATTGCAACATTATAAAACAAAGACATACTGCTATTATCAGATCCCAAGAAACCCAATACAATTATTCCAAAGTATCATACCCAAGCTACAATAGATAGATAGCACAAACTGGGAAAATTGTCTTTGCTTCCAAGACTTTCCATACCTAAACATTGTATTTAGCTATTCAATTGCCTATGTTAAGTCGAACATATCTAGACAAGACTAGCTGAAGACTAGAATAGCAAAAGTAATAGCAAAGGCCATTATTGGCATGCATGAGAATGCAAAGCAATGACAAACCCAATCCTCATTAATGCATGTATCAGAGTTTAGCCGTTATAAGAATAGCATAAGCAGGACAGATAGTGAACTAGTATAACATAATCTCAAGGTAGGCATCTGCAAAAATATAGGAATGTAGCCAACAAATAGTCCAATGAAATACATAAATGCATAAGAAACTACACAATTGAAATACAACGAACCAAAACCCCAAATTAGATAATATCAGAGTATCCAATCAATCGAAGTAGCCATCTCAGCTTTCTATTCTAGCATGCCCAACCAATCCCAAGTATCCGAAGTTATCATTTAGCATTTTTAATCCCATTTTGTCTCAGAAGATTAACCTTTTTTCTTTGATAATGTACATTCCAAACCCATATTGACCTTCTCGGATGCAATTTAAACTTAAATTGCCCATGTTAGTTTCTCATCACTCCCATACTTGGGGAGGGTGTGTGTGTGGGGTGGGGGTGGGGGTGGGGGTGGGGGTGGGGATGGGGGGCATGTAGCACCACAAAACTGGATTGCACAATACCAACAAAGAAAAATATAAAGTGGATTGCATTACTTATATCACAAAGCACAAGCATTTCAACTTTCCATTTTAGCAAGCATATCCCGACCATTCCAAGCAAATGAGGAGTATCATAAAAAAGAGAGAGAATAAGGCAGCAAGCCAACCTGGATATGCCATACTAGGGGTGAGCCTTCGGTTTATTCGGTTTCAACTGAACTGAAATAGTCAAAACCGAATAAACCAAAATTCTAAAAATCCAAAACCGAAACCTAACCGAAATTAGCCAAAACCGAAACCGAACCGAACCGAATAAGCTATTCGGTTTGTTTGGTTAGACTATTGATATTGTTTAATGGATCGGATCCAAAGTTGAGGTCGTGGATAAATTATATTAAAAATTATAATTTTATACACACATTTGTTGTATTTCAAAGTTGTCCAAAGTTGAGCTTCAAAACATATAGATAGAATTATTGTTTTCAAATATACACATTTTTATTCACAAAATAAGCATAGAATTAGAATATTTACATAATTGCATAAATCATATTCGGTTTTCGGTTTTGGACCGAAACCGAAACCCAAAACCGAATGAGAAATTTTAGTATTTTCAAAACCGAACCGGATTTTTTTAAAACCGAACCGAATCTCTTATTCGGTTCGATTCAATTCGGTTTTTGGTCCAAGACCGAATAATGCTCACCCCTATGCCATACCACCAAACGAATACAAGAAGCAAACCAAGGCAGACAAAGGCAACACATCAACAACCAATCTCATAAACCCGGATACATAAACCTCTTACCAAAGCACCCTAAATTTATCAATCCAACCAAAACCATCAAATAATAAGAGACACGAAAGTAAGAAACCCCCAAACATTCGTTATGGTACCCAAAATGGGTGGCTGTGAGGAATAACCAATATTTATTGTTGATTGCATATCCAAACCAACATGAACTTTCATACATTCTCTGGGTAACCCTAAGTTCTGAGCAAGTGTAGTATCAAATGTTTAAGCAGCCCACCGACATTCTCAATTTGGCCATGAATATATCAAATGTAGTATGTAAATGAAGAGAGAAAAATGCACCCAAAGAATATACTAGAGCATATTTGGACATGGATGCAACGAAATAACCTACCACATTTTCACAATATCACACTTTATTTTAGCATACATTGTCCTCATCATTTCCAAGGGTATGGGAGAGGGACATCCATTAAAAAAATATGGGGGGAGGAGCAATAAAAACTGTAGTAACCCAGTAGAAAAACTTAGTAACTCATCAAGAAAAAAATGCAGTATACAAGGCAACAAGTAACCCAAGGTAAAAGGCAGTAACAACCCTTGATCCCATACCCAATTATCAAGAGTAGTATCAACCCAAATTTGGTGCATTATAAGAGTATCATAATCAAACTGCAGCCAACATGCTCCCAAAATTAAACCTACATCATTAGTGTAGTATCAGAATAGTATCCATGATGTATAACTCATCATTGCCACAACACGGGAGGGGGGACATATTAGGGAGAGGGGCATCACCATGAGGACCAATCCAGGCCATAATATGGCAAATTATTTATGCATAATATATAGAGCATAATCCATAGCATAATATGCAAAGAAAAAGCAGCAAGAATGATATTTTTGGCCAAACCTATATCCTAGAATAATAAATCCGAGGAAAATGCTAGAATAATTTAGATCTAGAGCATAATATGAGCAAAATTAAGGGTGTTTAGTTTTTACTAATTAGAGGTGTGACACTAATTAGAGGAGTCCCACTTCACTAATTAGAGCCTCTATTTAGTTGTTTACAAATGCTGTTTGTTTTTTTCCACTAATTAGTGGTTATATGTTTTTTTCAATGAGTAATTAGACATCAATTTACCTTTATACCCTTATTATACATTATTTTAAAATAAAACATTTCACCAATACTATGTTGAAAAATTATCCATGACCACTTTAAAGTGAAATTATAACAAAAATTACTTCATTAAAAACTAAGTGACATGTCACATCCCTAAACTATATCATACAAGTCAAATCAATTACAAAACATATCATAAGAAAGTCTTTTAATGCTTACAACAACTACAACATCAAAAACAACAAAACTACATTCATCTCAATTTTGTGTGTGTAAATCCCTTCTTTGTTATTCCTTCATTTTCTTTCTTTCTTTGTGTTTCTCTCTTTTCATATTTTTATCACTAGTGTTAAGTATATAAGGGGGGAATACTTAACTTTTTAGGGGTTACAATATTTTTTTATCTCCAATTAGATGTTAGGTTGCAAAGAAAGCTGCAGGCTACTGTTTTCTTTTCTAGAGTCTCTAATTAATCGTAAAACTGTAATTGCATCTAATTAGATGCAAAAAAACAAATAACATTTTTTGTGGGTCCAACTCTAATTAGATCCAATTAGTGATTCACCTCTAATTAGAGGTAAAAACAAACACCCTCTTAGAGCAAAATCAGTCCAAATTATATCAATACCTAAATAATTTGACCAAGATATAATTTTCCCAAATTATATAGAGCAAAATTGGCAAAAAAAAAAAAAACCTTTGGCTGGTTGTAGAGCGAAATTGGCAAAAACCCTAGGCTGCCAAATTTTACCCAAAAAATTTGGTCAAACCCCTATGCTGCAAAGCTGCCAATTTTATCCTAGAACCAATCGCCAAACCAATCCAACAAAATTTAGAGGAGAGCTGGAGAGGGAAACCAACACAATAGTCGTAAAATGGCGGGAGGCGGTGATCTTAAGTAACAACCAGTCAGCCAAAGAGAGAGAGAATAGACTAGATCGAAAAACTCGCTGCCACCACTTTTTTTTCTCCAAATTTGACCAATTTGAGAGGAAATGAGAAAGTGAAAAAGGAGGGGGGACAACGCTCACTGTAGCGTCAAAGCAAGTAAGGGGAGCTCAAATTCTCACATGAACCAAACATAGAGTGAAAAAGTGAGAAACTTGGGACTCACTTCTCACTTTCCTAGTTTTTACCCACTTTCTGTCTGAACCAAACAGGCCCTAAGAGCAATTTCCGGTCAGTTTCTCTTATTTTTAATTTGCAATGTGTCAAATATCCCTAAATAACTTTGTGTTTCTCTTCTAAAATTGATGTTGGACTCCAATACAAAACCCTACACCATGACGAGCTCCTTCTCATGCATTACTTCATTTTTCTTCACTTCTCTCTCTCTCTTTGTTTCTCTTGACATTCATCCTCTACACTGTGTCTTGTTATTCTCTCTACCTTTTCTCTCCCTTATTTATATGTTGCAATAGGTTGGAGGCATGTGTCTCCTTCTTGTCAAATGATGACTCATGCTCCCTTGAGTTGACAATCATCTTTCTTGAGTTGACAACTCATTCTTGCTGAGTTGAGTGACTCATGCTCTTTTGAGTTATCACCTAATGCTTTCTGAGTTGGTGACTCGTGCTCTTAAGTGATGACTCACTCCTTTGAGTTGACAACTCATGGTTCTTGAGTTCGTGATTAATGGACTCGTCAAATAGATACCTCTTTTGCACTTAGGTTTCATTCTTATTACAAATACTACACCTCATTACTGTGTAGCCCTTGTAGGTTACATGTATCTCCAATATATGTTAACTCTCCATATTAGTCATACCTATTATAGTTACCAAGGTTAGAAAAGCGCTAGGCGCTAGTCGGACAGGCATCCGTCGCCTAGCGCCTAGTCCGCCTAGGCGGACGCCTAGATGTAGGCGATTCAAAAAAATAAAAAAATAAAAAAGAAACCTACTGAAAATTGCAGAGAAGGTCTATAAAACCCCAAAAACATGCATGGCCGGGTGTCGGGGGGACTAGGTTGGCGCTTAGGCGGACATCAGACGGACATCCACCGCCTAGCGCCTAGGCGGCCGCCTTTTAGAACATAGATAGTTACTGAAGATGATTAAGTAAAAGAAATTAGGATATTACAGTAATTTTTTATTCATGTTTGTTATCAAAGTCCAAAGTTTTCATGTATGTTCTTTATTTTCCCAAATAAACGGTTGTTTAATCTTTACTTAAATTCAGGATTTTTTTTTGACAGTTTTCCTCACATATTTTAATACTAAAGCATTCCTAGCTTCATAGCAGATCTCATATCCCTTTTGTTGACAAGGGAGAGTAATGTTGTTGTTTATTGTTTATTTTGTATTAATCCATCTTTTACTTTATACAAAATGGCCAAATTATATATATTTCTTTATGCGAACATTTGCAAATTATTCACGAATACCAACTTGTGACTATGTGATTACTCCTTAGATGGCAAGTAATATTGTTAGTACTGTAAAGAAGTAATGCTTAGTAGCACAAAGCCTGAACACTAGTGTAAAACTCCAGTGGTAAGTGTAATACTTTTGTAGCATGGCAACATGGAAACAAGAACCACCTGACGTTCTCTTTTAGGAGTTCCCTCTTTCCTTGGGGGCTTAGGGCTAGGGCTAGGCCATCTATTCACAAACTAAGAAGGGCAATCACATTCACAATGTGTTCGAGCAAGTGGGCGAATGACTCAAGAGGAACAAGGAACGAAGGAGCCCAACCAGAGGAAAGTCTACACAATATCGAGTTGGAGTTTGGAGCCAAACCCTAGACTGGGGATAACCTTTTAGTAAATTTTTTTGTTTCTTATTAAGTAGCTAACTTTCAAAAAGGCGTGTAGTGTTAAACCTTGATGAGAAGAAGTATGAAAACAAAAGTACATAAGGCGCTTTAAGACCTTGGCTTGGCTAAGGTTACGAAAGAACATAGTAGGTTTTAGGTAAGTTTAAGTTAAACTCAGGTAGTACGTCAGTCTTCATCCAACTAGATTCTCAAGAATGCGAAGTTCTCCCACTAACTCGTGTCAAACCTTAAGAGGAAAAAGGATCAGCCCACTGATATTACCTGTTTTGTTCTGTATATTAAGATATTCGGGCTTTGACTGAACCTTTGCATATTTAAACCAGTGCTATAAGACTTTGGCTCGGCTAAGGTTATGAAAGAACATAGTAGGTTTTAGGTAAGTTAAACTCAGGTAGTACGCGAGTCTTCATCCAACTCGATTCTCAAGAATGCCAAGTTCTCCCACTAACTCGTGTCAAACCTTAAGAGGAAAAAGGATCAGCCCACTGATATTACCTGTTTTTTTTTCTGTATATTAAGATATTCTGGCTTTGAGTGAACCTTTGTATATTTAAACCTAGTTCTAGGATCTATGTTGCACAGACACAGATCCAACACTACATGGGTAAGGACACGATGACAAGGACACTGCACCTATTTTGGTGTGTCCTAATATATTTTAGAGTGGCCGTGGAGTGTCCGATTAGTGTCCGACACGATATGACCAAATTTTGGAGTGTCCGTGCTTCCACAAATTTGACACATGACACCAAAAGCGACTAATACGTAATGAATACTGCGAGCAATGCTACAAATCCAATAATGCTAATGCCTAAATTAATAGGACAACATCTAAAGTCTTTTAAATCGACCTTGAAGAAGTTAAATCCAATACAATGATATAAATGATAATGTGCTTCAAAATCCTAAGGGGGGAGGGGGTAGTCAATCCATATTTCAGAAACAGTGTGGTGTGATTTCAGAATCATAATTGCAGTGATTTCATACAAAACACACTGATTACTGAATGCATGCGACTGATTCTGAAAACACACCCACATTGTGTTTCTAATTTACCTATCTAGAAATTTTGTTTAATATAGATGTGACGAGTAATGTAAAGTGAAATATACAATAGTATACTTGAAAATTAACATTTTGACTACATATTATATTTAAGTATAACATGCTTGGTAATTGATAAAACCAAATGATTAGTGTGTTTTAGTACTACATACTATATTTAAGTATAATATTTTGGCAACCTAATTTTTTTGATACTACATGAAATCATGTCATTTGGACATTGTGCAATATTTTCATTAAAAAATATTGTATGCATATTGCAACTGATAGAGACCAACATATACATATTTAAATACATAATAATTAGTTTAATGTAACATTATTTCAAGAAAGCTAGCTAGCATAATTTTTTTTAGTCTCCAATGTAATGTCACAAAGAAAAAATAAATTAGCTATGTTGAAACATTGATAAAGTCTTAAATTATGCCAAAAGTACATATTGTAAATAATAATGACACTAGCGACATGTCATAAAATAGCATCTTGAGTCTTGACTACATATTTTTTACCATATTCTCTCTCCATTCTGCAGTAGTTGTTCGTTGAGCCACCTCTGTTTGCAAATCTTTCTCGTTATTAGAATAATCAATAATATCATTTGGGATATTTCTAGATGCCTCTATGATTTGAGGGTCAATGGGAAATTCATCATTTCTGTTCTCTCGTAAAAAAATGTAATTCTATCACAAGCTCAAACAATATTCACTTGTGTCCTATATGGAAAACTAGGTGGTGCATAATTAAAAATAGTGAACTGAGATTTAGATATACCAAAGATTTGTTCGATTGTATTACGCAATGAAGCATGTCGATGGTTAAAGACCTCCTTTGGGTTACGTGGTCTACGGTCATGATTATGGGTGTTAAACTCCTTAAGACAATATCTCGTTCCACGATAAGGTGCTAGAAATTGGAGTCGATTCGGATATCCACAATCAACAAGATAAAATTTTCCTAACATTATGAATAATTAACATTAGTTAGATACTAGAATATAAAATATTTAAGTATTATATATAATTTTTACTTGAAGGAAGTGGTAGATGTCTATTAATTGCACTCTTTATGACTTTTACATCATTTGTCTAGCCCTTCCAACCAGCCAGGACATAAATGAATTGAAGATAAAAGTTCCATGCAGCTAACACGTTTTGCGAGTACTCCTTGCGACGATTACGATATCGTGTCACATCGGAACCGTAAACTGTGGCTGTAATGTGGAACGATCAATTCCGTGGTACAATCCTATATATGATACTTTTTTTTTTAATTTTATGTAATATTAAATGCTACTCATATTTATTGTATAAATAAAAATAGTACCTTGAAGTAGGGATAATAGCGTGTAGACGACATGACCTTCGAGGGAGTCTCATCCCCAGGAGTTGCCATTAGTGAGGTAGAGAGAGCAACCAAGCATCCAGGATCTTGTTAAATGAGACACTGACTGTCCATCAAGATCTATCAAAACGCTCCTCAGAAAGAGAATACCCTTGGTTTTGATCGATGACGAGCGTGAACATAGCCAACATTTCCTCGACACTAACATACCTAGTATCACTAAGATGACCCCGAAACCTTAATATCATGTACAATTTTTTTAAATTGTGAGGGTACATTCTGTAGATCCTTCGAAACTTGTTGGGTCACGTTCCATTTTGTTCTTAAGTATGTTATTCCCATATTAGAAATGCCGCAAGGAACATATTTTTCGGATTGTGAGATATACGGTCAAATACCTTTAATTATTGCACCAACTGTCTTTATCATTAAAACATCCTAGTTAAGAACAATCTCCACATCTTCGTCAAGAAATTGTAGTTCCTACATTGTTGTGGACATGTTCCCCTTAAAATATTGTAATCCATTATGTCATGATAAAAAAAATTATGCCATGTGATAAAAACAATTATGCCATATGAAAGATGAATCAAATGTTAAAACTAAAACAATATATGAACCTTCTGAAGAAGAAAAGAAAGAAATCACTAAACAAACATAGAGTTACAAAATTTAGGCAAACCAGTACTTTGACACATAAATAAACAACTATAATCCACACGGGAAGTCAATAATAATAATAAGTTCAATGTAGAGTCATAAATAACCAAGACAATTTTTTTACAATTATTAAATGGAAATGATACTCAACTATCATTAACTTTATTGTGGAGGTTGACTAAGAATAAATCTCATCCATGCAACACGGGTCTCCTGATCTAAGCCAACAAAATCTTCTTTTGCCTCCAAAGTAGAAAGTATTCTTGGAGCTAGCCACTTCTCTTGCTGTTTTTAGCTTTTCGCCAATCAATGCTCTTATGTTCATTTACCTTTTCCAACTGAGTTGTGAATTCCCGTATTGCATCCCTAACAAAAAAAATGGAATCTGCAACATCGTCCTCTTGAAGCCTAGAGCGAGTTTGTCCTCAATTTTAGCCACTAACAGGAGCCTTACACTTTGTCTAAAATCTGGAAGCTCAAATCTGGAGGATGCTGCAGGACCACGAGACGTACATCAACTCCCGGTGTTTGTTGTCCCCAATGGTGTGCTATCATCCAAATCTATGGTATATTCAACTTCTAAAATCTCAGTTGAACATGTGTTTCAGACTTCAGTATGAGGAAGATATCTGTTCTCGAAGGACCTACCCAGCAACTTTATTACCTATACAAAAGTTTTTCATGCACACCATAGCTAAGTCTTCATAGTTCTCAAGCACAACATTTTTTAATTTGTAAGCATGTGACTTAGCCTACAACATAAATTTATACAGTTGAAATAGTAAAAATTATATACCTACATGGGCATATCACCTTTCTTGTATGTATAACAACTTGTCTCTTTGAGTGCTTCCGAAACCTCATCTGGAGCTGAGAATCTACAGGAGATAGGGTCCCATCCAAAACCCGGTACATTCTTTATCGTCATCTCTATAGGCTCCAAATTTTCTTTTATATTCTTACTTTTGAAGTTGTTATAGCTTTTGATATTCTCGTCGCCTTGGTTTAATTGTTCAATTATCCTTCGAAGGACAACACCTTCAATGACATCTTTTCTAGAACATCCATTCTCGATTCTAGAACCATTTTTCACCTCTTCCACCAAAACCCCAAGAAGCTCTTTCTCCTCATCGTTCCAATCTTTATAGGATGCCCTTTTTTAAGCAAGGAGTAGGTTGACTAGCCATACCTAAATTGAATTTACAACTGCACATATCAGGAAGTTGAAACTACCACATTCCATGCTAATGTACAATATATAAATGCTATTGTTTTATTCAATATACAAACAATTTTTCTATCTCAAAAGTACACCAAAAATTATAAAAGTTACCAAGGTTCTAAACGGCGGTAGGTCGCTGTGCAGCGAAAATAGTCCGCCTACCGCCTAGGCCGTCTAGACGGTTGATACATTTTGGATTTTTTTTACTATTTTACCATAGTTTTTTGCATTATGTACATATTTTAAGGATGTTTCATGTATAACTATGTTGTAGAACAAATATTTATTAAGTTTTAGTCTTGTAAAAGTGAACTATAGGTCCATAATGTTTGCAGAATCGTTTGGCCAAAACATCTTGTTAGGTATTACTCTGCCTAGGCATCTACCTACGCCTCCAAAGCTCCGTTGGCCGCCTACTCCACCGCCTACCGAAAAGCGGTGTCGAGAGAGACCGCATACCGCCTAGGCGCCGCCTAGACGGTCGAGGCAGCCGCCATTTAGAACACTGAAAGTTACATATCCAAAGTTTTAGCGTATTGATAAGCTGTTTTGTTTAAAAATGATGACAAAACAATAATAAAATAAATAATTTAAAGGTGTAGCAAAGCAAATAGAATCATAGGAGATACTACGTGAGAGGCCATTATTCTCACTATTCTTTTTGCAGTTGCAGGACATTTAGTTAGAAGTGCTTTTCCCAAAATTGGTTGTGCAATCAATTTGGCATGCATACCTGGCCGAGCTTGAACTTAAATGGCCCGTACGGTCACGGCTGGAACCAAAATTCGACCCTTCAAGCAATGTTCTGGTGTAGTGCCCTGCAGCCAATTAAATACCTAGAGTTCAAACATATTATCCTCTAAATATATGCACATACTCAACATTAAAGCTACCCACATTGCATAAAAAAATAATAATAAAAATCATTCCTTTCTCTTAAACTTTCTCATGAATAAAAAGATCACTGCCAACTTTAAATATACTAATATTATTACTATATAATCGAAACTTAATAGATACCTAGATCCAAAGTTTCAATCTTTTACAAACGAATACACAGGTGCAAAACCGAGCCAAGCAAGTCAGGTATCAAGACGAAGATGAATATTTTCCATCAAGTTTCTTATTAGACAGTAGTCAAAAACCTCCAAAATTGAAACACACTGGTCCTAACACTAATTGAGCCACTTTTAGTAGCGCAGTCCAAAATAATTGTCAACTTTCAAAATCAAAGGATCTCACACATGCTTCTTCCTCTTATACTGTGAGCTGTTTATCAAGTTTGGCTTATGCATTGATTTAGAGTCTTAGACCCATATAATAAAAAAACTAAAATGTTTTTACAAAGGCACCTTGTACAATGGCAACCATATATAGCATAATTTGAACTCCACAGTCCAAAACACCAATCTGAGTACACGATGGTTATGGTTTATCGGCTAGTGGTTGAACCCACCATGGCATGACTGCTTCTATCTAGCTGCTGTTATCTAGAAGACTAGGATAATACACGAAGATTCAACTAACTTAAGGTGAAGTTATGACACCCCTTGTGTTTAGAGGAACTTCGTGTTTGACCATAAAGCACATGATAAACTTGTATGACTGAGATAAAACTATAAATAACATACGAACACGAATCCAACCAAAAAAAGCTATACCAAACAATAAAAACCTATTCGAATTGGAAACAATTTCATTTGATAGTTGGCATTTGACATCTTTATATTTGACACAAGTTGCTCGTCGCATATACACGTAAAATCGATCTACCTCCTCAAAAGTCAAAAAACAAGATAAGTAAATATGAAGCATTTAATTGTTCCTAGAATCAGATTACACATAAAGCACGTTCGATGCGAATTAACAATTCTTCATCTCAATGCACAACGACAAACAAGACTCAGCAGGCAAGGATTATGAAATTTCCGCACTCAGGAGCTTTCTGGTTAGTAAATACAACTATCTTAGCGCAATATTTGATCTCCTTGAGCAAAGAAACAAGTCAAATTATTCCAAAGCATGCAACAAACAATCCAATTATCTTCAAATCTTGAACAAAGTGAAAACTTTGACTCATCCACTACAAGTATAAGTTTAAGCTCCAAGCCCTACACTTGGATTGTAGAACAATGACAAAGATCCATCACAAAAATCACGAGAAAAAAACACAGTAATATGCAAATTTTAAAGCCAAGATTAGGTTTTGATGCAAAAAGTTCCAACCCTTAGCCATAATTTACCAAATATAATCGAAATTACATCTTTTGAAGGTTAGATTGAGAAAAATTTATAATCCAAAGCACAAGTCTCAACCTAATCTAACCCTAACCGTAATGCTGACCATATTCTAATCAAATCCGTAAAAAAAGATTGGATTTTTCTGAGGAACCATCAAATTCTCAGTTCCGGAAGTCATGAAGGAATTGGAAAAACAACTAGAAAATTGCATTAAGAATAGGTAAAGGTCTGATTTTTACAATAAATTATTGGGATGGAAGAAATAAAAAATACCTTCGGTTTTGTCGCCGACCTCCGGAATCTCGCGGTTTTTGATATAACCAAATAGGGAAGATGAAGATGTTCTGGAATAGAAAAATAAAGTTTGATATAACAAAATAAGTACGTGAGATTTTGAAACCGTATGGGTAAGGGCCGCGGTTCCATCGAACCAAAATAGATGTGATGTTGTTATGTGCGGTTTGAAAACATTGAAACCTAATGATTTAATAACTTAATTGACTAACACTTGATTTTGAAACCACTTTCCAGAACCACAATTGACTAACACATGATATTCCCCCCTACTATTCTGAAATCTGGATTGGCTAAACCCACCCGCCCATCCCTTTAGAGTTAATTAAGCTATAAGCTATGTAAGTAATGACAAATCCATCACTATAACTAATACAATTATGTCGTGAAAAGTTAAAAACCATATAATAGTTGATTGATGCACATTTTATGCAAAGTATGGGATGTTATTCCTTTGCACTATTTCGCTTAATGTGTTATAGTGTATGCGATTCCATCCAGCAAATTCTTTAATCTTATCTCTTCGCTTATACTCTTTATACTCTTTGGACAACTTGGAAGGTATTTCTTGGTTGCACGGGGCTTAAACTGCATAGCCAAAAAGGTAGGTCTATCTGTCCGCCAACTGGCCGTTTAGGTTTTATGGCACGATCCTCTTTTGTTGATAACTACATTGGCTAGGAATTTGATAAAACGTACAAGGTTAACGTCACATAAACAACGGTCACAAACTTTGTCAATTCTTTTATGGACTTTCCTTGTGTTCCATAGTCGACCTGATTATGATAGGAGAAGCTCCTTGATGATGATGGCATTTTATGCAAAATATAGAGATCCCTTTACAAAATTTTTAGCTGGAATATCAAATGTAGATAAGAAAAATCTTCAAGGAAATTCGATAATTGCTTCTTTCTCGAGTCTCTTCCACTTCTCTTAGATTTCTCTTGACTAAAGTCTTTGATATTAAGGTCTTCTATTTCTTGAATTTTTGTTCAGATTTGACTTGAGAAATATTAACCTTACGGTTTCTTGAAGAGGAAGGTAATGTTTCGAAATTGGTTGAAGGAGAACGGTTTGGCGCTGCTATGAACAGTGGCATACGCAGGTTATGTTTATGATGGAGCGAAAATACATTAACTTGATAGATTTTAAACAAAAAATAGTTACAAAACAATCATAATATCGCTAGTGAGCATTGAATTCAAGACCTCTTTGCTGATGAATACGTTTACCCATTGAGCTAACATTTGGTTGTTGAATTACAAAGAAAACAAAGTGAATTATAGGAAAAAACAAAGACTACATAGAAGAAAACTGAAAACTGGGGTGGGGGGTGGGGGGGGGGGGGGGGGTGGAGCTGCTGCTCCCCCTCTGCCTATGGTGTGGATGCCCCTGACCTTGAAGGTGTTTTGATGGGAATTTAGTGGATTGTTTCTGCATTGATAGCAAGGGAGAATAGGTGTTTGGCAAGTTGATATCAGTGGATATTGTCGGGTGGGTTAGGAGATGAGGAAAGGGGTGATGTCGGTTTATTTAGGAGAGAGGCAGGAGAAACAAAACAGTTTTGAAGGAATTGTGTGGATGGGTTGGTGAGATGCAGTGATCTGGTTTTGTTTGAGAAGAGCTAATGGTATCTGGGTAGTGAGGCTCTACTAAGAGAGGACGTGGTTTTCTTTGTTCATATTATCTGCTTGTTGGCTATTATAGGAAGAGAAAGAAAAAGGTTTATCGGATGCTATTATGGTGGAAGGTAGTCACTCTCTCAGCTTCATAACCAATGGCAATAACATCATCAAATAGCCACGAAAAAGCTGGTAGGGTACTGTGGAAAGTGGACAAAGGTTGATGAGATGCACTTATGATGGAAGGAAATTACTCTCTTTGAGGAGAAGATAAGAGTAACACATAAACATCAATTTAGGGTTCAAAGAAAGTAACAATAGCATCACACCAAGGTAGTCAAAGACGCAAGGCGCACTCGAGGTGCAAAATGTCCATATCGTCCGAGGCACAAGGCGCAGTTAAGGTGCACGCTCGAGCTAAATATAAAAATAATAAAAATATACTAGATAAATAAATAAATTAGTAATATAAGAAATAAAATCAAATAACATATTAAAATCAACACAAATACGTTAAAATATAACCAAGTGAACTAGCAGAGCAGCAGTAGCAGTCAACAGATAACAAAAATTTGTATTATTCCTACCATGTTTTTAGTAAATTTTAGTTTTTCCAGTTCAACTGTAACAAACTACTTGTATGAGGTAAGAATTATCTCCATACCTTAAGTTTTTTGTATTAAAAATAAATAAATCATAAGACGCGTCTTTTTTTGGTTGCACTTTACAGAAAGACGCACCTAAGGCGGGCCTTAGGTGCGCCTGGAGAAATGCGCCTTGCCTAGTGAGGTGCGAGGCGCAGCTGATGTGCCTTTCTGCAATGCGCAACCTTGACTACCATGCATCCCACGATTAACTGTAGAAAGATCTCAAGTTTATCATTTAACCATCATGCACATAGAAAATTGTTGCAATGCGCGCCTTTGACTACCATGCATCCCACGATTAACTGTAGAAAGATCTCAAGTTTATCATTTAACCATCATGCACATTGAAAAAGGTTTAGGCTTTGTATCTCTTAACAAAACTTTCCTACGAAATCAAAATACTACAAGTATATCTATTTATATTAAGTACCAAACCTACTCAAATAAAATAACTAATCCTAGTTCAGTTCTCTCCTAAACAACTTGGGTTCAAATATACTTCAAAAATAATATAAACCAAACCCAACCCATCCAAATAATGTTAAATCAAGTAACAAGATGACTTATTTCCTTTTTTAATAAACTTTAGAGCAGGCATGATCTTGATTCCCAAATATTTGTATTGCATTTTTGGCTGATGCGTGTCCGACTACCAAAGTACTAGCTGTTGGCAACTTGGCATTAGTGATGAAAAATTAGAATGCTATAATCTATGTTGCAGGGATACTCCTTCATAGGACCGTATATGTATGAATATCCATATGCGTTTGCAACACGACATTTTCTCGACACTCATGTTAGATATAACTCTTCCATGTCTTCTCCCTCCAAAGAGACCGTAACATGGCTGTAGTGATTTTGCATGGTTTGATTGTACCAAACATACTTGAGACATGAGAAAGTAACATTTGTGTATCAAATCCTTTTTAGAACTTTCTGGAACCTAGTTACTACCTAAAACATTCACAAATATAGACATTATTAAAGGTCTAATGTATACAATACGTATACGAATACATTTTCATGTGTATACATCACTGTACCCTTTCTTTAAAACTGCACCCATTCTGCCTAGTGGAGACCCATACTGGTTTTGCTGTCAGCTAAAATCCATATCCGAACCTGTTACATGGTATGCCTCACATCCACTACCCCACTAAAACTCTGCTTAAACCCACCAGTCCTATATCCAATCCATTACCCCTACAAACCCACTAGCCGTATGTCAAACCCACTAGCCTATTGAACTTGTACTCCTATCTCCTCAATTCCAACATTGTTCTCATGGCTTCTTCTATGACATCTCAACCTGGCTACTCTCCGGCACTCCATGGTGGTACTATGATGTTCTCGACTTCTCATTAGTTTTCGATCCGTATTTTTGTCTCGATTCTCATCTATTTTGATGCTTGATTGATTTGAGTTTCTTCAACACAATAGTTACCCTTGTTTGATGGTGCACTCTTTTCTATCTGGTTACGTGGTGTCTGCTCCAACTTCTGACATGGCTACCTTGGCATCTTCTTCCTCCTCTTCTCGAGTGGCTCTCTTAAAGGCTCCTCTTCTACGGTGTATACTTTCTCTCATGGATCAGGATATGCCTCATCTCCTCCTGCCATGGTGGAGGTCGGCCTTTTGGAATTCATCCTCTAGGTGATATCTGTATTGTTCCTGTAGTGGTTACGTGATGATTTCTTCTCCTACACTGCTACAATCTGACTGCTAACCTCCTACTCCTGTTGTTCTCTCAGCTACTTTGTCTTCAACTTCTTTCTCGCGTACTATTGTTGCTTCCGCTACGGTCACTCAACATCTTAGTGACATGATCTCTACTTCATCTGGGAGAGCATGGCTTTCATTCTCTCTTCGTGGCTACTTGATTCAAGCACCACAAATTATGTTACTTACAGACCTCTTACTTCTGATACTAAGTACATTACAGTAGCTTGTGGGGAATCTACACAAATTCTTGCCTCCAGTAATGAACCACCTACCTTGCCTCTCCATCTTCGATCTGTTCTTGTTGTTCCTGGTTAATGCTTCAATCTTGTAACAGTAACTCGTCTTATTCATTATCATAGCTGCTATGTTTTACCTTCTATCATTCTTCCTTTGTGGTTAGTAGGGATCTACATACTCAGACATTAAACTCTCCAATTTCGGCTCTGATACTTTTCTTCCCAAAATTTGGATACGTGTCACTGTTTTGTGGACAAGCTCATCTATCTGACAGTCACTCGCCCTTTATTTCTTTCTATTAGCTCCTTCAGCCAGACTAGCCAGTATATGCCACGGGTCTCTCATCTTCATGCCATGGGTGTATTATTTGTATTTGAAGAAGTCCCCTTGGACAAGGAGAGATGATTTTTTTAAAAAGAAATTTGTTCTCTTTTTTGTGTTTTTTTTTTATGAAAACTGAAATTTAATTTTCTAATAGGAGGGACGTTACAGAGTTTTGGTGTTTACTGTTAGTGCTTACTTGCAAAAAGGTCGATAGTTCAGGGTATTGAATTGAGAATAATAAAGTATAGGGTAACAACTTGCCAAAAAAGAAATAGTACATGATATTAAAGTGTCAAAGCTGGATAATTTAGGGTATTTAAGTGCAAATAAGCCTTTCATAAATTGGGTTTATATATTTATTTGTTTAGGTGTATGATTGCATCATTTCTGTCAATTAACTATATATTGCATATATAGTAGGTAACCTATCATTTATATAATCGAAAATATTTTTCTTTAAGACAATAATAGTAAAACCAAATCAAGTATTGATATTAAAGTGACTAAACTGGATAGTTGAGGATACTTAAGTGCAAATAATCCTTCCATAAATTGGGTTTGTATCTCTATTTTATGTAGGTGCATGATTGCGTCATTTCTATACAATCAGATAATTGCATATATAGTAGGATACCTGTCATTTATATAACTGAGAAGATTTATTTAAAGACAGATAGACAATAATAGTAAAACCAAATCAAGTATTCATTTAAACCAAATTATTGTAAACCATCTTTTTGGTTATCAGAGCCGAAGCACTCCTTATTTTGGGAAGTTGCACCCAATTTTGAAAAACTTGAGAATGTCCAGGCCTGTATTGGATAAATTTTGATCGCTTTGGTAAGTTTAAACCAAGTTAAGTGACAACTTTAGAATCTTAAATGGACTCGAAATTGGCTGATACTTCCCAATATTAGCTTGATATTGAAGGTATTGGCTGATGCTTAGTATATTGTCCACTTTTTAATAGCTTTGGTTCAATCCGAAACGATAGGGCCTTTGGGCACCAGTTTGAGTCAATTGTTTAGACCTTGATTCCCTCTTAAACTTTTCATCAAATTGGTTCATCTCTCTCATTGCACCCTCATCTGATGTCGGATGTCTCCACAATGTTGCAGGTGCACTGATTAGAATGGCAAAGATGTACCAAGAGTACATGAATCATATTCCCATTCCCACCAACCGTGGTTCACTCATCCCATTCACATCGTGGCAGGGATTGGGTGCATCAATGAAGGTTTTGTATTCCCAACCGCTGCACTACCTCACCAACCTCCTTCTCATCCAGTGGGACCGAGCACGGATTGGAAGTGAGGCCGAGCACCAGATGCTGGACTCAATTATCCATCCAGTTAAGGCGGAGACCATCATTTGGGTCACAGAAGAAGTCCACAGGCTAACTTCTTCGCATCACCACTTAGCCAAATTATGGGCTTCCGATCCCATGTATCATGCTCATATAGATTCTGTGCTTCCTTCTATGTAGCACGACCAATCTGTTCAAGATTTTCTCATGATTCTTTCTATATGGGCTTCTAAGAATATTTGTTATCATCTTTATGATAATAAATATTTTATCAAATGCGCACCTTTTTGCCTCTCTGACTCCATCATTTGGGATTCATGTGTATGCCACTCAACTATAAAATTTAGAAGTTCTATACATATCTGAACGTAACTCTTCTTTGCTAACTTTCTCTTGAACTTTATATATGATTTTGAGTTCATTACCGGAGCAAATATCAATAAACACAATAATGTTTACTTTGTAATGGTAAAATTCTTTGTATAAAGAACTTTGTTTTATTTTGAAGCTTGTCATGCTGTTGTGTGTATGAAAATAAGTTTACATGCAGAGGTGTATGACTGTATGTTAGCTCCATGAACAGAAATTAGCTCCAGGAATAAGAGGCGAGGGGGCCTGGACTATGAAGCTTTAAAGAGGCATGGGTATTATGGAGGACCATCAGTCTTGAAGGTCCCTCCCCCAAGGGTTGAAGACAAAGACAAGGACTGGTCCTGGTCCACCGGCAAGCGGAGTGGCAGCAATGAAGATGCCACAGAGGAGTCATTTGAAGAGAGGGAGAGAACTCGAGCAGCGGCGAGACAATCTGAAATGCTTCTCAGTGTGGCAAGTAACTTGCAGTCGGAAAAGAAAGAGAACTTGTCCTTCTCGCAGAAAGAGAAGAGAAAGCGAGATCTCGGGCAAGCGAGTAGGGGAAAGAACTATGTCGAGGAGGAGAAGCGACTTTTGAGGGACAGTGGGATCTATTCTGGATTTGATTAGTAACTGTATGATGTTTGTGATGTAACTGTATGAAATATGATTCCACACTGTGATTTGCCATGCTTTAACTTGATTTTTTCTTTGTTTTGTTTTAATTCGGTGTTATGGGCTATGATCGACAGTTCAGAAGCTCATGGATAAGCGTAGCGTTGATTCTGAGTTATGTTCAAGACCAGCACAAACTCATTGCCTGAATATATTCTTGTGGTATTAGCACTTTATAAATTCTGGCTAAACAATATTTCATGAACTAAATATTTCAACCTATAGCTATGTTACATCAGATTTTTATCCATTGGCTGATGTGAGTACAACAAATTGTCATTACCTCGAGTATGCAAATTATGGGAGCAGATCTGCTGTCCCCATTATTCTATAGCAATTATGTCACATGTTCTCAGCATGTGACTACTACTTTTTGTATCCATAATTATAGAAGCTGATGACATGTCAAGATATCCGCTCCCGAAATGACTACTTGAGCACCAAACATAAAAGAGCATCTGATATGTAGAAAATACGGGGCTCAGAAGAACCTCTCCTGGTCTTCTGGTGAGCATGCATATTACTGTGACAATTTTAAGTTTTTCTTTATTATTTTCTGGAGGTTCAATACATCTTAATAATTTTAAAAGTGATCATGTCGGTAAGCTTCCCCATCTTTCCTTACAAGTGGTAATGACTTCATGCTATGCCCCTCAGACAATTTTCGGTTGAAAGTTTGTGCGCGCGCGCGCTGGAAAAGCTTAATATTTTCTTAATGCTCTTCCTTTTCTTCTAGTTTCAGTTTAGAGGTCAGGTCGCCTACGCAAGGATGATATCAGCCAATGTGTCCATAAGGTAAGTTTAGGTTTTGGTTCTCGTCGTCTCAGAGCGTCACCTACCATAACCACTTCTAGGGACATATAGTAAGGAGCAAGTGGGATCAACGGATCCCACTGAATTTTGTTTTTTTTGTTTTTGCGAATACTCAAGTGCTCAGTCCCTAGGAAAAAATAAGACCATTTATTTGTGATTTGTCTCCTCCCAACTCATCTTTAAATTTTTTTTTTTTTTACTTTCTTTACATTTGAGGTTGACTTTCCTTTTCTAAATTTCTGCGTCCGCCTCTGATCACTTCATATCTGCCTGTTTGGAAGGGGCTAGGGAAGCTTTCTTTTAAGAATAATATCACCAAATGAAATCTTTCTTTTGGTTTTTCATACTCACGTGTGAAATGATATCGGGATTTCTATGTTCTTGTTTAGACTATACTTTATAGAACAATTGGACCTTTGATTAGGAGCTAATTGTCATGAGCTTAGTATTTTTTTTTTTCTACACTTCGACTCGTGCAATGCACAAGCACTATTTTTGTTTGTTTGTTTGAAAGACGATACTGTGATTTCTTTGTTCATGGAGAACACATGGCTATAGAAACCAAATCTTTTCAAAAGTTCCATTTGTATCATGTTGAGTTGAAAAAATTATTGGGTTTGTCGAATGCACTGCACACTTTCCATGCTAACCATTAGATTATCTTGAAGATATGTGCATGCACACATCCCTATGCAATCCAACAATTGAGGAGGAAAAATGTACATTGTGTCCTGCCCAAACAATAATTTCGGTATGGATGTATGATATTGACAAACCAGTAACTAATAGGATCCTGACAAGTTTCCATGAACTAACTTTTATTATAATATTATTGAGACCTATCACAAAAGATTTGAAATTTGTAACTTCAAAGTTTGATGCAAATTGCGTAGTTGCATTAAGGATCATAATATCGAAGTAAATACCTGATCTGACTCAAAATTATGCGACTGCTGTTAACATTAATTTACCTGATCATTTGTAGTAACTGATATCTAAAATAAGAGGTAATTTTTAGATAAGTAATGTTATAGTTAGGGATGGCAACGGAATGGGTAAGGAATTGGGACCATATCCTCCATTCTCGTCTCCAATTAGTGCTTCGAATTTTCGTCTAGTTAGGGATGGCAACGAAATGGGTAAGGGATGGGGACCGTATCCTCTGTCTCCGAATAGTGTTCTAAATTTTCGTCTCCGTTCCTATTTTTGTTTGGGTTCATTTTTTTCCCCTCATCTCCGTCCCCGTTAAACAATGCACTTTCCGTCTCCGTCTCGATTAACAATTTTTTCTATATATTATAATATTAAAAAATAGTTTTCATTGCAAAAAAATACACAAGATATGTTAATAAAATGTGGTTTCCTTCAAAAAAAAAAAATACTAATAGATAGAAAAAAAAATGATACAATACAACAAAAAGAGAATATTAATCCAATAAAAACATACACGTACTAAATATAAGTCTACAATACAAAACAACAAAGAGAGAATGTTAATCCCACAAAATTAGATTCCAAATAGAGGTCTGTAGTTCCATGCAACAAAAACATATGTATATAAATAATCGGGATCGAAAATTTATCGGAACGTAAAATATTATACCAATATCCAGTTCCGAATCCAACCGATTTTTTTTAATCCCTATTATCGTTTCCTTTCTCATTTTTAAATCTCCAAACACGTATGTCATAAAAAATAATTGGATTCGGGGGCTATGCAGAATGTATGTGCCCCTTAAGCTGTCTGTCAGTACATTTGAAACCCACTTTTTTTTTTTTTTGACTAATAAATAGTTCAACTAGATGATTGGTGGCTATAATTTTCTTCCACTGATGGGCTGAAATAATAATACAACCGCATCATAGATGTCATACTAAGTTCTAAACTGATGCTGCATGTCTATCAATGTCTACTCTAATATGGAATATGTGCCAGTCTTAATCAGAATCCATCACTTTGTTCTCGCCTACTCAATATTCTAACAGCTTTTCTTGCATGATTGGGCCATCCCTGCCCAATGGAAGAGGTAGAACAAGTTTCGTGGTTTGGCTTACTTTCAATTATACTGCTACAGAGGATTGTTATTATGCATACTTAAGATTTTCTTCAGAGTCTATTAGGCAGTGAACACCTTTCCAAGTACATAAATGAGATGCTATTGAATATAACATGTTGCATGCCTAGAAAAGATTATATATTGTCGAGGGTTAAAGTAAACAAATAAGTTGTGGAGATTTGGGCTTGCAAGCAGACGCCACATAGCTACCCAAATTTTTTAATTTTTTAATTTTTTTTTTTGAGATGCCACGCGATACGTACGGGACTTTGTGCATGCTGCGTTGCATACAATTTGGGTCCACTGCCCCCATATCTCCTCCACGGTTTGATTCCGAGACCTCCGTCCAGCCAGACTCCTCTCATTGATCACAAATTATGACCTCAGATCTTCATAATATCATAGCTACCCAAATTATGACCTCATTCTTCCCTTTGTGAATTGTAATGATATCTATATCTATATTACTATACGATGAGAAAAGTTCACTGAAACTTCACCGTGAAGCTTTTCTTTCCAATTATATTCTTTCATATAGTTACTAATTAAAATTATTCATTAAAATTAATAGAGACATCTGGATAATTACGTGATGTGTCTTTTAGTCTTCATAAATATTCTTTTATATATATATATATATATATATATATATATATATATATATATATATATATATATATATATAATTAAATTTAGAATAATTAAAGCAACTGTGTTTTTAGTCTTCCTAGTAATAATATATGAAATACGTGGTTTGCATGTGTATATGTACTAGTCTTATACACGACTGTCCCAGGGGGTTGGGTTGTTCTAGTCGGAGCTAAATTTGGTTGTCCCTTGTCCTTGACTCCAAAAGAAGATATCAAAAAATTGATGGCGAGTGGGGATGACAGCAACGTCGAAGTCTTCGGTTCTGACGATAACGTAGAGATCGAATTTTGAGTTCCTCTCCTTGAGCTACTCAAGACATTTCCAGTGTGAACTCAAAATATGGACATAGTAGATTGCTAGTTCAACTGATTGAGAGAAGTTGAGGTAGACCGCAGAGGCTCTATTGGTGGAGAGGTGGAGATTTAGGGACCATGGAGGACAGCTCTAACTGTGAGGATTGTCCAAGCCCGTTGGCTTCTCAGGATTATCCCAGGACCGGCAATGGTCTGGTCTTATATATAATAGAAAAAGTTAGGCTTTATTGTATTTTTTTTTCAAATATGTCACTTCTTATGTTTATCAATTAATAATAATATTATTCATTAAATTAAAGGAAATAATTAGATAATTACTTATAGAAAAAATGAGAGTGATTGATTTTTTGCTCTTCCTAAATATTAATATGAAATATGTGTAACAGAAGTGCATATATACTTCTATAAAGTTGAGCCTTTCCTTTTTCTTTGTTTAGATGTCTGATCATTTTGCTCAAGTCATTCAGCACTAAGCAGGTTCGAGTTTATCTTATAAACAGAATGAATGCATAATTGGGCAATAGCTGTGTATTCCACTAATGGATATTACTCGTTGTTATATTATATATAATATCAAGAAAGATTTGTTACTTTACTAGAATAGGTAAAAATCGAAAACTTTTCTCCGAAATTTATGTAACGAAATGTTTCACAAACGCAGATAGCAAAATTCTAATTTTTTTTATTTACTTTGTGATATTTTCTCCAACCTGGCTGGCGAAATGTCAAAATTTTACCAACTCAGTTGGCAAAAATATGACATAATATACGAATTTTTTGGTTTATTTTCGTTTGAGTTTTATTTGGTTTAATTTTTTTATTCTGGTTTGGATTTTGTTTTTTGGAAAAAAGAGAGCTTTTGTTTAGTTTTATTTAGGTTTACTTCTTTTAAAAAAAATGTTGTAGCAATAATTTTTTTAAATAAATTAGAAAAAAATTAAAATTTTAACATCCAAAATAAAATATGCTATCATTGAACATCACAAAAAAAAAAAAAATTTGCCGTAAAAAAATAACGTCTACCGTCGAGCATGTTTCGAGCGGCCATAACTATTTGTTTGAAAATCGTTTTTCGTCAAACAATAGGTCGATTTGTATGTTTTCGACGAGAGTAACATAATTCTTGTAGAAAGAATTTTCCTCCGAAACAAAACGCACATGTTACATGCAAAAGTATAAAATTTAAAACTTTAAAGTATCATAACTGTTGACTGAGAGATCGAAACAAGATTTAAAATTTTAGAATCGCAAAAAAATGATGTTTCAACATCTAAATTATACTTTCGATAATTTTATATTCGATTTTTTTTTGGTATTTCGATGTTAACGAGTAAAAATTGGTATTTTCGGACCTTCAAACATTATCATATAATATATCAGTGTCACGTCACGCTCCCAGAATACTGGATAAATACGAAAACTGACATGGCCAACCGCACCTTGTAAAATACCGAAGTAAGCCGCAATGTGTTAAGGTTGTCTAGGAGACAAATGTGTGAACTCTTGCATGCTATGACGTCAGTCCTAATGTCGACAAATCCTATTATCTCAATCCATTAACCCAGAATACACGAAAGTAAAGATGCGTTCCAAATTACATGTCACATATGATCATTAAGCTAGTGAATACAAAATGTTGTACTAGAAGAGTTTAATAATACATGATCAAATATACTAGCCATGGTCTAATATATACATCATGTTGACCGCAGTCTCAAAAATATAAGGAGCTAATTCTTCCCTTAGCTAAACACCACAAAATGAAGTAATCAAGGCGAGGGGTGGAAGAAGAAAATTCACTCCCGAGCTTTGGCCGCAGTCCTACGAGTGCGAGCCATTTGCTAGATGTGCGGTGGATCATGGTTCTCCTCGGGATAATCAGGCCATACAAAACCAGTGCGGTTAGAAATCCAAGCAACAAGTACCACAAAGGAGCTCAAGGTGTAAACCCCCTCGACCAAATTTCGGTCTACCTGGCTTAGATAGAGAGACTAGGGTTAGTTTGGAGCCAATTAGAATTAGAACATAGTGTTTTAGATTAATGTACAATATTCATATCACTTTGTGCACCTTACCGTTGCTTCGATATTTGGAGCGCTACACTAATATTTGCTTTCAAACAAATTTTACACACTTTTCCTAGACGTGCCAGCCTTCCATTCTGACTTTTGTGTAACTCATAAATACCCTCTCTTGTGCTTCATTTTAGTCGCACAATATTCGTTATAAATGTCTATTTTTTAAATCCAAACAAATCTAACTTTGCATCTTTGTCCGTTCCAATCGAAATTGGAGACACAATCTCGACCAGTTTTGTGCAAACCAATTTATGACAATATTCTATTCTGAGTCTACTACGTTCATAACACTTGTGTCCCACCCAAATTTAATCTTATGCACTTCCAATTAATTAAAGAACACATTTGATACTAATTTTAATTAAATTGGTGCAAGGACCCAACCTAACCCAAAACTAGACCCAACACCAACCCAAACTTCCACTCACACCCTCAAGGTTCATACTAAATATCACACACTATTTTAACCCACTACATCACACCAAACATGGTATTTTTTCTCATCCAATCCCAAACTCTATTGTTTGTGCAATTTTCTAATTGTTAGGGGCTTTTGTGCAAATAGGCAATTATGTGTCCACCTTCCATTGGAGCAAAGCCATGAAGAAACCTCCCCCTCTATTGTTGACCGGTCCCCTAAGTTTCTCCCCCTATTTTGTGTGTACAACACACTACCTTTTCACCTACATCATCTACACCCTACATTCAAAATCTAGCCCATCCTAGCCCTCCGATTCTTCATGAAGAATCTTCCCCCATCCCTAGAATGCCTTGTGGCCGGCCCTAATCCCAATGCCATCCTCCTCTCTCTCTCTCTCCTACATAAACACCTCCTCCCTCTCTCCAATTTCAGCAACCTAACCTTACCGAAAACCCTAGAAAATAACCCTAACTCCTCATTCTTCTTCCTCCTGCCGACATCATCTTCCTTCTCCGGTCATCAACACCCCGCCACCACAGTCACCGTCGACCTTCCTCCTACCGACCTTCCTCCTCCACGACAGCAACCACCACCGTATCTCCCTCGTTACCACCTCTTCCATCACCATCTCGACCTCCACCAGTCACCATTCTCGCCGACCTCCTCCACCACCTTCTCTCCACCATCACTACCTCTAACCGCCATGACCACAGCCAATACCCGCAAATTCTTCTCATCACCTCGACCGCTACCACCTTCTCTCCACCATCACCACCTCCAACCGCCACGGCCACCGCCTGTAATGCCCCGTTCCCCCTATTCGGGGAGTGCGGCCAAGAAATACTTACGACCGTCCGAACGGGACAGATTGAATAAAGATCCTTTCCTCGTTATGGATTGGTTTCTTCGGAATCAGGTCCCATATTCAACGGATCGTGCCTCAAGGAAGGACTTAGCGGCAGAGTCGAGAGGGGCCTTTCCGTTGCGCTGGTTTTCTTGCCCGTTTTCGTGCCGCTTGGTTGCTTTCTTGTTGGTTTTATGACTTGCGTTTTCTTGAACGGTTTCGATGGATTTCATTGTTTTCGTTCTTAGGATCTCGCAATTTCATATCGAACCTCGGAGACCGAAGCAGGAGATATTGATCATCTGTTGGTGCGTGCAGGTGATCGGGTAGACGACGCATGAGCGGAGTCTTAAAGTTCGTCATTCCTCTCCTAGTTCTCCAACTTGTGAGTGGCTTATTTTTTATTAGCACCCTTCTACCAAGTCTTCACTCTAATAATAATTGACTCGTGATGCATCCCGCTCCAACGATATCATAATAAGAATAAAACTGAGTCAAGAGAAAGATAAGTTAGACTTGAAAATACTTGAAATGCTTGTTACATAGAATGCTCAAACGATCTCATTAATGCGTGCTTGTCCGCTATGCATTTATATATTCATGCTTCAGTTGTAGCTAGAACTTATTCTATATAACTGTACGAATGTATTATGCAAACTATAATGAAATGCAATCACTGGACAGGAAGACTATGCCAAATGCACTATGCTAAAGTAGATGTATACATTCTTATGGTTTGAATGCTTTATCTATTGACTTAGTATAATGCTTAGTTCGGTCGGACAACTTGTGCACAAGGTTTAGTTCCTGCGAACGGCGCCTGGGGCACTGGGGCCGTTTCGTTCCGGAAGGAACTCGGATAGCTGAGCTAGCAAGACTAGCACGGGTAAGGCGGGGGAGGCCTTGGAGCGGGGCTAGCTACCCGAGCTGCAAGGGTCACCACTTACTGTAGCTATTGTCCACGGTGGCAATGATATGCCATGACCCAATGTACATATAATTCTACATTTCTTGCTTAACTAATGGTGTCTTCGTGGCAGGGAAGAATAATGGTAAGTTTTATGCAGGCAGTTCAGACGAGAAGGTAAAAGTTACCTAACGGTAGCACGTTTGTTCTGTAAACCTCATATTCAATGCTTGCATGTAAATTGAACTAAGGCAAGATAGAAAGACCATAATAATATTGCATGTTTCATATGAACAAACTTGGATTTGGTTAGTTGGGTTAGCTCATCCTCACCAGTACTTTTCATAGTACTGACCCTCGTTGCAGCAGGTTCCCCGAGCCCGAGCGACGCGGCGAGGAGCTGAAGCTTCTTCCTTCTCCAACCAGTCCAATATCCGACGCAATCCGTCCGTGACTTTTTAAAGCTTGTACAAAGCACTTGGAGCAGGCTCAACCCTTATATGCGGCTCCGTGGCAAGGCGATAGCTTCGCCAGCAGGTGTCTATGTTGTATTATTTTGAAGTTTTAGTAAATGATGTGATGTATGGGGACGGCTATCTCATTTTGTAACCAAGTTGTCAGCCCATGTGGCATCCTTCTCGTTTTGGGTCAAGAGTCTGTAAACAGATGCTCATTATCAATAAAAAGAAGACATTTCTATGCCTCAATGTGTGTCATCTTATTTGCGTACTCTATTGCATATGTTCTAAAGATTATTGCTATGCCTAGGCCTTGTGCACGCGCGCCCTACGCGTGCACGACATCACGTCCGGGGGACGATTATCGATTGAGCGAAATCGGGGCGTGACATAGTAGTATCAGAGCAAAGCTTCAGATCCTTTGATCTCGAGTCAGAAAGTTTTCCTAGATGACCATATCCCGTCCGAGTTTACTCTTGAATCAATTATTGCAAAATAAGATACGTTCCATACAGTGAGTCCGTAATACTCTATGAGACTGATATAAGTTACTTGTTTAAGCAGGAATGGCTCGAACCCAAGCAACAGGCCAAGTTGATGCAAGTACTTCAGGCACTTCGGCTAGTTCTGAGAGCCAGCGGCCTGCGCCCTCTGTCGATCTGGTTGAACGAATGATGCTGATGTTAGAAGCGCAACATAAGAGGGATGAGGCCCGACAAGACAAGTTCGAGAAAAATCTAGAAGCACGATTTGAGATCCAGCAGAAGCAGGTGGACGCTCTGCAGCAAATTGTTCAGACCCTGGCTTCTAACCAATCCACAACAACAATAGCGAAACCGGTGGAGCCAGCAACAGACGAAGTCATCGTGCCCCAAAATGCAAAGAAGAAAGATGTGACTGCCTTCGACTTTGCTGACTTCAAAAAGGTCTGCAATACGTCCTTCTGAGGGACGGAGGATCCGGTCGTGGCATTAGATTGGTTGGCCGAGTTGGAATATCACTTTTAGCTCCTAGAAGTACCTGATGACAAACGAGTCGCTTGCGCCCAACTCCAGCTTCGGATGAACGCGCACGATTGGTGGGATGTTCACTGCAGATCGCTCTCGGCGGGTGATGACGACGAGACGATCCCTTGGTCCACCTTCCGTGGCGCATTCGAAGAAGAATTTATTCCCCCCCCCATTCGTCGTCAAAAAGAGAACGATTTTGTGCGACTGCAACAAGGAACGATGACGGTGAAGCAGTATGCCGCAGAATTCAACCGGTTGGCAAAGTTTGCTAGTTCTTATCTGCCCAATGCAGCAAGCCGAGCCAGACGATTTGAAGGCGGCCTACGACCTTCCATCCACGCGCACGTAGTTCCTCCGCAGTATGAGACGATGAGGGAAGTTCTTAACCATGCCCTTGTCCTGGAGCCGCAATGTCCTTCCACTACCGGGGGCGCTGTGCAACATTCTAATCACAAGCGCCAAGGTAATACAGGAGGAAACAACGTAAACAAGCATCCAAACCATGGCGGCAACCAGGGCAACAATCAGGGGGGAACCAAGGGCAGCGCTGTGCAAAATGCAACCGTACAGGGCACCAGGCAAGCGAATGTCGAAATCAGGGATGCTTCAACTGTGGTCGGCTGGGCCATTATGCTCGTGACTGTCTTGATCGCCCCAACCGAGCCCCTCAGCGCCGTACAAAACAGCAAAATTCAGTTCAGGGACCCCAAGCGAATCGGGCTGCGCAGCAACAAGAGCGTCGTCCGAACACTGGGGGCCGGGTCTATGCCTTGACGAGGGACGAGGCGCTTGCCTCGAACACCGTAGTGTCAGGTATGTTGCTATTCAATAATGTGCCTGCACGAGTGTTATTTGATTTATGTGCTACCCACAGTTTTGTGTCATCAAACTTCACTAGGGAACATAGATTCACTCAAACCCCGTTAGGCCTAAGGCTTAGCGTCAATACTCCGTCAGGCACAAGCTTGCCTGCCGATTCAGTTTGTCGAGATGGTTTCATTTGCATCGGAGGGAGAAAATTGTCACTTGATGCGATAGTTCTGGACATAGGGGACTACGACATCATTCTGGGAATGGATTGGCTAGGCGCTTGTTCTGCTACTATCGATTGTACGGAGAAGAAAGTCGTGTTCCGTCTTCCTGGCGAGACCTAATTTTGCTATTCGTACAGTCCACAGTCGGAAGCGTCATATGCCTGCATGGTGATATCGGCAATGTCTGCTCGACGGATGATTCACTCTGGCTGCATGGGGTACTTGGCTTCCGTTCGAGACACTCGGCAAGATTGCGCAAACGTTGAGTCCATTCCCGTTGTGGCAGATTTTTCTGATGTGTTCCCCGACGAGTTGCCCAGTATGCCGCCCGATCGAGAGACAGAATTCACCATCGACACATTTCCAGGAACCTAACCTATTTCCAAACCTCCGTATCGAATGGCTCCGACAGAACTAAAAGAGTTAAAAATTCAGCTACAAGAATTGCTTGATCGTGGGTATATCCGGCCTAGTGTGTCTCCATGGGGGGCACCGGTATTGTTCGTTAAGAAGAAAGATGGTTCGATGTGACTCTGCATCGAGTATCGAGAATTAAACAAGGCAACGGTTCGAAACAAATACCCCCTTTCCAGGATAGATGATCTCTTTGATCAGTTGCAAGCTGCGACCGTATTCTCAAAAATCGATCTCCATTCGGGTTACCATCAGCTCAAAATTAAGCCGAACGATGTGCCGAAGTCAGCCTTTCGCACACGCTACGACCATTATGAGTTTTTAGTAATGCCGTTCGGTTTGACCAATGCCCCTGCTGCCTTTATGGGTTTGATGAACCAAGTGTTCCGGCCGTTCCTCGATCAATTTGTAGTAGTATTTATTGATGATATCTTGGTGTATTCAAATAATGGGGTGGAGCATGCAGAGCACTTGCGGACCGTGCTACAAACCCTTCGAGACAACAAGTTGTATGCGAAACTGAGTAAGTGTGAATTTTGGCTGAGCAGTGTATCCTTCCTCGGGCACATCATTTCTGCGGGAGGCATTTCAGTCGATCTGAAGAAGGTGGAGGCCATTGTCGAGTGGAAGAGACCTGCATCCGTTAGTGAAATTCAAAGCTTTCTCGGGTTAGCGGGCTACTACAGACGGTTCGTAAAGGATTTTTCTAAACTCGCCTCACCTCTGACTCGCCTCACACAAAAGGGAGTCATGTTTGAGTGGTCAGCCAACTGCGAAACTGTATTTCGTGAGTTAAAACATCGCCTAACCTCTGCCCCGTTACTTGCATTATCGGACGAGACTTCGGGATTCCAAATCTTCAGTGACGCTTCAGGGCAGGGCTTAGGGTGTGTACTTATACAGTGAGACAGAGTGATAGCGTATGCATCCAGACAGCTGAGAAAGCATAAAAAGAATTATCCCACACACGATCTGGAACTGGCAGCAATTGTGTTCGGGTTAAAATTGTGGCGGCACTACCTTTATGGAGTGCCTTGCCGAATCTATACCTATCACAAAAGTTTAAAGTACTTATTCACCCAAGCAGATCTGAACCTTCGACAACGGCACTGGCTAGAATTGATAAAAGATTATGATTTGATGATTGACTACACTCCTAGCAAGGGAAATGTGGTAGCGGATGCGTTGAGTCGGGTCTTTGCGGGATCTCTGTCCATCGATCGCAGGTTACGAAGGGACTTAGAAGAAATGGGCATCGAACTCAGAATTCGTTATCGTGGCGCGCGGGTTGCTCAGATGCGATTTGTACCCAATCTGATAGAGAGAGTCACATCTACTCAAAGAGACGATACATTCCTCCGGAAAATGCGAGAGCAGGTCCAAGCGGGAAAGGCGAAAGACTTTGCAGTGGATGAGAATGGGGCGTTGCGAGTGAAAGGAAGGCTATGCGTCCCCAATGATTCAGAACTCAGAAAGGAAATCCTCACGGAAGCACATTACGCGGCCTATATTATCCATCCCGGGAGCACAAAAATGTATAAGAACCTTCGTACTATCTTATGGTGGCACGGCATGAAGAAAGATGTGGCGCTCTTCATGTCGCAATGCATAACCTGTCAGAGGGTGAAAGCAGAGCATCAGAGGCCGGGCGGAGAAATGCAAAATCTTGCTATCCAGGAATAGAAGTGGGAGCACATCAGCATGGACTTTATTGTTGGTCTGCCAAGGACGCAACGGTGGGAACGACGCAATCTGGGTCATCGTCGACCGGTTAACCAAGTCTGCACACTTTTTAGCCATTAAAAGTACTTGGGGCGCCGATCGCCTTGCCCAAAACTACCTTGACGAGATAGTCCGGCTGCACGGAGTGCCAGTTTTCATAGTATCAGAACGGGACGGACGATTCATCTCACATTTCTGGACAAGCCTTCAGTCGTCGATGGGGACCAAGTTAAAATTCAGCTCAACCTACCATCCTCAAACCGATGGCCAGACAGAACGGGTGAATCAGGTACTAGAAGACATGATGCGGCTCTGCATGATCGATTCAAAGTCAAGTTGGGACGTCAACCTGCCGCTAGCCTAATTTGCTTACAACAACAGTTATAAGTCTAGCATCCAGATGGCTCCGTATGAGGCGCTGTATGGGCGGAAGTGTAGGTCACCGATCTGCTGGGATAAAGTTGGAGAACGGTAAATCCTTGGGCCAGAACTGGTTTGTCACGCCCCAGTCCCAAAATACCGTGGGACCGGACGCGTGATAATGGCCAGCAGCACGCACCGATGGACAAACCCAATTTAATGGATCCATCAGGGCATACTTAAGCTGTAAAACAAGTCTACGACAATATGGCACAACTAATCTCATCCACACAAGATATAAAATATGATCCACAGAATAAATAAGGAAAGTAAATCATCAGTTAGTCTCAACAAAATGCTTCGGGGAACAATCCGATAAATATCTGATACAATGGTTCAACAAACCAGAAATAAATGACTGAAATAAATAAGTAAATAAATACTGAGCATGAACATGGATGCTCAGGAGAAGTCCTCAGCTAACACCTCATCCTCGGATGGCGGTACAGCTCCTGGATCAGCTCCTGCTCCGGTCCCGTATACCTCGGGATAGAACTCGTCCTCAAATCCTGGGGACATAATCCGGATCCAGGTCCTCAGGGGACATAGCAAGGTACAAGAAAGCTCATGCCAAAATATATGCAGTGCAGAAAATAAATGGAATAAATAGGGCAAGTAAGTAACCATCTAAGTGAAAAATGCAAGTGAGAGCAGCACGAGTACTCAGGCTGGGCCACTACAAGCTCTGTGTCGGGGAGCCGGTAGTGGTAATAACCGGTAGTGGGTCTAGCTCTGCTCCGAGAGTCTACGACCTCTCAATAATAGTGGATGTATATATATATGGAACAGCCTGTAGCCTGTGTGTCTCTCCCCACCCAATGTAACCACGCATATCATGACCACAACGTCTCATGTCCATGTCAAGCGGGATCATAGCTAATGCAACCAGTCAAAACTATATCTAATAACATAATATCCATGTCCTGTATCCTATGCAAAATCACCACGAATATCTCTGGAAAATCCTATCTCATGAGTAGTGTCAAGTGTCCTGGGTCGAAGTGTACTTGGTAAAACCAGTACGAGAATATAAAGTGTCACGTATGCCCATCTCTAGCTGACCGTACCCAACACCGCGCACAGTGTTGGCACCCGACTGATAATCGAACGCTAAGTATGTCACACAGTCCTAGGTTAAGCATGCACAGCAATATAATGAAGCAAGGAAAATATATAACAATACTGCAGAGTTTGGCAAGGTACACTTGCCTGATGTTTGAATATCAACAGTCGTCCCGGTATTAGTGAATCCTGTGGGTACTCCTCCAAAAGATATTATAAATATTACCAACAGTCTGAGAAGATATCCAATAGCTAGAAATGCCTGTCCTTACGTCCAATTTGGACACAGGGGCAAAAAGGTCATTTTCGGACCAAAGCGGGGTCCACATGTGGGCCACTTTGCACCGAAAAGCGGGTCAGGGTCAAAGGTCTCCAAATTCGCCAAACTTAGTGTCAACAGGTCAGGAACAATGATACGAACCTAACGAAACTTCCAGAATTGGATTCCGATAAGCCGATCACAAAATCGCCTGTCAAGTAGAGCCTGTGGGGCCCACGATATACGATTTTGTCAACGTCCTCAGAATCAGACCAAACTTGGGTCACAGGACCAGCGTATCGCTACGAGTCTGATGGCACAAGTTTCGTCTCGATCTGACGTGTGTACACAAAGTTACAGCGTGTTCTAGAAAAGTCGGATACGGGCGTTGTTCGCGGATACTCGTTGATTCCGGGGTGCACGCACCTCAAAATCAACTTCTGCGAAATCCCACACGACCGTATCATCGACGCGCACATATCTGTGAAGACCGCACGCGACCAAGTCGTCCCGTTTGGTGGGGCGCACTCAGTTCCGGGGTGAAACAGGATATTATTTTTCCTGTTTTTGGATCGCGGTGTGCGATCACCACAGGACGCGATGCACCGAGCGAGTTGTACGGACACTGAGAGGGTCATATCTTCTACGCGTAGCAACTGACGGAAACTAAAATAGAGTTGCGAGGCGAGAGAAAACGATACCTGAACAGGGCTCCGTGAACGCTGAATTCCATGTGTCCGAGGTGCGGTCTCGTGTCCTGATCACCGTGTCCGAATCGAGCTCCTTTGTCTGAGTCCGCTGCTCGAGTCCTGGTCAGCCTGCGGAGAGGTTGGCAGCGGCTTGTGGCTGCTGTCGAGTCGTACGGCAGTTCATCGGTGTCGGGCTCTTTTTCGACGTGTGGGGAAAGGGAAAGGCGGACACGGCTGCGCCGGCGAGCGGTGGAGTCGAGGGGAGGAGGTCTGGTGCTGCCGTTCGTCGGGGGTCGACGAGCGAGGGGGTCGAAGGGCGGCCTGGCGGCAGCGGCGAGATGGTGAAATTTGGGGGACGGCGGCGTCGATCGGGTGGTCGACGGCGGGGATGGAAGACGATGGCGGTTTCTAGGTCGAAAGAGCGGGGTTGCATGAAGGGGAGGAGCGAGGCATCAACGGCGAGGTGTTCAGGAGTCTCGGCGGAGGGAGAGAGAGAGGGTCTGGCGGCGGGGCGGCGCACGGAAGCCGAGGCGGAGGTTTAAATAGGGCTACAGTGAATCCGGCAGTTAGGGTTCAGTTTGGGTTTTGGGTCTGGGTCGGGTTTGACTCGGATCCGACCCGACCCGTTATGCTGGGTTCGGTTCAGTCAACGGTTTGGTTCACGTTGGATTCAGGGTTGGTTCAACTTGGGTTCGGTTTACTCTTCCAATAGTTTTTAAGGCTTAAAACGCTACTCCGGAGTCCAAATAATTCACCAAAAAATACCACATGTCCGGTTTTCCTTTTTGCACCATAAAATATTATTTTTATAATATTTTAACACCTATAAACTGTATTTAAAAATCCTTAACTCATAATCACCTTAGTTCTTCATCCAGAAAATACCGAATAAATTGGGGGAGAAATAAATATTAAAATTAGTCTGAAAATTAGGGTATTTACAATCTTTCCTCCTTGAAAGGATTGCGTCCTCGCAATCAAAGAATAGACTACTAAAGAAGGAATTATGGAAATACAAGGTTGCTTAGTTTATAACTGCCTCCTCAAACAGGTGGGGGTAACGCTGGCGCATACTATCTTCTCGTTCCCAAGTCGATTCTCCAGGAGAATGATATTTCCAAGCTACACGGACCAGTCTGATTGTCTGTCCCCGCAATGTCTTCTCACTGACGTCGAGGATGCCAACTGGTTGTTCTTCATATCTCAAGCTTGGGCCTACTGCGATCTCTGAATGATCGACTACGTGACTTGGGTCGGTCACGTATCTTCGTAGTTGTGAGACGTGGAATACGTCATGCACTCCCTCTAAGGATGGTGGTAATGCAAGACGATATGCCACCTCACCAACGCGCTCTAGAATGTCGAATGGCCCAATATACCTTGGGCTCAACTTGCCTCTGCTCCCGAATCTGATAGTACCTCGAGTGGGCGAAATCCTCAAGAACACGTGCTCTCCTTCTTTAAACTCTAGGGGACGCCTGTGTGTATCTGCCCAATGCTTCTGTCTGTCCTGAGCTGCTCGTAGATGATTCTGAATCTGTTTCATCTTTTCCACTGTCTGCGTTACCAATTCTGGACCCAGTATTTGACGTTCACCAACGTCACTCCAACATATAGGCGATCTGCACTTCCTTCCGTATAATGCCTCGAATGGTGCCATCTGAATGCTGGCCTGATAACTGTTATTGTAGGAGAACTCTACTAAGTGCAAATGATCTTCCCAAGATCCTCTGAAGTCCAGCATACATGATCACAACATATCCTCCAAGATCTGAATTGTGCGCTCTGATTGGCCATCTGTCTGTGGGTGGTAAGCCGTGCTGAATTTGAGTCTGGTGCCCAGACTCTCTTGCATGCTTCTCCAGAAATGAGAGGTAAATCTCGAATCTCGATCCGATACAATACTAACAGGCACTCCATATAATTTGACAATTTATCGCATATACAGGTCGGCTAGTACCTCTGTGGACTGTCCAACTCTAAATGGCAAGAAGTGTGCCGATTTAGTGAGTTGATCCACAATAACCCATACTGCGTCTCTTCCGCTGGGGCTCCTCGGAAATCTTGTGACAAAATCCATCGTGATATGCTCCCACTTCCATTCTGGTATAGGAAGTGGCTGTAACATACCTGCAGTCCTCTGGTGCTCGGCCTTTACTTGCTGGCAGACTAAGCATTTGTCCACAAATCTTGTAATCTCTCTTTTCATTCCATGCCACCAGTAATACTGTCTTAAGTCTCGGTACATCTTGGTTCCTCCTGGGTGGACAAAATACAAAGAGCTATGTGCTTCCGTCATTAACTCTTGTCTCAATACTCCATTTGGAACATACAAGCGATTTCCAAACCTCAATGTCCCATCTTCATGTATGCGAAGTCCTGTCTGTAGGCCTGCTTCTGTCCTCTCTTTGAGTCTTCTAAATCTAGCATCAGTGGGCAATGCCTCCTTAATCTTCTCCACGAGTGATGACTTAATTTCAAGATTAGCCATCAAGCCTGTCTGTCCTGGTAATACAACCTCTATCTGAAGCTCCTGTAGATCTCTCAATAACTCGGGCTGCATCGTCAAGAAATAAGCCGTAGGCTTCCTGCTTAGTGCGTCTGCGACGACGTTCGCCTTCCCCGGATGATACTGCAGATCGATGTCAAAATCTACCATCAATTTAAGCCAACGTCTCTGTCTCATGTTAAGCTCCTTCTGAGTATATACATACTTCAGACTTTTGTGATCTGTAAAGATGTCCACTTTTTCCCCATAAAGGTAGTGCCTCCAAATCTTTAATGCAAATATAACTGCTACTAACTCCAGATCGTGTGTTGGGTAGTTCTTCTCGTGAACCTTCAACTGTCTCGACGCATAAGCAATGACTTTGCCATGTTGCATCAAAACACATCCCAGTCCACTACCCGATGCATCACTGTAAACAACAAACCTTCCTGACCCTGAAGGAAGAGTCAAGACAGGTGCTGTTGTTAATCTTCTCTTTAACTCTTCGAAGGCCTTCTGGCAGTCTTCTGTCTATATAAACTCCTGGTCTTTACGTGTCAGCTTTGTCATCGGTTCTACAATCCTTGAGAAATTTTCTACAAACCTTCGGTAATATCCTGCGAGTCCGAGAAAACTTCTCACCTCTACAACTGTTGTGGGTGTAGGCCAAGTCTCTATCGCCGCAACTTTCTCTGGATCCACTGAAAGTCCTTCCCCTGAGATAATATGTCCCAAGAAAGGTACTTTGTCCATACAGAACTCACACTTACTGAGTTTGGCATATAACTTCTCCTGTCTCAAGGTCTCTAACACGATTCTGAGATGCTCCTCGTGCTCTTCATGGCTCTTGGAATATATGAGAATGTCATAAATGAACACCACCACTAATTTATCCAAGAACTGATGAAAGACTCTGTTCATCAAACTCATAAACACTGCTGGCGCGTTGGTTAAACCAAACGGCATCACCAAGAACTCATAATGTCCATACTTGGTCCTGAAAGCTGTCTACGGGATGTCTTCCCTCCTTACTTTGATCTGATGATAGCCGGATCGAAGGTCAATCTTCGAAAATACCCTTGCACCACTCAATTGATCAAATAGGTAATCAATGCGTGGCAAGGGATACCTGTTCTTGATGGTCACAGCATTCAGTGCCCTGTAGTCAATGCATAACCGTACTGTTCCATCCTTCTTCAGCACAAATAATATGGGTGCTCCCCAAGGTGAAACACTGGGCCGAATGAAATCTTTCTCCAGAAGGTCGTCAACCTGTTCTTTCAACTCCACTAACTCCTTAGGTGCTAGCCGATATACTGATGAAGTAATAGGCTCTGCTCCTGGAGTTAAGTCTATTGTGAATTCTATTTCCCGATCAGGTGGTAACCCTGGAAGATCATTGGAGAATACATCCACAAACTCAGATATGACTCTTGGGTAACCTGTCTCCCCTTCTACAGATAGTACCCTAAGAGTAGGCTGAACTCCTTGCTCTACTGCTCCTCGAAGAAACTCGAATTCTGGATGTCCAGGCGGTCTAAATATAACCTTTCCAAGTCGACAATCAAGAGTCGCATGATACTGACTTAACCAGTCCATACCAAGTACAACATCATAATCCGGCATGGAAAAGATAAGAAATTGGGCTCGCATCTCTCTCCCACAAACTACTACAGAACATGATCTACAGACGTCACTAACCGGAATAATTCTACCTCCCGTAAGAATTCTCTTCATCTTCGGAAGGGGTGCGGTAACTACTCTATGGGTGGCTACAAAGCTAGCTGCTATAAATGAATACGATGCTCCAGAATCAAATAATGCTACAGCTGGTAATAAAGCTACTAAGATAGTACCTGCAATAACCTCGCCCGCAGTAGCTTCCTGTTCAACAGCTAATGTGAATGCCTGGCCTCTTCCCTGAGTTGGACCCCTCTGTTGCTGCTGCTGAAATAGGGCCGCCAGTGGTGCCAGTGGTGGTCTCTGCTGGTAGCCCCCTGTAGCTGGTGGTCTGACTCCTCCAGCTCCTGTCTGCTGTGCTCCTACTGCTCCTGTAGCTGGTCGTGGTGCAGGTAAAGCTAGTCTCGGTGCTCCGTCTCTGCGTTCAGAATAGTCCCTGGAAAAGTGCTGGTTGGATCCGCAGCTCAGACATAGTCCCAACTTACGCCTGCATTCTTTCTCAATGTGTCCTACTTTGCCGCAGTGGTGACAAGTAAGAAGAGGTCTGTCCCTTTGTGCTGTCCTCTCTGGCATACTCCTCTGGGTTCATTTTGCTGAATCCCCATGTGTTGTCCTGGATGGTGCCGAGGTGATAGGCCTCTTCAGGTTCGACTCCCTTCTAGTGACGCGCTCCATGCGTCGTGCTGCTGCAAGGACCTCAGTATAAGATATAGGTGCGACTGAGCCAATCAATCTCTGAAGCTCGAACTTCAGTCCATCAAAGAACTTTTCAGCTTTCTCTTCCTCTGTCGAGATCAATATTGGAGCAAAGCGACTGAGACGAATAAACTCCACATTGTATTCTTCCACTGTCATACTGCCTTGGATGAGACGGTTGAACTTGTCTCTGAGCTCTGATCGTGCAACTGCTGGAATGTACATCTCTTGGAAGAGTCTGGAGAACTCTTCCCATGTGACCCGGTCCTGTCCGAGCCTCCTTTCCTCTGCTAACCACCAGTGATGTGCATTTTCAGTTAACTGCATTCTGACTGCAGTCATCCACTTCTCTCTTGGAAGTTCAGCGGCTTCCAACTGATGCTGAATGTTTGTGAGCCATTCATGAACTTCTGTTGGCCCCTCTTTACCAGAAAATGTACGAGTCTTGAGATGACGGAAATCGGTGATAGATCCCATCGCTGTTCTCCTCATTGGTGGATTTGCCTGCTCCAATGCGGATACCAGGCTGGTCCTCAGATACTCTGCCTCCTGGCGATGGGTCTCTTGCTGAATCTGCTGCTGGGCCTGCATCATGGCATACATCATCTGAAACATCTGTTGCCCATCCATGGCTTATCCTGGCGGGAAAACTGGTATCTGGGGAGTGAACTGTGGTGGAGGTGGGATATCATCTCTCCGGAACCTTGGATTAGGCTGACCGGTTTGATGGTTCTGCGATGCTTGTCCTCCATTTCCTGGAGTCACTCCGTCTATATCAGTAACCACAGCGTTGTGTGGCGTATCCAAAGGAATCTCATCTCCGTTCCTGGGATCCATTTCTCTGCAACCAAAAGATAAACTGTAAGAAGGCACCAAGGAATCAACACAGGATGCAGTTCAAGTAACAATTTCGAGTTCGATATAGAGTTCAATAATGGTTTAGATAATGGATGAGATCCTACAATCTATCCTATCCTTAGGGCAGGCTGGTTCGGTCCCTAAGTTGAAACCGAACAATTTAGTCGTAGACCTGCATGGGCCACCACAAAAACCATGTCACGCCCCATTCCCAAAATACCGTGGGACCGGACGCGTGATAATGGCCAGCAGCACGCACCGATGGACAAACCCAATTTAATGGATCCATCAGGGCATACTTAAGCTGTAAAATAAGTCTACGACAAAATGGCACAACTAATCTCATCCACACAAGATATAAAATATGATCCACAGAATAAATAAGGAAAGTAAATCATCAGCTAGTCTCAACAAAATGCTTCGGGGAACAACCCGATAAATATCTGATACAATGGTTCAACAAACCAGAAATAAATGACTGAAATAAATAAGTAAATAAATACTGAGCATGAACATGGATGCTCAGGAGAAGTCCTCAGCTAACACCTCATCCTCGGATGGCGGTACAGCTCCTGGATCAGCTCCGCTCCGGTCCCGTATACCTCGGGATAGAACTCGTCCTCAAATCCTGGGGACATAATCCGGATCCAGGTCCTCAGGGGATATAGCAAGGTACAAGAAAGCTCATGCCAAAATATATGCAGTGCAGAAAATAAATGGAATAAATAGGGCAAGTAAGTAACCATCTAAGTGAAAAATACAAGTGAGAGCAGCACGAGTACTCAGGCTGGGCCACTACAAGCTCTGTGTCGGGGAGCCGGTATTGGTAATAACCGGTAGTGGGTCTAGCTCTGCTCCGAGAGTCTACGACCTCTCAATAATAGTGGATGTATATATATATGGAACAGCCTGTAGCCTGTGTGTCTCTCCCCACCCAATGTAACCACGCATATCATGACCACAACGTCTCATGTCCATGTCAAGCGGGATCATAGCTAATGCAACCAGTCAAAACTATATCTAATAACATAATATCTATGTCCTGTATCCTATACAGAATTACCACGAATATCTCGAGAAAATCCTGTCTCATGAGTAGTGTCAAGTGTCCTTGGTCGAAGTGTACTTGGTAAAACCAGTACGAGAATATAAAGTGTCACGTATGCCCATCTCTAGCTGACCGTACCCAACACCGCGCACAGTGTTGGCACCCGACTGATAATCGGACGCTAAGTACGTTACACGGTCCTAGGTTAAGCATGCACAGCAATATAATGAAGCAAGGAAAATATATAACAATACTGCAGAGTTTGGCAAGGTACACTTGCCTGATGTTTGAATATCAACAGTCGTCCCGGTATCAGTGAATCCTGTGGGTACTCCTCCAAAAGCTGTTATAAACATCACCAACAGTCTCAGAAGATATCCAATAGCTAGAAATGCCTGTCCTTACGTCCAATTTGGATACAGGGGCAAAAATGTCATTTTCGGACCAAAGCGGGGTCCACATGTAGGCCACTTTGCACCGAAAAGTGGGTCAGGGTCAAATGTCTCCAAATTTGCCAAACTTAGTGTCAACAGGTCAGGAACGATGATACGAATCCAACGGAGTTTCCAGAATTGGATTCCGATGAGCCGATCACAAAATCGCCCGTCAAGTGGAGCTTGTGGGGCCTACGATACGCGATTTTGTCAACGTCCTCAGAATCGGACCAAACTTGGGTCACAGGACCAGCGTATCGCTACGAGTCTGATGGCACAAGTTTTATCTCGATCTGACGTGTGTACACAAAGTTACAGCGTGTTCCAAAAAAGTCGGATATGGGGCGTTGTTCGCGGATACTCGTTGATTCCGGGGTGCACGCACCTCCGAATCAACTTCTGCGAAATCCCACATGACCGTATCATCGACGCGCACGTATCTGTGAAGATTGCACGCGACCAAGTCGTCCCGTTTGGCGGGGCGCACTCAGTTCCGGGGTAAAACAGGGTGTTGTTTTTCCTGTTTTTGGATCGCGGTGTGCGATCACCACAGGACGCGATGCACCGAGCGAGTTGTACGGGCACCAAGAGGGTCATATCATCTACGTGTAGCAACTGACGGAAACTAAAACAGAGTTACGAGGCAAAAGAAAATGATACCTGAACAGGGCTCCGTGAACGCTGAATTCCACGTGTCCGAGGTGCGGTCTCGTGTCCTGATCACCGTGTCCGAATCGAGCTCCTTTGTCTGAGTCCGCTGCTCGCGTCCTGGTCGGCCGGCGGAGAGGAGATCCTGACGGCTGTGGCGAGATTGGCAGCAGCTTGGGGCTGCTGTCGAGTCGCACGGCGGTTCAGCGGTGCCGGGTTCGTTTCCGACGTGTGGGGAAAGGGAAAGGCGGACACGGCTGCGCCGGCGAGCGGTGGAGTCGAGGGGAGGAGGTCTGGTGCTGGCGTTCGTTGGGGGTCGACGAGCGAGGGGGTCGAAGGGCTGCCTGGCGGCAGCGGCGAGATGGTGAAATTTGGGGGACGGCGACGTCGATCGGGTGGTCGACGGCGGGGATGGAAGACGATGGCGGTTTCTAGGTCGAAGGAGCGGGGTTGCGTGAAGGGGAGGAGCGAGGCGTCGACGGCGAGGTGTTCAGGAGTCTCGGCGGAGGGAGAGAGAGAGGGTCTGGTGGCGGGGCGGCGCACGGAAGCTGAGGCGGAGGTTTAAATAGGGCTACAGTGAATCCGGCAGTTAGGGTTCAGTTTGGGTTTTGGGTCCGGGTTGGGTTTGACTCGGATCCGACCCGACCCGACCCGTTATGCTGGGTTCGGTTCAGTCAACGGTTTGGTTCAGGTTGGGTTCAGGGTTGGTTCAACTTGGGTTCGGTTTACTCTTCCAATAGTTTTTCAGGCTTAAAACGCTACTCCGGAGTCCAAATAATTTACCGAAAAATACCACATATCCGGTTTTTCTTTTTACACCATAAAATATTATTTCCATAATATTTTAACACCTATAAACTGCATTTAAAAATCCTTAACTCACAATCACCTTAGTTCTTCATCCAGAAAATACCGAATAAATTGGGGGAGAAATAAATATTAAAATTAGTCTAAAAATTAGGGTGTTTACAGGTTAAACAAACAGTACAGCAGGTTCGGCTGATTCGAAAACGGTTAAAAGTAGCACAAAGTTGGCAAAAGAGCTATGTCGATGTTAGTCGTCGCCCTCTTGAATTCCAAGTAGGGGACCACGTGTTCCTAAAAGTCTCGCCCATGCGTGGTGTGACGAGAGAGAAAGGGAAAGTTAAGTCCGAGATTTGTTGGCCCGTTTGAAATTCTCAGACGAGTGACTTCAGTTGCTTATCAAATAGCCTTGTCGCTAGTACTATCAGATGTGCACGATATTTTTCATATGTCTCAGCTTAGAAAATATGTGCATGACCCAAACCATGTGGTAGATTTTGGTCAGTTAGATCTGCAGGCAGACTTGTTGTATGCCGAAGAACCCGTGCAGATCCTGGAACGTAAGGAAAAGCAGTTACGGAATCGGGCAATATCGTTAGTGGGTGTTCTGCGGTGGAACCACGCGGTCGAAGAATCGACATGGGAAATCGAATCTGAGATGAGGGAAAGGTTTCCCTCATTATTCCTTAGCGGTAGGTTCTATTCCTAAGTTTCGGGATAAAACTTTCTTTTGGATGGTTATGATGTAATACCCCGTTCCCCCTATTCGGGTAGCGCGGCCAAGAAATACTTACGACCGTCCGAACGGGACAGATTGAATAAAGATCATTTCCTCGTTATGGATTGGTTTTTTGGAATCAGGTCCCATATTCAACGGATCGTACCTCAAGGAAGGACTCGGCGGCAGAGTCGAGAGGGGCCTTTCCGTTGCGCTGGTTTCCTTGCCCGTTTTCGTGCCGCTTGGTTGCTTTCTTGTTGGTTTTATGACTTGCGTTTTCTTGAACGATTTCGATGGATTTCATTATTTTCGTTCTTAGGATCTCGCAATTTCATATCAAACCTCGGAGACCGAAGCAGGAGATATTGATCATCTGTTGGTGCGTGCAGGTGATCGGGTAGACGACGCACGAGCGAAGTTTTAAAGTTCGTCCTTCCTCTCCTAGTTCTTCAACTTGTGAGTGGCTTATTTTCGATTAGCACCCTTCTACCAAGTCTTCACTCTAATAATAATTGACTCATGATGCATCCCGCTCCAACGATATCATAATAAGAATAAAACTGAGTCAAGAGAAAGATGAGTTAGACTTGAAAACACTTGAAATGCTTGTTACATAGAATGCTCAAACGATCTCATTGATGCGTGCTTGTCCGCTATGCATTTATATATTCATGCTTCAGTTGTAGCTAGAACTTATTCTATATAACTGTACGAATGTATTATGCAAACTATAATGAAATGCAATCACTGGACAGGAAGACTATGCCAAATGCACTATGCTAAAGTAGATGTATATATTCTTGTGGTTTGAATGCTTTATCTATTGACTTAGTATAATGCTTAGTTCGGTCGGACAACTTGTGCACAAGGTTTAGTTCCTGCGAACGGCGCCTGGGGCACTGGGGTCGTTTCGTTCCGGAAGGAGCTCGGATAGCTGCGCTAGCAAGACTAGCACGGGTAAGGCGGGGGAGGCCTTGGAGCGGGGCTAGCTACCCGAGCTGCAAGGGTCACCGCTTACTGTAGCTATTGTCCACGGTGGCAATGATATGCCATGACCCAATGTACATATAATTTTGTATTTCTTGCTTAACTAATGGTGTCTTCGTGGCAGGGAAGAATAATGGTGAGTTTTATGCAGGCAGTTCAGACGGGAAGGTAAAAGTTACCTAACGGTAGCACGTTTGTTCTGTAAACCGCATATTCAATGCTTGCATGTAAATTGAACTAAGGCAAGATAGAAAGACCACAATAATATTGCATGTTTCATATGAACAAACTTGGATTTGGTTAGTTGGGTTAGCTCGCCCTCACCAGTACTTTTTATAGTACTGACCCTCGTTGCAGCAGGTTCCCCGAGCCCGAGCGACGCGGCGAGGAGCTGAAGCTTCTTCCTTCTCCAACCAGTCCAGTATCCGATGCAATCCGTCCGTGACTTTTTGAAGCTTGTACAAAGTACTTGGAGCAGGCGCAACCCTTATATGCGGCTCCGTGGCAAGGCGATAGCTTCGCCAGCAGGTGTCTATGTTGTATTATTTTGAAGTTTTAGTAAATGATGTGATGTATGGGGACGGCTATCTCATTTTGTAACCAAGTTGTCAGCCTGTGTGGCATCCTTCTCATTTTGGGTCAAGAGTCTGTAAACAGATGTTCATTATCAATAAAAAGGAGACTTTTCTATGCCTCAATGTGTGTCATCTTATTTGCGTACTCTGTTGCATATGTTCTAAAGATTATTACTATGCCTAGGCCTTGTGCACGCGCGTCCTACGCGTGCACGATATCACGCCCGGGGGACGATTATCGATTGGGCAAAATCGGGGCATGACACCGCCACCGCCACCATTAGCCTTACCCTCACCCGACCACAGCCATCCCGCCACCACCGTCACCTCGTCACCACTACCCTACAACTGCTGCCATTGTTGTTGCTGCTTCTACTGTGTATCTGCCGGAGTGCCTCCACCCGCCAGAGAACGACCACCCTCGAGCAGCGGACCGAGCACCCCCCCGGTTTAAGAGCACCCCTAGGTTTGCATGTTCACTCCTCCTTCATGTTGTTGTTGTTGCATGGACCAATGTTGATTTGTGAACCCTACTACCTAGTGTATATATGTGCATGTATTGGAATAGTAGTTAGTGTTATTAAATACTTCATGGAAATTAGGTTGTTAGTATGGCATATAATTGTGTAGTCCCTAGGTGCTTAGACTAAAGTACCATTTGTGCACTCTAACCTATTAGCTAGGACACGGCTTAGTGTTATACGATATTTGGAGTTGTAACGTATTTGATAGTTAACTGTCTTGTTGTGCACGGTATTTGAGGACATGACGTACTCGTACATAGAGACCTAGATTATTCACATTACCAACTTGTCTTGGATATTAACTTAGTGCCTACTTGAACCTTAGTTAATCTTGGTTGTAATATTTGAGAATGTACGTTTAGAGGGACATGACACTTGTGCATTTTAGCTACGTGCACACTCGACCCTGCTAGTTGACCGGTTATAACCCCTACTTGCGTTAGTTTCTAAGTGCAATGTAATTGTATTTCTATGCATACTAGTGTAATGACTGATGATTATTATATTATACTATAAATATATGATCGTTGGACCGTTCGGGCGAGGCTTCGGGAGCAGGATTTTGGTACTCGCAGCTTGAGGATCCAGGCAAGTATACCTTGCCTTATTTACTGTTTAATTCAAGTTATTAAATGTTGTATGAGATGTTGTTACAAATATTATATATAACTATGCGCGTCCGAGAATGACTCGGGTGCAGTCGACGAATGCGTCGATGTGTAGTGTATTGACTTAGTCACTAGCAGACTCACCTACTGTTGTGAGGATATTCTGATATCTTCCAAGACCCTGACACTTTTTACACTCATCACGATGACAAACTCATGTTGGGATGCGAGTAAGCGTACCCGACTAGCTATCGGTGTGTGTGACATGCGTATCACGATTTAGTACGTAGTCAGATTTCTAGTTATTTGAGACATGGCATGTAGTTACGTGGTATGCACACATTGGAATCCGTAGTATCCAGAGGAGCCACGGATCATCGTATATTCGACTTGTATATTTGTATTGGGCGGTGAGGACAACTGGTAGGCGTATGGGATACACACATTGGAATCCGTAGTGTCCAGAGGAGCCACGGATCCAATGACTTCCTTTATTCAGATACCGCGTTCTTCGGAGCTTTACGGACGTGTATATATATATATATATATATATATATATATATATATATATATATATATATATATATATGCAGATACCTCGTTCTTCGGAATGATGGACGTTACATATACAGATACCACGCTCTTCAGAGTGTTGGATGTTATGCTTACACTTATCCATACATACTAAGGTTGTCCTCATATTGCATTCACTTAGATTGTTAGTACACCCCATTTATTTATTCAGTATTTATATTTGGCATGTATTTTTGTATCTTGTTATGTCCCTCTGAGGATATGGTTCCCTTCCAGATTTGGACGAGATATACTATCCGACCGTGTACGGGCCCAGACAGGAGACGAGGTACGCGACCGAGGAGTAGCTTGAGGTGTTACCATCAGAGTTTCCTTGATCACTGGTAGGCCTTCCGTCTAGGGCTGGAGCATCCTTATCTAGTTAGCCGATGCTCTAGCCTAGTACTCTTATCTGTCCTTTCGTACTCTTATTTCATCATTGTAGTGGGTTTGTTTCCATCAGACTTATTTGGATTGTACTATGACATTCAGACTCCGCACTTATTTTCCAGTATTTATTTTAGCTCTTCTTATTTATATTTTTGTGGATGAGATTAGACATTTACCTGTTGTATGTTAGCATATTAGACTTGTTAGTATTTTAGGACAACGTAGTACGCTTCGTCGGGTCTATTAAATTGAGAAATTCTCCGGAGTCGTATTAGCTGGCCATTGTCATGTGGCCTGGTCCCGTGTATTTTGGGACTGGGACATGACACAAGGTGATAGACAAAACATATCACAACATAAGCAGAAAAGTGATAGATAAGAATAAATGCAGATCGAGACTCGTACGGTACCAATGTACTTGTCTCAAAATATAACTGTTAGAACTGATAACAAAAATGCTTAAAAAGGAAAAGTAAGGCGACGAGAAACAAGATGGCATAGGAACCACTCTGGATCGGGACCGTAATCCTTAAACCAAACAAGGACCGGAGTTGCAGATCTTCACCCGAGCAGAACTTAGCACCCTAACCACGCGCCGAATGAAATGAAACTAGGAGAGCGAGATAAATGAAAGTAACACCATTCATTGCACGACCAAAAACTCTACGACTTGCTACGATTAACTAGCTAGGGTTTACATAGGCCATAATTACTAATGCATGTTTTAAGAATATTGCAACCACCGACACTGCAGTCAACCCAAATGACCAAGGGTACGCTTGTCGAGTAAACTTAAATGCACATTCAATATCACTACAACATAACTTGTTACTTTATCAGAAACATAAATTAAGCTTATAAGCATAAACTTAAACTTTTGATCATAAACTTGCTTTATAAATATAAACTTGTATATAAACTTGTCTCGTAGTGCCGTAGTACGCATAAACTTGGTTAGTCATGGAGCCCTTGCCTAGCAGGGTTGTTCCATGCTACATGGGGCCCTTAGAGATCGTGGTAGCCGGTAGCGCAATATTCTTCCCTCCCAATGATCTAGGTAATTCTTATCTTGTTTAGTCATTACTAAATTATTTTAAGTTCTCGAATCATGGACACTTGAGAACTCCCTAGAATGACGAGTCACGAGTACGAGCTATTCACGAGATATCGTATTTGCGACACGCGATACATTGTGCAATACTCACACTCGATTGTCCGATGCCAAATGTAATGGATTTCTATACACAAACATTTCCACAGTGTGGTAAGAATTGTGAACTTGTACATAAACTTATCTCGTGAACTACATGAAAAACTTGTCTAGTAATATAAACTAGCATTAAAATAAGGAAGCACACAACAATAATCACCAAAATGAATTATTAAATGGAAATTATTAAAAGGAACACAAAGTATGTACAAGAATTGCTGGCCGCATGTACCCACTGGCTGCATGGACTCACTTGCCTCATGCACCTACTGGTCGCATGCACTCAATTGCAGCATTGACTCACTTGCCGCATACTCAGGGTTAAAGTCTACTCCTAGGGGCAAATGCTGAGTGATGGGTCAATAAATGAAATGTTAGTGAAGTGACATAAAGTGATTGATGTGACAGGCCGTAAAGTGTGCCAAGGAGAAAAGACAAGAATCATAAAAAATGTGTAAGGGTGAAGCCGAGTTATGCGGCAAAAGAGGAGAGGCGCATAGTACCGGTGCCGCATATGTCCACTTGTCGCATGCTCCGATTGTCGCATAGATGCCCCTCTTGGACTTTAGCAAATTCTTTATTCGTTCAGCAAGTGAAAACAAAAGCAGTTAAGGATTAGCTCCAGAACACTTGTGTAATTGAACAGTCATGCATCCTAACAAGGTGGACACATCCTGTCAGTATGCAACAAGGAGTTCAAGCCACATAACCCTCTTGGGCCGCATAGCGCACTCTGACGCATAGGTCTCTGGCCGCATGAAGACTTCGTCTTCTCCAACAGCAGGTTCAACCATGGCCGAAAGCTCCAAAAATCAAAAAAATATTTTCTTCATAATTTTTTTATTTTAACTCCAAATCAAGTGAAACAAAAACCAAATTGCACTTAATGAAACGCTCTAACATAATGACCAACTAGTTTTCGAAAACACTAAAATTTAATAGATCAAAACCAAGAAAAACTCATGGAACCCATGAAAATTTCTAACTTAAAACTCAGATCTACCAAAATTTATCCACCAAAACCAAAAACTCCAAGAAATAAAAATGATGAGGAACACAAGGGAAACATTTTCCATCAAACAAATGTTTAAAACAACATATATATGAAAAATCAAAGTTCATCATTGAGCAAGATGTACTTGCCTAAGAGTCCAACGACCTCTTCCTAGCTAGGTCCGGTGCTAGGGTTCGGCTAGGGGAGGTGCACGGGAGTGAGGGAGAAGGGAGCAAGGAAGAAGGAAATGAAAATGAAGAAGAAGAAAGAGTGGAGAGAGAAAAGCTCGTATATATACTAAGAGGAGAGAAAAAGTGGTTTAGTCATGGGTTCAGTCAAATGAACTGAACCAAGTGTCCATTCTACATACGGGTCCTAAACCGGGTCTGTGGCAATGCCTAATGAATATTCTACTGGTCTCTGGTACTCTCTCTCAACAAAAGAAAAAAATAACAATAAATAAAATGACAGGAACCAACATGAGAAATACAACAAGAATACATTATCAGAAAAAATTAAATTCTAGAAATTCAAGAAATATCAAATCTGGAATCGGATGTGACAATCAGTGTGAAGATGATTAAAAATGGGACAAGAATATATATTTTTATTTTTTTAACGATAAAATTATCTATTTATAAATAATTTACTAATCATAATAAGATCGATTTAACTTTCTATTACGGTAGAAACTTTAAGGATCTGCTTGGCAATTGTGGGAGTAGCAGTTATGAGGTATTTTTAGAGTACCAGTTATGAATGATCCGGTTTTGAGTGGTTTTAAGTAGCGATTATGAACGGGTAATGAATGGTTATGAATTTTTTTTTACAAGAATAAATAAAATAAATAATTTGAGGTTTTCATAAACAATCGAAGGTTTTCATAAATAGAATAATAAAATCCCTCAAAATCAGTGCCTTATAAAAAAATTACCAAGCAGAGGTTTTCATAAACAATCGGTTAAAAAAATTCCAAAACCGGCGAAAACACTGTTACCAACCAATTTTTTTTTTGAGAATTTTGCCAACTTAATTGGCGAACTATTTCATTACTGTTAAAGTTTTCGAACATTTTACGTTTTTCCTAATTTATTTAAAAAATTATAGGTATAGCAAATTTTCTGCAAAAATAAACCAAAAAAAAAAATTATACTAATTTATTTATAAAATTTATTACTACAATTTTTTTTTTAAAAAGAGCTAAATCTAAATAAAACTAAACAAAAGCACTCTCGTTTTCCAAAAAAAAAAAAAAAAGAGAAAAAAAACCAAACGAAATAAACCAAATAAAACTCAAACGAGAAAAAACCAAAATAAAATCGTATATGTCATATTTTCACCAACTGAGTTGGCGAACAACCAGGTTGACGAAAATGTCAAAAGTAAATAAAATTTTTATTTTTTCAGAATTTCTCATCTACGTTGACGAAACATTTCGTTATAATAAATTTCTCAAAAAAATTTCATTTTTACTTAATTTATTTAAAATTATTTTCTGTACAACAAATTTTTTGTTACTTAAACCCAAAAGCAATAAAGCTGATATCAGTTGCTTTATGGAGAAGTCAGTATCACTATTTACTTAGTGAATATGGCCAGGTGTAGGTGGGTAAGTGAAGAATCAATTCTTCTCTTAAATGTTTGTCAATAGTTTTAGGAGAGCAAGTGTTCGAAACGAAACGCAAAAATTGTTACCCTAAATCAAAAGACTGTAGAAGAATCGAAATAAATTGCATAAAAATTAATTTGCTAAAATTACAGATAAAATATAATGCAAACACAAACAATTTCGACAAAAAAATTCTTGTAAATTTTTTTTTGGAACAATCAGAATTAAATACTTGGAAAAATCATAACTAATGAATTAGATTAATACATCATCTACAAACTTCTCTATCGATCCAACCGTATCACTGCAACTACTCAAAGTAATGAAAACAGATACAAAAGATTACCGATGAACGGAGATAACGAGAATAATCATCCGAAACAATTTTCCTTCGAAATAGCCACCTATTTCTTTTTCTCTTCATTAAAAGTTGCAAACTTAATGACTCTTTCCTTGATCTATATGGTAGATGTGATATATGAGAAATTATAGTTAGAAAAGATCTATTTAAAATTTTCTAAATTTTGTAGCAATCTGAATCGTTGATTAAATCCAACCATGTAAATAAAATATTCAAATTCAATCTCAGCTCTCGATTCAGTATATCGGTGAACTCAAATATTTTGTAATTTTCTGTATTGGCTGTCAATTGTTCTGATATCCAGTTGGAGCTGACCAACCAAGCTCCAAACTGATTATACCATGTAGTATTTCCTCATAATCAGGCTTTTAATTTGTCATTTATTGATTTTGGCTCCAAAGTAATTATTTCCAGTCATGCATCTCTTCATGTTTGAGGATTAACACCTAAATAACAAATATTTCTTTAGTAATTAACTCAGGTGTACACATATTGGGATCTTATCTGACTTTAATCTTCATACACACACGCACATACACACTCAACTAGAATAGCTGACTAGCTAAGTTCCGAAGACATCTAAAAATATTCCATGTTAATCCTTCCTTTGGTCCAATATTTAGTAGTATTTTTCATAAACCAATGCTTAATCAACAATTGGACAAGCTTCATTTTGCGTCTCCCACATCTCTCCTATTATAATACGGTATTGAAACGATTAAAATGAGTGATCTAAATCGTATGCATATTATTAATTATTAATATAAAAAATTAAAAATAATTAAATATTGTATATATTATTTTCTCGTGCATGTAAGAAAAAAAAATTAAAAACTACTTGAAAATATAACAGATGCTAAAATATATTCAGAATTTAAATTATATTTAAACTAATTTATGGTATAATTAAATAACGTATATGTTATCTTCTCGTGTACGTGAGATTTCAGATAGGGATGACAATTTCTTCCGAATCCGACGGAGACGCAATTCACCTCCTCCGAGGGAGACGGATTTGGGAATTTAAAAACAGGAACGGAGGCGAGGATGGATATTAAAAAATTCTCATGTTGGGTTCGGGGATGAGTATGGATACAATACTCTCCACCTCGGTAATTTTTTGACCCAAATTACTTATACCCATATGTTTTTGTTGTATGTAAATGTAGACCTCTATTTGAAATATGTTTTGTGGAATTAACATTCGTTATTTATTGTTTTGTATTATAGACTTCTATTTAATACTTGTATATTTTTCTTGGATTAATATTATTTTTTGGTTGTATTGTATCATTTTCTCTATATAGTAGTATATTTGTTTTAAATATATTTTTGTGTAATGAAAACAGTTTTTTTAAGTTTATAATGTACAAAAAAATTTGTTAACAAGGCAAGAAATGGGGACAAAAAAATCTGGTCCTGAAAGTGTTAACGAGACGGGAACGGAGACGGAAATAAAAATTTGAATCCGAACGAAAACGAAAACAGAAATTTAAATACTATTCGGAAACATGGATGAGAGAGATGGTTTCCGTCCCAGTATGTCCCGTTGCCATCCCCGGATTCAGGTTGTAAATTAAAATTAAAATTTGCTATTATGCAGCAAATTGTATTCCGGAATACACGTTTCTCCGTTTCATGTACCACATTTCTGTTTAATATGCACATTTGAAGTTTAACCAGGGTTTTTATTCCTCGTTGAAGGGTTCCACTTCTAGGTAACCATGGTTTATATATGATGTTTTCAGTGGTAAATTTGGAAAACAGATGGCTAGATATTCGCCATAACATGAAACTCAAGTAGCAGATAAAGAGCATCTACTCCGTCGACACTCCATGCTATATTTTTTTTTATTTTAAAATAGTACAAATTACTACTTTTAGAGCGTCACTTGATATTGAAACACAATAACATACTCCAAATAACATATCAAATACATATTTCAAATTAATCTTCTATTTTTTTTTCTTTTTTTTCTTTATTTTTTCAGGGCCGGGAGTCGCCATGGCCCCACAATTATTTGTTTATTTATAAAAATTTAGATTTATTCTTCCAAAAATACAATTTATTCTTTTAAAATATTAACTTACTCTTCCCAAAAATTTAAGTCAAGCTCCGCTAACGATCGAGTGGCTAAATGCATGATTGAACATAAAGATACAAATTGAGGTATTGCAACAAAATGAATCATTGACTAGAAGGGTTTTGAATCTCTTAGGCTGTGTTTGATTGGACTTTTTTTTTCATAAAATTTTTTTTTATCACAAATTTTTACTAATTATAGTATTTGATAGCTTATATTTTCTATAGATTTTTTTTTTTTAAAAACTATCATTTTCTATATTTTTCTTAAAATTGGTGGAAAATGAAACTTGTCCAACCCATAGGAATCGTGAAAAATAATGGCAATCAAACACCAAATTAAGTTTTCAATAATTTTTTTTTAAATTTCATAGAATTTTTTCTAGAAAAATTATTCCGTAAAATTAATTTATTTTTCATATATTTTTTATCTTGCAATCAAACGCACCAGAGTTCGATGAAGAAGGACGGATCCTTTGTCACGAAGGAAATGCCTTACCAATGTTTGTCGTTATAGCAGATGGCATTGCTCCAACATGATATGAAATGCATTTTTTATTTTCTTCATGCCTGGGTGGGCTAGCTAAATGATCGCCCCATGCCCCCTTAATAGGCAACACTTTCAAACAGGATATAAGATTACTTACTCTAATCCAGCCAGCTCTTGCAATGGGAAGGTCCAAACAGATGCTATACCCACTTAAGTATTACTCCATAATAATGACTTTGTAGAAAGGCTCATAGTAAGATTAGTAACCAAAGTGACAATAACAAGGTTCGAATTGTAGATCAAGAGATACATTGAGAGAGTCGTTTTCACAAGACCAACTAGTTTACTTTTTTTTCTCCAAATATCTTTTATTATTGTAACAGTTACTTTGTCATTTTGTCTCCAAATGATCTTTTTTTTATTTGTCTTATTTGGCTATTAGAAAAAAAAGTAGTAAGCTTACCCAACTAGTTACTTTTTTTTATCATCCTTTTATTTGTTAATTATTTTTAGAAGACTTCATTGTTAAATTGATTGGTAAAATTGGTATCCGAGATTTTTTTATAAGATTTTTTTTTTGAAAAACTGGATGTTTTTCATTTGCCCATTTGAGAGACCTGAGTAGCCATGTGTTGGGAAGCCAGCCAGCACCCAAGCTTGTAGCTCAATAGCTATTATAGTATTTGTAACAAATCAACAATATTGATTTTATATCGCACGACGCACTGCCACACGAGTTAGGCTTTTCATTAAGCCATAAAACTGATCCTAAGGCAAGACTAGAAAGATAACTTAATAGATGGTGAACGGAACCTTTATAACGTGTTTGAATTTGTCGAGCGGACGAGAAGCCTCCCTACTAGTGCATTCATGTACTGGTAACCAACCAGATTGCTTGCAGGGTGCGGAAGAACCTCGTTGGGTACGGATGCCCCCTTCGTACGTGCTAAGGCGTGAAGTTCGCTCTGGAGACTTGGAGCGTTGCGTCCGGAACTAAAGCACATATACAAGACATAATGTTGGAACATCGCCTATGTATCATTCCACAAATGTAGCCACTTAGCACGCTTTTACTGTTTCAGAGAGAGAGGCTTGAGCGAGTTGTAATCTCAGCCTAGTGCCACCTATAACACTTGTTCAATATCAATAAAGAACTTGTTTTACTGCTATACTTGTGTTATTCAATGCTTCCACTATTGACGACTCTGTGAACTTGTTACCAATCACTTGTGCGTTTCTTATTCCGCTGCACTCGGACTATCTATGCGACTTTTTGGCTTATATGTTTTACCGCATGTTCGGATCATGGCCTTGCACGGGCGCGACTTACGCTCGTGCGACATTATGTCCATATAGGAAATATTATCCCGCGGGAGCGCTGACGCGGTGATTCGCGTCTAGCAGGGATGGCCGATTACCTGTGGAGAGATCGGGGCATGACATATTGGTATCAGAGCATGGTTTTACGCCTTTTGACTTCTTATCGATTTTCTCAGTTTTGAAAGCTCGTTCGTGGGTTATGTGCATACATTCTCTCTCGTTGACCCGATGATATATTCCAAACAATGAGTCTAAATAATTTTAAAAAGTGCATGTGAATGATATGATTGCTTGTGCAAAATTGTGATACGAAGGCCTTTGTGCCGACCTGTGTTAGGCTTTGTGGGAATAGACTCGTGCTAGAATTTTACAAGTTATGTGCAAACCCGAATACCTATACATAATTTTCAAGCTGGTTAGTGTGCAAAATAGAACATCGTTTGAACGGTTAGCTATGCATACAGCCTTTCGGCTAAGTTGTGTCGAGTATCGCGCGCCAAGACCTTTTGGTGCGAGCTAGTTTGCAAGCGAGATTGAGATATCGTTCAGAATAAAGATAAGTCAGACTTAGAATGGCAACCGATAGAAATATTATCAGATTATCGCTAAGGCGAATATAAAGAATCGTGCTTGAATTTTGGAAAATAGCTCGAACGGTATTTTGTGTTGGCATATACAAATCAAATATGGTTTACTTGGATGACTATCAACAGGATATATATACGAGACTAAGATTTATCAGACGATGCTTAGGTATCATGCAAGAATTCTAAGGAACTACTTGGTGAATATTGTCACGCCCCAGTCCCAAAATACGTAGGACTAGGAATACGTAATACGCCAGCCGTATGTATACGAACTCCAATATATGGAAACCATATACACACGTACGCTGTACATGAATATTCAATCCACTGTGGTAATATATGTCACAACAAGTCACACGCAGTTCTATATCTCATCCATAGCACAAATAATAGATAAATGGAAATCAATAACTGAATATCAAAGAAGCAGTCTCAAATAGTAATCTCAAAGTGTGATAGTCGGGTGGAAACAAATCCACTGCAAATCGACTATAATAACTACTAAAGAGAGAAGAGAATAAACTCTAATATAAGAATAAATGTCTCGAAAAAGATAGCAACTAGAATCTCTAAACAGCTGCAATGAATCACATATAATTAGAAGGTAAGATCGCCTCAGACTGATAGGTAGCGTCAGGTCCAGGTCCATACTCCTGCGGGTACTCCTGCTCATCTATATCTGGAAAGGGAACAGGTCCTCAGAGGGACGTAACAAGATATAAAAAGCACATGCCAATAAAGTACTGAAAATAAACATCCATTGGGGTCGCCTAACCGTCTAAGTGAATGCAGTTGAGAACAACTTTCCCCACAAGTGAGCTATCTGGCTGAAAACTGGGATTTGGCATGGTTCGCTTTTGGAGATCAAGGGGCCCAAAGGCACGTCGTCTTTTGAACGGCGGAGGCCCGCCAATGTACATAATATATATATATGGGTCATCACCGCCCGTATCTCCAGTGGAGAATCCGGGTGCACAGGAGAAAAAGTACAAAGGAGCTCAAATGCGGTACTTGTTGTTCTCTCCACCCAATGCTCTAAGCATGTCATTTCCATGACACGATAACCTCTAATAACTGCCAGGTCTACTAGCATGCAAAGTTTCTATTAGCAGTTATCCCTACCCGTCGCATGACCTATACGTACCAGTGGCCAGCCGAATACGCAAGTCCGTGTCCTACATGTGACTCACACTCGTGTAAGAATAGTGTCATGGCCAATGAAACATAAATGCCTCATGAAAATGGGGTAGTCTCATAAAGTAGGTCTAATGCATATACATAAATAAAAATATAGTACGACGACACCGTCGTTGCACCCAAGTTTTCTTGGACGCGCAGTTTATATAGCAGTTAAAATAAATAAACTAAATAGGCAAAAAATAAATATGCATGCCTCATATGGAATGTAAATACAGTACAATGATAAGGTATACTTGCCTGGCAAGAAATCTGTAAAGTGTACGCGCCCAAATATCAAGGACACAGAACCTGGAACTAAGGACTCCGAATAAACATCTCCGGATGCTGAAATAAACATCACCAACGTTTCCAGAATAAACAAAATAGCTAAAAAGCACATCCCTTTCGTCCAATTTGGACACAGGGACAAAACGGTAATTTCGGGCAAAAGTGGGGTCCACGTGTGGCCCACTTTGCACCGAAAAGCGTACCGATGGTAACAGTCTCTAAATAGGACAAACTATAGGTCAAACAACTCTAGATGTCAATGCGAACCCAACGGTATGTCCAAATGTGAATTCCGATGAGCCGAACACAATTTTGTCCAAAAAGTCAACTGTGGGGCCCGCCAATTGGCGATTTGGTCAACCGTCTCAGAATTGCGTAAAAATTGGGTCACAGGACCAGTGCATTACCACGAGTCCAGTGGCGCAAGTTTTGTCGAAATCTGACAAGCGTGCACAAAATACGCGCGAGTTCCACAAAAGTTACGACACGGGCTGTGTCCGCGGATACGGCCTGATTTCGGCGCGCACACGCTTCCGAATCAGTCTCCACAAATTTTTACGTGTCCGGTTACGCTGCGTGCACCATTCGGTACACTTGGTACACGGCGGGGCGGTCCCGTTTGGTGGGGCGCGCTCCATTTTCTAACTTTTGAAAATCTGAAAAAAGTGGGTTCACGTAGTTTTGTGACGAATTTAATTCTGTCCACAGCAGCTAATAATATAGGGTTATTTAACAGAAGATAAACTAGGTCAAGTGTTCTACACATATCAAAAAGAATCAACGAATTTGGATCTCTGTGGTGGGAGATACGAACTCGGCAACATGGGTGGTCACCGCAGTTTTCTTCGATCCCAGAATTGGTCTGCTCGTGCCAACTTGGACGCTATTTTTCGCCTAGGGGTACACATTTTTAGAGGTTGTCTATTATACAAATATGGGAGAGGGTTAAGGGGTGAGCATACCGGTGAAGACGGAACGGCATTTGGTTGAGCGAGTCGACGGAAAACAACTCCGGAGCGAAGGTGCCTCGTGTGGGAATCTGCAGTACGCGAGGTCGGAGTCGTCGGGATGGTTTGGACGGCTTGGCGGGGTTCTCTGGCTGCGGCGGCGGCTCTAGATGAGAAGAGGGGGTCTGGATATTTTAGGTTAGGGTTTTATGAAATATATATATATATATATATATATATATATATATATATATATATATATATATATAAGATAGGAAAAAAAAAGATATGGAGCGACCGCGTGCAAGGGGAGAGGAATAGGCTTGCTGAAGGGCTGCTTGTGCTAATGCAAATGGTCGGGTCCCTGGGAGTAGCAATTTGCTAAAGGCTGAAGGGGGCGGGTCCTTGGGAGCAAGTTGCTAGTTGCTGAAGAATGGGGGATAGTAGTATTGTTATTATTATTATTATTATTAGTAAATTCTTATTTAATAATTCTTTTTCTTTCTTTTCTTTTCCTTTCTAAATATATATATGCATGGAATATATATTTGTGTATACATATATATTAGATATATACCCATAAGAAAATTTATGGATTAGAATAATGCACACCATTAGGCTAGCAACTGCTTACGGGGGTCTCCTACATGGAATAAATTCCGAAAAATTTCCGGATGGTCCCATAAATCCTCTAAGTGCCCGAACACCTAAAATAAAAATTATTAAAAATCTATTTCTCCTATTTAGCCCCAAATTACTATAATTTAATTAATAATTAATAAATAAAGGGTATATACGATTTTTTAGGAAGGGGGTTTTACATTCTACCCAACTTGTAAAAATTTTGTCCTCGAAATTAAAATTAAGCCACGATAGAATGCAAGGATGGTATAAGATATAAATTAATAATGTAAATTCATACCTTGGTCTGTGAATAGGTTCGGAAAGTGCTTGCGCATGTCGTCCTCGCGCTCCCAAGTTGATTCTCCTGGCGCGCCATGCCTCCATGCTAATCGAACCAAGGGGATAGACTGGTTCCTCAACACTTTCTCTCGACGATCAAGGATTCCCACGGGTTGCTCTTGGTATGACAAGCTCGGCCCAATGGTGATCTCTGAATGGTCGAGAACATGACTGCTGTCTGCCACATATCGCCTGAGCTGCGACCCATGGAATACGTCATGTACTCCCTCTAGTGAAGGTGGTAGCGCAAGTCGATATGCCACCTCTCCAACTCTCTCGAGCACGTCAAATGGTCCAATATTCCTTGGACTCAACTTGCCGCGCCCTCCGAATCGGATGGTGCCTCTGGTCGGTGATATTCTCAAGAAGATGTGGTCGCCCTCTTTGAACTCCAAGGGACGACGATGAAGGTTTGCCCACTGCTTCTGCCTGTCTTGTGCTGCTCGCAAGTGTCCCTGAATCTTCTTGACTGTCTCTACGGTGTTGACCACCAACTCGGGTCCCAAAATCTGACGTTCTCCCACGTCACTCCAACACACAGGAGACCTACATTTTCTTCCATACAATGCTTCAAACGGAGCCATCTGAATACTCGCTTGATAGCTATTGTTGTAAGAAAACTCTACAAGATGTAGGTGGTCCTCCCATGATCCTCCGAAGTCTAACATGCAAGCCCTCAACATATCTTCCAAGGTCTGAATAGTACGCTCCGACTGCCCATCTGTCTGCGGGTGGTAAGATGTACTGAACTTTAGACGAGTACCAAGACTCTCTTGCATGCTTCTCCAAAAGTGCGATGCGAAGCGCGAATCTCTGTCCGATACAATGCTGACTGGTATGTCGTGCAATCTCACGATCTGCCTCATATATAAGTCAGCTAAAGCTTCTGTAGACTGACCCACTCTAAAAGGTATAAAATGGGCTGACTTTGTGAGTCGGTCCACTATTACCCATACTGCATCTCTCCCACTTGGACTCTTGGGAAAACCCGTGACGAAGTCCATAGTGATGTACTCCCATTTCTACTCTGGAATCGAAAGTGGTTGCAATAATCCTGCTGTCCTCTGGTGCTCCGCCTTCACTTGTTGACATACCAGACATTTAGCTACAAAGCGAGCTATCTCTTTCTTTATTCTATGCCACCAAAAGTGTTGTCGTAAGTCACGATACATCTTGGTGCCTCCAGGATGAATAGAATAAATTGAACTATGAGCCTCTGCCATCAGCTCCTGTCGAATCTCTCCATTTGGAACATAAAGACGATCACCACATCGTAATGTCCTATCCTCATGAATGTGCAATCCGGTCTGCTCTCCAGCCTCTGTCCTTTCCTTTAGTCTCCTGAATATGGCATCTGTAGGCAAAGATTCCTTAATCCTCTCTACCAATGATGATTGAACTTGCAAGTTGGCTAGTGTCCCATCTGCTCCGGGTAATATCACTTCAATGCCAAGCTCTTGCAAGTCCTCCAATAGTTCCCTCTGTGCTGTCAAGAAGTAAACTGTTGGCTTCCGGCTTAACGCGTCTGCTACCACGTTAGCCTTGCCTGGATGATAATGTAGCTCTATCTTGAGATCTTTCATCAACTCGAGCCATCGACGTTGCCTCATATTTAACTCCCTCTGCGTGAAGACCTACTTGAGGCTTTTGTGGTCTGTATAGATCTCCACTCGTTTCCCATATAAGTAATGTCTCCATAACTTCAGAGCAAATACAATGGCTGCAAGTTCCAAGTCATGAGTCGGATAATTCTTCTCATGTACTCATAACTGCCTAGATACATATACAATCACCTTGCCATTCTACATCAATACGCATCCTAAGCCTTTTCCTGATGCGTCACTGTAGATCACATAACCTCCTGATCCTGACGGAATCGTCAATACTGGTGCTGTAGTCAGTCGCTTCTTCAACTCTTCGAAGGCTGCTTGACACTCGTCAGTCCATATAAATTCTTGGTCCTTACAAGTCAAACGAGTCATAGGTTCCGCTATTCTTGAGAAGTTTTCCACGAACCGTCGGTAATATCCCGCAAGTCCAAGGAAACTCCTCACCTCTGCTGCTGATTTAGGAACATGCCATGTCTCAACTGCTGAGATCTTCTCTGGATCAACAGAAATACCATCTCCTGTAACAACATGTCCAAGAAATGAAACTCTGTCCAAGAAGAACTCACATTTACTGAGTTAGCATATAACTGCTCTCTCCTCAAAGTCTCTAGAATAATCCGCAGGTGCTCCTCGTGCTCCTCGTGGCTCTTCGAATAGACAAGTATATAATCTATGAAGACGACCACGAACTGGTCCAAGTACTGGTGGAAGACTCGATTCATCAAGTCCATGAAGATCGCTGGAGCATTGGTCAATCCAAATGGCATGACCAAAAACTCGTAGTGCCCATATCTTGTTCTGAATGCGGTCTTCGAAATATTCTGCTTTCGTACCTTCACTTGGTGATATCCCGATCTCAAATCTATCTTCGAGAATACCTTAGCTCCACTGAGTTGATCAAACAGGTCATCAATGCGTGGCAATGGATATTTGTTCTTCACTGTCACTGCATTCAAGGCTCTGTAGTCAATGCACATACGCACTGACCTATCCTTCTTGGGTACAAACAACACTGGTGCTCCCCAGGGTGATGCACTCGGTCGGATGAAACCTTTCTCCTCTAGCTCCTTTAACTGTGCCTTTAGCTCGTCCATCTCCTTCTTCGCCAGTCTGTAAACATGCGATGCTATAGGTGCTGCTCCGGGTGCTAGTTCAATTGAAAACTCTACGTCTCTGTCTGGGGTAGTCCTGGCAAATCCTCTGGAAAGACGTCTAGAAATTCTGAAATAATGGGATGATAGACAACATCGTCCAATGCGAGCTGCATACCATCAAGAATTTCTGTGGATCCTCGGACAAACTCAAGTTCAGGCTGGCCTGGTACCTTAAAAAGAATGCTTCCTCCAAAGCAATCGAAGAAAGCATGGTACTTGCTTAGCCAGTCCATTCCAAGCACAATATCAAAAGACGGCATAGGAAGGACTAAGAGTTGGGCATTCATCTCTCTGCCATGTATCACTATAGGGCCCGTTCTACAAACTCGACTAACTGGTACAACTCCTCCTTCGGTAAGAATTCTAACACAACTAGATAATGGTGTAGAAGCAATGTTGTGTTTGGCAATAAAACTAGATGATATGAATGAGTGGGTGGCTCCCGTATCAAATAATGTCACAGCAGGAAAAGTAAAAGCAAGGGTAATACCTGCTATGACATCCACCTTATGATCCATGTCATCTACCTCCAATGCAAAAGCTCGCCCGTTCCTCTGCGGCTGTCCATGTCCGGTCCTCATATACTGCTCCTCCTGAGTGGGTAGCGGTGGTCCTCTCTGAAATCCTGCTGCTGCTGGGGGTCGAGGTGCTCCCGGTCCAGTCATCTGCTGAGCTGGCTTTGGTGCTGGAAGCGCTAATCTCTGAACTGGCGATGGAAGTGTCTGCTGCATGTGGCAGTCTTTCGCCATGTGCTGTCCAGAGCCACATCTCCTACACTGACCCAAGCGGGTCCGACAATCTCTCGAAACATGTCCGATCCTCCCACAATAATTACATTGGGGTTTCTCCGAAATCTGGTACGGTCCGGCTCTGTGTTGATGATGCTGCTGTGCCAAGGGACGTCTGATAGGTCCCCCCTGTTGTGTCCTGGCTGGTCCCTGCTGTATCCTTGCTGATCCTTGTTGTGTCCTCAGCTGACCTCCTTTTCCTCTGCTAATGGTTTCCTGAAATCTGGCCTCTGTCAGTAGTTCAGCATAAGAGACTCGGGACTGCGAGCTTGTATAATGTTGTAGCTCCTGGGTCAGTCCTCGATGAAATCTCTTAGCCTTAGCCAAGTCATTTGGTATCAAAGCAGCTCCATATTTGCTGAGTCGACTAAACTCGGCATCATACTCGTCCACGGTTCGGTTCCCTTGCTCTAAGTGAAGAAACTGATCATACAAGGTGTCCCTGACAGTGTCCGGGAAGTACTTTCCCTCAAAGCACTCCAAGAACTTCTCCCAAGTCTAGTAAGTACCCAACTGGCGCTCCATGGATTTCCACCAGTGATGAGCATTACCATCTAGAAGCGTCCGTACACCCGTCATCCATAGGTCCGTAGGTAACTGCGATGCCTCCAGTAGCTTCTGCGTGTGAGTGATCCAGTTGGTAGTCTCCTCCGGGCTCTCAGTGCCCTTGTACTGCCTTGGACCCATCTGAACAAAATCCTTTACTGATCCAACCCTAGCTCGAGGTACTGGAGCTAGTGCTTGGGCTGGTACAGTAGCCTGTGCAGCCATCCTCTCCAGGGCTGCCAAAAATTCTTGCCTCTGCTCGGCTGCCTGCTGCCTCTGTTCCTGTATCATCATCTGAAAGAATTAGAACATCTGCGCTTGGCCATCTTGCGGTACTGGGACAGGTGGAAGGTTCCTAATAGGTGAAGCGGGAAGATCAGATGGAACTGGGGTGTGAGTCTGTCCATCTGGCCCCGGAAGCCTAGGAATCGTTGGGGTCCCTCCTTGAGTCTGACCATTGACTCCAGAAGTTGTGTCGCCATCGGCGGCAGTACATCCATTTTGCAAATCCATCTCTCTGCAGGTGATATACGAAACGATTAAAAAAAGTACAGGAATCAAACAGGATGCAAGTATTAAATAGGAAGGATGAATTTCAGTCAAGCGTGGATGAGATCCTTATACTCTATTCCTATACGCAGGCTTGTTCGGTACAGTTACGTAACCGAGATAATATATTCTCGACCTGCATGGGCCACCACAAAAACATGTCACGCCCCAGTCCAAAAATACGTAGGACTAGGAATACGTAACACGCCAGCCGTATGTATACGAACTCCAATATATGGAAACCATATACACACGTACGCTGTACATGAATATCCAATCCACTGTGGTAATATATGTCACAACAAGTCACACGCAGTTCTATATCTCATCCACAGCACAAATAATAGATAAATGGAAATCAATAATCGAATATCAAAGAAGCAGTCTCAAATAGTAATCTCAAAGTGTGATAGTCGGATGGAAAGAAATCCACTGTAAATCGACTATAATAACTACTACAGAGAGAAGAGAATAAACTCTAATATAAGAATAAATGTCTCGAAAAAGATAGCAACTAGAATCTCTAAACAGCTGCAATGAATCACATATAATCAGAAGGAAAGATCGCCTCAGACTGATAGGTAGCGTCAGGTCCAGGTCCGTACTCCTGCGGGTACTCCTGCTCATCTATATCTGGAAAGGGACCAGGTCCTCAGAGGGACGTAACAAGATACAAAAAGTACATGCCAATAAAGTACTGAAAATAAACATCCATTGGGGTCGCCTAACCGTCTAAGTGAATGCAGTTGAGAACAACTTTCCCCACAAGTGAGCTATCTGGCTGAAAATTGGAATTTGGTATGGTTCTCTTTTGGAGATCCAGGGGCCCAAAGGCACGTCGTCTTTTGAACGGCGGAGGCCCGCCAATGTACATAATATATATATATATATATATGGGTCATCACCGCCCGTATCTCCAGTGGAGAATCCGGGTGCACAGGAGAAAAAGTGCAAAGGAGCTCAAATGCGGTACTTGTTGTTCTCCCCACCAAATGCTCTAAGCATGTCATGTCCATGACACGATAACCTCTAATAACTGCCAGGTCTACTAGCATGCAAAGTTTCTATTAGCAGTTATCCCTACCCGTCGCACGACCTATACGTACCAGTGGCCAGCCGAGTACGCAAGTCCGTGTCCTACATGTGACTCACACTCGTGTAAGAATAGTGTCATGGCCAATGAAACATAAATGACTCATGAAAATGGGGTAGTCTCATAAAGTAGGTCTAATGCATATACATAAATAAAAACATAGTACGACGACACCGTCGTTGCACCCAAGTTTCCTTGGACGCGCAGTTTATATAGAAGTTAAAATAAATAAACTAAATAAGCAGAAAATAAACATGCATGCCTCATATAGAATGTAAATACAGTACAATGGCAAGGTATACTTGCCTGGCAAGAAATCTGTAAAGTGTACGCGCCCAAATATCAAGGACACGAAACCTGGAACTAAGGACTCCGAATAAACATCTCCGGATGCTGAAATAAACATCACCAACATTTCCGGAATGAGCAAAATAGCTAAAAAGTATATCCCTTTCGTCCAATTTGGACATAGGGGCAAAACGGTAATTTCGAGCAAAAGTGGGGTCCACGTGTGGCCCACTTTGCACCGAAAAGCGTGCCGAGGGTAACAGTCTCTAAATGGGACAAACTATAGGTCAAACAACTCTAGATGTCAATACGAACCCAACGGTATGTCCAAATGTGGATTCCGATGAGCCGAACACAATTTTGTCCAAAAAGTCAACTGTGGGGCCCGCCAATTGGCGATTTGGTCAACCGTCTCAGAATTGCGTAAAAATTGGGTCACAGGACCAGTGCATTACCACGAGTCCAGTGGCACAAGTTTCGTCGTAATCTGACAAGCGTGAACAAAATACGCGCGAGTTCCATAAAAGTTGCGACAAGGGGTGTGTCCGCGGATACGGCCTGATTCCGGCGCGCATACGCGTCCGAATCAGTCCCCACAAATTTTTACGCTACGTGCACCATTCGGTACACTTGGTACACGGTGGGGCGGTCCCGTTTGGTGGGGCGCGCTCCATTTTCCAACTTTTGGAAATCTGGAAAAAGTGGGTTCGCGTAGTTTTATGACAAATTTAATTCTGTCCACAACAGCTAATAATATAGGATTATTTAACAGAAAATAAACTAGGTCAAGTGTTCTACACATATCAAAAAGAATCACCGAATTCGAATCTCTGTGGTGGGAGATACGAACTCGGCAACATGGGTGGTCACCGCAGTTTTCTGCGATCCCAGAATTGGTCTGCTCGCGCCAACTTGGACGCTATTTTTCGCCTAGGGGTACACGTTTTTCGAGGTTGGCTATTATACAAATATGGGAGAGGGTTAAGGGGTGAGCATATCGGTGAAGACAGAACGGCGTTTGGTTGAGCGAGTCGACGAAAAACAACTCCGGAGCGAAGGTGCCTCGTGTGGGAATCTGCAGTGCGCGAGGTCGGAGTCGTCGGGATGGTTTGGACGGCTTGGCGGGGTTCTCTGGTTGCGGCGGCGGCTCTAGATGAGAAGATGAGGTCTGGATATTTTAGGTTAGGGTTTTATGAAAGATAAATATATATATATATATAAGATAGGAAAAAAAAGATATGGAGCGGCCGCGTGCAAGGGGAGAGGAATAGGCTTGCTGAAGGGCTGCTTGTGCTAATGCAAATGGGCGGGTCCCTGGGAGTAGCAATTTGCTAAAGGCTGAAGGGGGCGGGTCCTTGGGAGCAAGTTGCTAGTTGCTGAAGAATGGGGGATAGTAGTATTGTTATTATTATTATTAGTAAATTCTTATTTAATAATTCTTTTTCTTTCTTTTCTTTTCCTTTCTAAATATATATATGCATGGAATATATATTTGTGTATACATATATATTAGATATATACCCATAAGGAAATTCATGGATTAGAATAATGCACACCATTAGGCTAGCAATTGCTTAAGGGGGTCTCCTACATGGAATAAATTTCGAAAAATTTTCGGATGGTCCCATAAATCCTCTAAGTGCCCGAACACCTAAAATAAAAATTATTTAAAATCTATTTCTCCTATTTAGCCCCAAATTACTACAATTTAATTAATAATTAATAAATAAAGGGTATATACGATTTTCTAGGAAGGGGTTTTTATAAATATACTAGCGATTGATGCGAACACCGATTGAGGATTTAATTACGTGACTCTATTCCTGAAAGGTGTATGGATCATTTTGGAAAATGTTCAAACGAATTCACATATCTCGTACGATAGTTGCTTTGAACGATTGGAGAATGTCTTGAATAAGTGATAAGGCTTATATCGAATATGAATTCATGGAAATGAGAATCAATATCTTGGTTAAGAAAACTTGTTGGAAACTTGGAGGATCGTGCGAGCGATTTCGGATTGAATCAAAAGGATTGAACTTGAATGCAATATCGCTCGAATAGAAGTTAGCCCGAGAATGAATATTGTGGTTCGATGAAAGAGATAAGCGATAACGGATTTGACCTGGATTTTGGAAGAACGATCTTGAATCTAGTTTAAAAAAATAACCTTCGAAATCAGTCCAAGCGAGAACGGTTATCCTACGGGAGCGCCGACGTGGCAATTTCACGTACGGCGGGGATGATTAAACTCACGAAAACATGTTCGGTGATTATTCCAAATGAACTAGATGAATAGAATATATCAAAAATGGATAGACTTTGGCTTGAATATTTAAAACTTAGTTGTTTGAGGAATGCTAGAAGTAGACTATGGATTTATCAAACGCTAACATTGCAGTCGGATGGTTTTGCTAGACGAATTATAATTACAGCATGAATGGACATGGATTGATAAATTTTATATATAACTTGGATAGAGCAAAGTAAAATAATAAGGTGTCTCGATCATTTCGATGATAACCATAACGTTCGACGTTCTTGTCTTGTGCGAGCGTAACTTTATGCTCGTTCATGCGTCACGTCCGGATTATGACGATTATCCAGCGGGAGCATTGGCGTGGTGATCTCACGTCCAACGAGGATGATCGAACTTGCGGGAAACTGGAGCGTGGCAACTGATTGATAGTCTTAACTTGTAGTTCGATACGATAAGACGAATTTGGGAATGCAAGTGAATCAGAAGTGTTTCATGGATAAGTTAGCCTAGAACCTGGAATAAATCATGCTTGATGGTTTCTTGAACGGATACATGAATCTTATTGGACGACTTGGAGTTATAATAAAATATTTAGAATTAAATCTTGGCTTGGTGGTCTAGACTTAGAAATGGATATATGGATTCTATCTAAACATGTTTGAGGAGATAGACTATGTGAATTGCTAGACTTGTCCTGCAACTTGAATATATCATGGATTGCCTGAGCGAACGAACCCTGTATGAACGAACGTGTTAATGAGAGTAGTATGATCTGTGCTCGATATTTAAAAATCTGAGTGAAATGAGCTTGGGTAGAATATCCCGTGCAAACGAACAATAGTTTGACCTTAGAAATTGGGGCGAGCAACGTGCGACGAATTTGCACGATGAATCGTGTGCTTGAACTTGTACCTATGATCTTGTGAGATGACCTAGTAATTAGGCAGACGATACTGTGCCGAGTGAAATGTGGTGCCCCGTTCCCCCTATTCGGGGAGCGCGGCTAAGAAATACAAGACGGTATCGTTCGATCGGGATAGATTGAATCAAGAACTCATCCTCGTTATGGATTTGTTTCTTTGGAATCGATTCCCATATTCAGTGGACCGTGCCCCTAGGATCGACTTAGCGGCAGAGTCAGGAGGGACCTCTCCGCTGCATTCTTTTGTTGCCTCAGTTTTCGCTGTAACTTGTTGCTTTCGTGCTTTGAGTTGGTTTTCGGATTTGCTTGAGTTTTCTTGAACAATTTCGATGGATTTCATTATTTTTGTTCGTTGAACTGCACTTCAATTCTGATATAAAAAAGAGTGAAAGAGGTATTGATCAGCTGTTCGTGGCAATGCAGGTGAACCAGCAGTAGGCAACGCTCGAACGGACTCCTGAAGCACCTCTTTCCTTCTTCCTTCCAACCAACTAAGTGAGTGGCTTATATTCGATTCAGTCGGCCCTTCTTCCAAGTCTTCACATTACCTATTGCATGCTATTCGTTTAAAAATGTTCTTATATATGCTTCAATTTTAGTTAGAATGTTTACTTCTTCTATAAATTGAGCTATGTGTTGAACACACTTGTTTATGCCACAACTGTTCAGGGAGACTATGCAAAATAAATCGTATCGTGTTACTTGTCTCAAATGCTTATTGCCTCAAACTGCATCAATGGATAACTCAATATAAATGCCGTTGATCACGGACAACTTGTGCACAAGGTCAATGGTTCCTGCGGACGGTCGCTTGGGGACTGGCACCGATCCGATCCGGACAAAACTTCAAGAATAGTCTCCCCCACTGGGCAGGATGGCGCGCAGCGATACATGTGCCTCCGTCATCTTGGCCTCGAGACTAAATCATCCAATATGGCATCAAGCCAGTGATCCCCACGTATATTTAAACCTTTTGCAAACTAACTTGTGTCTTCATGGCAGGAAAGGACATGGTAAGTATTGTGCAGGTGGTTCAGATGGGCAGGTAAATATCACCGAACGGTGGCAGGTTATTTCATTGAATCTCTATATCTATTGCTTGCTTGTAAAATAAACTAAGGCAAGATAGAAAGACCACACATAAATATGCATGCTTCATTTAAACAACGTGTTGATTGGTATAGTTGGGTTAGCTTGCCTTCACCAGTACGTTTCGATGTACTGACCCTCGTTGAAACAGGTTCCCCACACTAAGGAGAGCCGAGCGAGGAGCATAGTCAATCCCCGATCCAGTCCAGCTGTAGGCGTATCCTGAGCGTGCCATACTTTGAAGCATCTTTTGAAAACATGAGCTAGAAACCAAGCAAGAATGCAGCTTCGTGGAAAGGCCATCATTCCACCAGGAGGTCTTTACATTTTAAAGTTTAGTAGGAATGTAATGTACATGACTGCTATCTCATTTTATGTCAACACTATTGTAAGGCCGAGTGGCAACGTTATGACTCAGTTCAAGAGTTTGTAATAGATGTTCATATTATCAATAAAAGAGAACTTTTCCATGTTTCAAATATGTGTTCAATTTATCTGCGTACTCTGAAAATGTGCTCGCTATGCGAAATAAAATGCCATAGCCTTGTGCGGTGCGCAACCTAGGCCCGCATGGCGGTCATGCCTGGGGGACGACTATCGATTCTACGGAATCGGGGCGTGACATGTTGGTATCAGAGCACAGCTTCAAGTTCCTTTGACCCTCGTATGAAAAAAGTTTCTTTAACAATAAATTCCTGTGCGAACTCTTGAACTTGTTAGGCCAAAATGAGATACGTTCATACAATGAGCCCATAATACATTATGATCCTAATGTAATTTACCTTCTTTTGAAGGAATGGCTCAAGCGCAATCCTCAGCGCAAGCACCGGGAGAGACGCAAGCCCAGGAGAGCATTTTCGGCACTTCAGGAAGCTCTCGGAGCCAGCGAGCCATGTCACGAGCCGATCTGCTTCAGCAAATGATGCGGATGTTAGAAGCTAACCAACAAAGGGATGAAGCTCATTATGAACGGGCTGAGAAACGAGCGGATGAGAGACTACTCAAGTTTTAAGACAATATAGAGACATGACTCTCAGTCCAGCAAAAGCAGGTAGATACCCTGCAACAGATTGTTCAGACTTTGGTCTCTAACTAGTCTGCGGCGACAGCAGCGACCCCGGTGGAGCAACCAGTGCTTGAAGTTGAGACGCCTCAAACACCAAGGATGAGGGAAGTGACTGCCTTCGACTATGGCGACTTCAAGAAAGTCTGCAACACAGCGTTCAAGGGGACTAAGGATCCCATTGTGGCTCTAGATTGGTTGGCAGAACTTGAGGATCATTTCTCACTGCTGGAAGTACTTGAAGAGAAACGCGTCCCATGTACTCAACTACAGCTTCGTCTCAACGCGCACGATTGGTGGGACGTGCATCGACGATCTCTTCCAGTTGGTGATGGAGGGGAGGTGATAGCATGGGCCACTTTCAGTGGCGCATTAGAGGAGGAGTTCATACCCCCACCTGTACGATGACAGAAGAAAAACGAGTTTGTACAACTATAAAAGGGCAGCATAACGGTTAAACAATATTCTGCCGAGTTCAACAGGCTTGCCAAGTTTGCCAGCTCCTATCTACCTGATGCAGCGAGTCGTGCCAAATGATTCGAGGGTAGCCTACGTCCTGCCATCCACGCATACGTAGTCGTTCCACAATACCAGACTATGCAGAAAGTCCTAAACCATGCCCTCTCCCTCGAACCGCAGTATCCTCACGTAGCTGCCGGCGCTATGCATACCTCCAATCACAAACGCCATAGCAACGATAGAGGAAATACCGCTGCAAAGCGCCCAAACAAAGGCAGTTCGCAAAAGGGAAATTCAGGGCAACGATGCGAATATTGTAGGAGGATAGGGCACGTTGCAAGCGACTGTCGTCGGAAGCACGGATTATGCCTCATATGTGGTGCTTCTGATCATGCCATTCCAAACTGTCCAAAATACTCAGAACGCCGACCTCAACATCCAAATCAGGCTGCTGCACCTCAGGCCAATCGAGCTGTACCACAACAAGAGCGTCGCCAGGCTCAAGGTCGGGTTTATACAATGACACGAGAGGAAGCACTAGCATCAGACACCGTTGTGTCATGTACTTTGCTTTTTAATAACATACCTGCTTGTGTGCTATTTGATTCTGGTGCAACGCATATTTTTATATCTACAAATTTTGCCGTGGAAAACAATATAGAAATGACTTCATTGTATCCAGACCTTAGTGTTAGCATACCATCAGGCACAAAAATACCTGTCCATTCAGTATACCAAGGTGGTTACGTCTGTATTGGAGGGAGAAAGCTATTGCTTGATGTTTTAGTTCTAGATGTTAGGGACTATGATATCATTTTGGGAATGGATTGGCTCGGCGCCTGCTCGGCAACTATTGAATGTGCAGAAAAATGAGTCATCTTCCGCCTGCCTGGAGAAGCCAAATTATGCTACACGAGTAGTCCAGCAACCGATGTGACCAGGGCCTGCATGGTGATTTCTGCAATATCTGGGCGAATGCTACACTCAGGCTGCGAGGGATTCCTAGCGTCGGTTTGGGACACACAGTAGGACTACGCAAACGTCGAGTCTTCTTTCGTTGAGGCAGAGTTCCCTGATGTGTTTCCGAGTGAACTACCTGGCATGCCACCAGACCGAGAGATAGAGTTCACCATAGACACCTTCCCGAATACCCAGCCGATTTCCAAGCCTCCGTACAGAATGGCCCCTGCTGAACTGAAAGAGTTAAAGTGCCAACTGTAAGAGTTACTGGATCGTGGGTTCATCCGTCCGAGCGTGTCTCCTGGGAACGCGCCTGTGCTCTTCGTGAAGAAAAAAGGCGGGACGCTACGCCTCTGTATCGATTATCGGGAGCTGAACAAGGTCACCATCAGAAACAAGTATCCTCTTCCACGGATAGATGACCTGTTTGATCAGCTGCAAGGGGCAACGGTATTTTCAAAAATTGATCTTCGCTCGGGCTACCACCAGCTGAAGATTAAGCCAGAAGACATGCCAAAGACTGCCTTTCGAACCCGTTACGGGCACTACGAGTTTTCCGTTATGCCGTTTGGACTGTTGAATGCACCTGCTGCATTCATGGACTTGATGAATCAAGTGTTCCGGCCTTTTATCGATAAATTTGTGGTAGTTTTTATCGATGACATCTTGGTGTACTCGAAGAATAGGGATGAACATGCAGGACACCTGCGGATGGTGCTTCAAACCCTTTGAGACAAGAAGTTGTATGCCAAGCAAAGTAAATACGAGTTTTGGCTGGATAACATATCCTTTTTAGGGCACATTATTTCCGCACAAGGCATTTCAATAGACCCAAGGAAGGTAGAAGCCATTATATAGTGGAAACGGCCGGAGTTAGCTAGCGATATTCGAAGTTTCCTTGGACTGGCGGGCTACTACTGGAGATTTATACAAGATTTTGCAAAAATTGCGTAGCCCCTGACTCAGCTCACTCGGAAGGGAGCAAAGTTCACTTGGACGGACGACTGTGAAGCTTCGTTTACGGAGTTAAAGTAGCGCCTTGTCTCTACACCAATCCTTATCCTTCCGGACGGACCTAATGACTTCAAAATATACAGTGATGCATCAGGTTAGGGTCTGGGATGTGTCCTGATGCAAAGGGATAAAGTGATAGCCTTTGCGTTGAGGCAGCTAAAGCCTCATGAGAAGAACTACCCAACGCATGATTTAGAACTGGCTGCGGTGGTGTTCGTGCTGAAGTTGTGGCGCCACTACCTTTATGGTATACCGTGCAAGATTTATACAGACCATAAAAGTTTAAAATATCTACATACACAAAAGGATTTGAATCTTCGTCAACGGTGCTGGCTTAAACTTCTTAGCAACTTTGACTTAATGATCAGATACACGCCTGGCAAAGGAAACGTCGTAGCTGATGCACTAGTCGAGTGTTCGTTGGGAGTTTGGCTATTGATGACAGACTGCGTCAAGATCTTGAATCCTTGGGAATTACACTACTAATCAGATACAAAAGGGGACGCAAGTGGCACAACTGTGCCTCGAGCCCGTATCACGCCCTAGTTCCAAAGATAAGGAACTGAGTCACGTGGCAATGGCCAGCAGCACACTTCGGCGGGCATCCCAATCTAATGGGCCCGTCGGAGTGCACCTAAGCTGTAAAGTACAATGAATAACCCAACACATAAATAGTGAATCTAAATCTCATCCACAGGCAACAGATATAAGAGCACATAGAGGTAATCATAACTACTAATGTGCAGAATCAAAATATCACGAAATAATGTATCATAGTACAAATACTAGAGTAGTCACATGGGAACAAACTCGCTAGTACAAAATACTGAAATGAAAGTAAGCAATGAGATAACTTAGAACGACATCTGAAACTAGATAGTAATACCGTTCCAAGGAATAAAGTCACTACCAGTGATCAGGCAAAGTCCTCGGGGATGACCTCGTCCTCGGCAATGGGTCCTGCTGCTGGATACGTACCCGGACCGTACTCCTCTGGGTAATCCTCCTCGCCTAAACCTGGAAGGGAACCAGGTCCTCAGAGGGACGTAACAAGGTATAAAAATACAGCATGCCACGTATAACAGAAAGTACAAGTGCAACGACAGGGTAATCTAGCATAACCAAACAAGTGAGACACAGTTTAAAGACAATGTTCGACATGTGGGCTGTCCAAAATAAAACCGTAGCTCCGAACACGGAAACACACGGGCCGTACCACAGCTCCGAGCAAAGAGTCACATGGGTGATACAACTACTCTAGATACAGGATCACTACAGAAATAGTACATATACATATATAAGCGCGTGCAGAGGAGCCCAAACATCTAGTAACTGTCTTTCCCTTCCCAAGCGTTCAACGATTGTGTGCTGAACCAGAACCTCTATCTAGCAGTCTCTTCGCACAGAAGTAACTATCAACAAACGCGACCCTAAGGTCGTCCCAGTCTCCAGTCATGATGTCAGTATCAGGATACAGGAAATATGGCACGATAACAGTGTATGAATGTATCCTGGGGTAACGAGATACTCAGGTACGTACATCGAGGTGTTACGAACATCTAGCATTCGTTACAAGACGTTACGACGAACGTCTACACCTGGTTGTAATCCGGACGCGAAGTATCGATCGTAATCAAACACGTACACAATGCATATAATGAAACAATAAATATCTGTAACTGAAAAACAGGGTGGCAAGGTACACTTGCCTTCGTCCGGTTGCTGATGATGGGGATCCGGTACCACGTCCGAGTCCGCAGGTCCCGTAATACCTATAGACGAGATACAAACTCAATCAATAAACTATTACGCGACAAACAGGGATGTGACACACGTCTAAACATATGCTCAGACTCAGCTATAACTCACATGGACACGATGCTAGAGGGTTGACCAAGGTTGACTAATGGTACGTTACAGCAAATCAAATTAATCATCTGTACAATATCATCAAACTATCCTCAATCCTACTATATTCATCATAGTGTTTATCAGTATTTTGAGCCATGATCAATCCTCAGATTTCTCCTGGTCTTCACAGACATTATTACTCACGGTGACACATGTCATCCTCAAATAAATTATTAATATTTATTAAACCTTCTATTTTATATCTTTATTACCAATTCACAATAAGTACTACTCTTAAATTAAACCCATCATTGATTATCAGTCCCCAATCACCGATTAATAGTTTGATACCACACATCATTTCACAATAAATCACCTATCCCTCGATGATAGATCATAGTATTATTCCGCAACAATTTAATATGCTCAACAAAAATAATCAATAATGCATATATTAATTGAAATACCCTAACATCTCAATGTATCCAAATAGCCTAAACTCAATATATCTTCAAATACCCTAAATATCCACTTAGCGTTTAACCACCACTTGTATATATTTTACGACATCCAACCATAAATATCCATGCTTTCCAAAACCATAAAACTCATGTCAACTTCTTAAACCCTAACTCAATGCATAAAAATAAACCCTAATTAATTTCCTTGTATTTACCACCCATATATATAGTTCATAACAATTACATATAACCCAACCCTAAACTCACATCAGTAAACCACAAGTTTCATTAACACTAACTAAAATACACAAAACAATATATACAAAATTATAGAGAGGGGGGAGTGGTTCACCTCGGCGAGGTGGTGGCCGTCTCTGGCCGAAGGAGAGCTTGGCCGGAGTCAGGTGAAGAGTGGTGGTGATGATGCTGAGATTTGATGATGGTCCTGATGATGATGATGATGCTTAGGAGGATCGGCAGAGGGTGGCCGGAGGTTGGCTTGGCCACGGGGGGGGGGGAGGAGGAAGACCCGGTGGTGGAGGAGAGGTGCGGGTGGTGAAGGGTGGTGCGGGGTTGATGATCGGGGATGGCAGCACGGTTGGTGGTAGTGATGGTAAGGTGGTCGTGGTGTTGGCAACTGCTATAGAATGGTTGGCCGGGTCGTGGCGGTGGCTCGGGGATGCTCGACCGGAGGGAATGGTGGTGGAGCTGTGGTAGCAGGTGGTGAAGTCGGAGTGGAGCAATTCGGCAGCAGTCGGTTGGCCGGAGTGTTGTTGCTCGTGACAGCGGTGGTGGGGAGGAAGCTGGCCTGACCGGGTGGCACTGTCAAAGCTGCGGGAAGGAGGTTGGATCATAGAGGTAGCAACCGGTAGTAGTAGGCCGGAGTGGGGAGTGGTTAGCTGTCGGAGAGAAGTGGGTGGCTGGCCGAAAATGGTGAAGTGAAGGAGAAGAAGAAGAAAGGAAGAAGGAGAAAAAGAAAGAAAGAAGAAGAAGAATATTTTGGTTGAGATTTTGAGGAGGGAGGAGAGAGAGAGGGGGTTGTGTTCTCTATGTTTGGGGATTAGGGCCGGCATGGGGTAGAGTGTGGTGATGGAGACATTATATAGGGAGTTGTGTGAGGGTTGTGTGGTGTGGATGAGCCCAATTCAAATAAGGGGCTAGGATTTTACATGGAGAAAAATTCCTCATCCAAATAAGAGGGAGTGGGGAGCTTGACCGGTCAAAGAATAGGGGTGAGGCTTCTTCATTGGTCTTGACCAATGAGGTTATGACACATGTTACAATATTTGCAATTAAGCCCCTTAAGTTTGGGTATTTGCACAAACACATAAAATGATAGAAAAATTGTGGAGGAATTGGTGTTTTGTAGGGTGAGGGGGTATTGTGTGTTTTGCATGGGCTTAATTAAAGGGGCATTGGAATTAAATTGGGATTAGTCAAAGTTGGTATCTCCAATTTAATTAGAATAAATTATCATGTGCTCTTAAATTAAATGGGGGCACATGGAGTCACAATTGGGAGTGACACAAAGGTCATGAATGGTGTAGGCTTGGTATCAGTCTTGGACCCTTTAATTGGTCCGGCTCAATGGGTTAAGTTGGTGTCTAAAAATAGATGATAACGACACCGGTGCGCGATACATGATTAAATATGGATTTCGGTTACGAAAAATTATGCAATTAATTTAGAGCACAAGAAAATATGATTTTGAGCGACGAAAAAGTCCAGCACCTAAATTGGCGTGTCAAGTCAAGAGTGCGACAATCTGTTATAATTTATGGGATGATGTTGGGCTCCGAATATTGCAACAACGGTAGGGCACGCCAAGGATTTAATTAAAAATCAGACATCTGTAACCTTACTCTAAACCTCAATCATCTGCTGCTAAACCAAAATTTTCTAACCCATACTCGACTATCTATAGAAATAAATGAGGGGGTTTACAGTCCAGTTTGTTACAAAAAGTCAAGACCGCTCAGAAGGATGACATGTTCCTGTAAAAGATTCAAGCTCTTACCTCAGTAGGAAAGGTAACCGACTTTGCGGTAGGCACGGACGGGATGATCCGAGTGAAGGAAAGACTGTGCGTTCCAAATGATGCGGCCCTCAGAAGAGAGATACTCACTTAAGCCCATTATGCTAGTTATACTTCTCATCCGGGTAGCACAAAGATATATCGAGATCTCCGTACGATGTTTTGGTAGCACGGCTTGAAACGAGATATGGCGCTATTCGTGTCGCATTGTATGGCTTGTCAGAGGGTAAAGGCCGAGTACCAGAAGCCGGGTGGAGTGATGCAGAACCTTGCTATTCCAGAGTGGAAATAGGAACATATAACAATAGATTTTATTATTGTCTTGCCAAAGACGCAACGGAGGAATGATGCCATCTGGGTCATTGTTGATCGCCTCACCAAGTCAGCTCATTTTTTGCCTATCAAGTCTACTTGGAATGCCGACCGCTTTGCTCAGATCTACCTCAACGAAATTGTTCGGCTCCATGGCGTGCCAGTATCCATAGTCTCCGATAGAGATGGTCGATTCATATCGTATTTTTGGGAAAGTGTGCAGTCAGCAATGGGGCCGAAGTTGAAGTTCAGCTTCGCCTACCATCCACTGACCGACGGCCAAATGGAACATGTCAACCAGATCCTCGAAGACATGCTACGACTCTGCGCCTTGGACTTGAAGATGAGTTGGGACATGCATCTGTCGTTAGCTGAATTTATATACAACAATAGCTTCCAATCCAACATTCAGATGGCGCCGTATGAGGCATTGTATAGACGGAAGTGCAGATCCCCGATCTGTTAGGACAAAATTGGAGAACGACAGATCCTTGGCCCTGAACTTGTGGAGCAGACTGTCCAAAAGATTCGCTTGATTCGGGAACGGCTAAAGGTAGCTCAAAGTCGCCAAAAGAGCTACTCTGATGCGCATCGACGACCACTTGAGTTTCTAAAAGGAGACCATGTATTTCTCAAAGTTTTGCCCATGCGAGGAGTCACCAGATTTGGAGCAAAAGGAAAGCTAAGTCCGAGATTTGTCGGTCCATTTGAGATATTAAAGCGAGTTGCCTCAGTTGCATATCAGATTGCCCCACTACCAAAAAAGTTAAATTAGCGACGTTTAAAAATGTCGCTAAATGACCAAAAAACATTGCTAATCACATTTAGGGACGTAATTAGCGATGTTTTAAAGAAGTCGAAAGAAAGCAAGTCGCTAAAAGGAAAAAAATGTCGCTATGCCGACATTTTTTAGCTACTTAAATGTGTCACTAAAATTAGCGACGTTTAGCGACGCAACATCACTAATTAGCGACATTAATTAACGTCGCGAAATGTTGCTAATTAGCGACTTATATAGCGATATTACAGCGACGTCTTTAATGACCTGGCAATACTGCCATGTTAGCAATTTGCAACGTACAACGACATTTTTTTAGCGACGTGTTTAGCGACGTCATTAGCGACTTGTAGTAACGTCGCAACTTAGCGACGTATAGTAACGTCGCTAAACTTTGCTAAACGTCGCTAAAAATGTCGCTAATTTTACAGAAAAATAAAAAAAAGAATACTGAATTATTTTCAAACTATTATTCCTGCAGTTTATTAAATCATAATCTGTACAAATAGACCCGGAGCAACCCTCCGTTGAATTTCTGGGTTTGCAACCCCCTTGGGTTGAACACTCAATACAGGTAAAATAACATATTTAATATCAATAATATAATAAAATTTGAAAAAAAGAAAGCATCCAGTAAATATCATCGTAAAGAATACGGCAAATATATATCCATACAATCTCATCCTAAATAATAATAAAAATACAAATATCTAGCAACTAGCTATACTAATGCGGATCTGCAGGAGGCTGACCACCGGCGCGCATGAAGGATAAGAACAACTCATATTGGTCCCGTGAAATCGACACCGATGTCGATGGAGAAGGCAGTGATGTCGGTGGAGTCTGTGTCGATGTAGGCGCACCAGGAGGCCGTACCCGCTCTAAGTCTGTGAGTCGCTGGTTGTAAGAATCCATGGTAGATAACAGCCACATACTGCTATGAACCATTGAATCCTGTATCATCGTCAGCTTCTCGTCCATCGATAGCTGTGATGCCTGCAGCTCCATGATGTTGCGTTCTGTCGAGGCTCTAATATCATTTGTCAAATCCCGGAGCTCCGTGATACTGCGGTCGAGCATATCGAATCATGCGATGAGCGTCGGATCGTCCGCCTGCGGCTGGGACCGGGGCTGCTCCTCCATCCTTCGCAGCAACTCGTCACGGAGAGACGCAATCTGACGGTCAACGGCCTCCTGGACTCTGGCCGATGACTGCGAGGGCTGTGTGGAATGCACAGCTGTCGGGGAGGCCTTAGATGACTGCATCACAACCAGGGCGCCATAGGATCCCGTACCGTATTACGTACCCCTCTGGAGACCACCAGCTATGGTCACCCACAGGTCGTCCGCCGACGGAGCTGGAGCGGACTGCGAGGAAGTAACAGCCTCTCCAGGTGTAGGTGCACTAGCAGTCGCCCGCTCATGCAACCTAAGATACTTAGCCTAGAAAGGTTTGGAAACTCGATAATTGCCTAAGTTATATTAAAATTAACACAAAGTAAAGTAATACTTACATAGGTCTGCGAGGCCCTCTCATTAATGAGATTTTCGTCCTTGCGATGGGTGGCCAAGAAGACGGTCACCATATTTGCATCCTCACCCCTCTGTACCTGTTAAAAATATATTATTTAGTACTAAAACATTTTTTACTACTACCATTTTATGGTACTTATATTAAAATAAAATATTTTAAAATAAAAAATATACCAAACGACAGAAATGTTCCGTCATCGAAATCGAGCCACCACACCACTTGGCAGCATTCCGCCTAGCCGCCTTGGCCTTCTCAGACCTTTTCTTGTAGCTCGGATCATCGAATTTAGCCCTCATCGCAGTCCACTGCTCAGGCATGATCCAACCTTGGATCGGTTTTCCAGCACGATCACGAGCCTTCTGCTCATCCAGAGCATCTCAGATAAGCTTGGCGGCAATGGTAGAAAAGAGCCGCTCGATCAACTTGGCCCAGTGCGGAGGATAGAAATACGTTTGCTATAATAAATAATTTAGTAAGTGAGCATCACGGATAAGTTATATAATATGCATAAATTAGATGATTTATTTAATATACTTTTACCTGGAAGTGTGCAAACCAGAATGCCTTTCTCTTCTCCGGAGCCTCAGAGTAGTTGATCCAAGGGTCACCGTAGTTGTTCCTCAGAAATTGGTCCAGACGTCTCTGAACCGACGATGGACGATATCTATACAGAGATAATTATTTTGATCGAAAAAGTCAATATACGATGAATAAAGAAATACACGATATATATTATGCTAAACCATCTAATTGACTTACTTTGTACCGTCAGCCCAAATCTCTGTCCTCGTCTCCTCCGGAGGTGCGCATGGAGGATCTTGCTGATACTTGGACAACGTAGGCACGACCTCCTCGACATGCTCATCTGTCCCCATGGTTCCGTCAGCAGGAGGAACGCTGGACGAGGGAGTACTATCATGCCTGGAACTACTCGTCCTAACAGTCGGAGATGCGAGTGATCGATATACTGGAGTACTGGGCGACGATGATCCAGAACCAACAGTAGGCAGTACTGGAGGAGCACTCTGTCTACCTCGGGACCTGCCGAATCCTCCGCTTCATCCTGTCATACCTGATAACAACATATGATGAATATAGAAAAATACAAATATAAAGTATATTCTACAGTCAAAATGTGATGCATATCTCAAAGCATTCTACAGTCAAAATATAATACATATATTCATTAAAATAGTACATTCTACAGTCAAAATATAGTTACATTCTACAGGCAATATATTTTATTTTCAATCATCTTCAGAAAATTTATCTTGTTCGCCTTCCTCGTCCTCCTCTTCCACCTCCTCGTCTTCACTTTCATCTACTTTGTCTTCGTCTTTCTCTTCGAATAATTCTACATCTTCTACATTATTACTCGTGTAATGAGTAACTTCCGTTGAGTCCACATCTACAATATTTGTTACAAGAGATAGATCGTCCTCCTGATAAGCTATTTCGTCAATGTCGAAGGTATTTCTAGCTTTAGTCTTGCATACTGCCCACCAATCCGATCTCGCTGTCCCTCGTCTAGGATAAGTTATGAAGTACACGAGCTGCCTGACTTGATAGGGCAAATGGTTTGTAGCCTTGATATCTACGCTTGTAGTTTATATCCACAAGGCCATGCTTGTCAATTTTCCAACCTTGATCTTGAATCGGATCGAACCATTCACACTTGAATAGCACGATATTAGCAGGTTCTGTGCCATAATTATATGTCAACTCCACAATCTTTCGTAAAAAGCCAAAGAAATTATTGCCTGGATCAACGTCTTTGTAGTTCGAAGATTTGATACACAAACAACTGTTTTTCGTGGAATCAAGATCCAGAAAACTGTCTCTGATAGGAGCATTTGTCGACTTGAACCTGAACCCATTCACACAGAAACTTGGCCATATTTTAATGGGAGTAATTGGTCCCTTGGCTAGAGTTCTAATAGATTCAGTCTCGGGTATTATTAGACGGTCGACCTAAAAACCAAAGTAGTGATAGTAAGTTATTTGTTTTGCAAGTGCAGAAATAAAAAGTAATTACCAAGCATCTTACATATGCGCTCAACCAAGAAGGAAAATGGCATCTCATTTCTTGTTCTACTTGTTCGTCTGTTATGTAGGGTCTAACCGACCTCAACTCATCATTATATGTGCTGAAAAATAATAAAGTAACTGCTGATTAGTAGCATAGTAGTATCTTATACTATTACACTGAGATGATATAAACGTGGACGTATTAATTACTTACCCCTCTAGCTTCTCCACTTCATCCTCGTCGCAATTGAGTAATATATAAAACTGAGCAGCCCTTAGCTCGTCGTCATTCAAATATCGCTTCTTCATTTTTCTTGAAGGCTTTCCAGACGCATTGAATACTTTGAGTATTGCATCATTAGATTCCTGATATGCGTCATCGTTTCTCGGAGCTTTCGTTCTATTAGTAGCAACATGCGGTTTAAAATACGTTGAGCAAAAGTTTGTAATCTCCTCGAGAACATAAGCTTCACAAATAGAGCCCTCAACCCGTGCCTTGTTTTTTACCTTTCGCTTTAGGTAATTCAGATGCCGCTCGAAGGGGTACATCCACCGATAACCGATAGGACCACCAACACGTGCCTCATAGGAAAGATAAATTTACAAATGCTCCATAGAGTCGAAGAATCAAGGAGGAAACAACTTCTCGAGCTTACATAATGTTACTGCAATGTCCTTCTCTTGCTTTTCTAGACGATCGACGAGCAACTTAGTACAACAAAGATCTCTAAAGAATATGCTCAGCTCTGTCAATGGATCCCAAACGACCTGCGGTAAGAATTTCCGAAATGCGATCGGAATTAACCTCTCTATGAATACGTGACAATCGTGGCTCTTCATACCCACCAGTTTGTTCTCCTTGAGGTCGACGCATCTTCTCAAGTTCGACACGTACCCGTCTGGAAACTTTAGACCCTGAATCCACCTACAAAGTCTCCCTTTATCCTCTTTCTCCAGTGAGAAAACTGACTTAGGTTGCTTTAACTTTCCATTCCCCTCCTCTATCAAATGCAATGCAGGATGTCTACATATTTCTTCTAAGTCCAACCTGGCCTTCGGATTATCTTTCGTCTTCCCCTTTACCTTCATTACAGTATTAATTATGTTATCAAACACATTCTTCTCGATATGCATGACATCAAGGTTATGTCTGATCAGATTGGTGCTCCAATATGGTAGATCCCAGAATATACTCCTCTTCGTCTAGTTATGGGTTCGACCAAATCCGTCACACTTGTACCCCTTAGCAGGCTCTTCGATAGCACTTGGTAAATCTTTTACCTCTTCCCATATCGTGTATCCGGGCCACCTTGGCGGTAGATTGGCCTTCTCCATAACTCCCGCATGAAAAGCATTCCGGTTCCTCCGGTACGGGTGATCATTCGGCAAAAATTGTCGATGACAATCGAAGTAGCACAGTTTGCCTCCGTGTTTCAAACGGAAAGCCTTAGTATGGTCCATGCAATACAGACATGAGAGACAACCATGGGTGCTCCATTCCGATAACATTCTATAGGCCGGAAAGTCATTGATGGTCCACATAAGTGCTGCCCTCATCTAAAAATTTTGCTTTCTAGAAACATCGTACGTGTTGGCACCTACTTCCCACAGCTGATTCAACTCATCTATCAAAGGCTGTAAATACACATCGATGTTCCTCTTCGAATTGTTCGGACCCGGGATAATAACGGTTAGGAACATATATGGAGTCTTCATGCACACCCAAGGCGGTAGATTGTACGGCATGACGATCACAGGCCAACACAAATACTGGGAGTCCGAAAGTCTGAATGGGGTAAAACCGTCAGAGGAGAGACCCAATCTGACATTAAGCGGATCTTCGGCAAAATATGGATACTCTCGATCAAAGTGCTTCCATGCTTCTCCATCGGATGGATGATCCAATATTCCTTCGATCTGTTTTTGCCTGTGCCAAGTCATATTTTCTGCAGTCTCCTTAACCATAAACGACCGCTACAACTGCAGCATCAAAGGCAAGTAGTGCATCGAATCGGTAGGCTTCCTTGCACCGACAGACTTTCCTCTAACAGTGGCCTTGTAGCGACTAGCACCACAGAATCTGTACACTTCTTCATCATTGTCGTCTTTGTAGTATAACATGCACCCGTTGCTACATGCATGGATTTTTTCGTATCCCATCCAAAGCGATCTCACCATCCTCTTAGATCGATAGAAGTTTTTAGACAACTTTGCACCCTCGGGCAAGATCTCTATAATCAAATCGATCAGTCTATTATAGCATTCTTGCGACATGTTAAAATCGGACTTGATGCTCAATAATCTTGTAACCACCTCCAACGGTGAATGATCCTCACAACCAGGATATAGTAGAGTCTTTGCATTCTACAGCAACTCCATAAACTTTGTAGCATCGGCACTCGGTGCTTCCTCACCTGCATCATAATTGTCCGGATTGTAACTAGGTCCCGCCGCATCATAATTGTCCGGATTGAAACTAGGCCCCGTCGCATCATAAACCATGTTCACCCACCCGTCGTCGTAAGTATCGTGGTCGTGGACATCCATATACAGCTCCACATAATGCTCCGACTCCGATGCTATAGACAAAAGTTCTCCGTGCGCGGTCCACTGATAATAATTCGGCGTGAAGCCCTTCGAGTACAAATGATATGTGACTTTCACTTCTGGATGATATTTTCTGTTACGACATCTCACACACGGACACTTAATTTTGGTACCGTCCATGTACAGAGGGAACGCCTTGGCGAACTGCAGGAACTGCTGTACACCCTCAATGAATTCATCCCGCATACCGCACATGTCATCAGGATGACGGTTGTACATCCATGAACGATGACGCAGATAGTAATTCATATCCATTTCTAGATACTTCTGCAAAAATGACTGTATGTATCATATAAATTTTTACATACAGTGTGGTTCTCTAAAGAAGAAGCTGACAATTAGTTGGCTAGGTAATCTATATTTGAAGTCACATAGAAAAAGCAAAGTAGGATATATATGATTATAATTGTGCATCACCGTCAAGAATAGTCCTACGGCCCTAATGTAGCTCTGTCCCTGCTTATACGTGGAAACTGAGCCCCATATCCATAATCGACCTTTCCTTCTTGCCCCAAATAGGTGAAGCGATCATACATAAACCGGAGATAATCAACTCCAATAACTGATCAGATCAATATGGTCCATGTGATCGTTTGACTTATCAGGGCGCCTACAATAGAAATATGGTCTAAACCCATAGAGAATTTGTTATGCTTATACATGGATGTATGCTTGTGTCTTATGTGTACAACCGGTGCCACACTACAATACCGAAGGAGTAACAAGGTCAGCTACGCATTACGGGATACACTGGCATGATGAAAATGCATGAAATAAAACTTTAACAATCATTCGGTTAAGTACCAAGTCAATCAGAAAATCAAATAAACTCCTGAGCCTATTAAACTAATTCATACTTCCAGAACCAATATACCTGTGGTATGCCATTTTGGCAGTATATCCAGGTTGGTGCTCACCAAGGCCAAAATGTACCAATTCTCAATCATCTCTTACAGTCGTTCCATGACAATCAATTACTATCCAACAATCAATTTCAGACTAGACCCAATCACCACAACGATGATGAGATAATCAATAACTATGATACGAAAAATTAGCGGGTAATATGACAACAAGTAAATATAAGCACTATACAATTTTAGATTGTGAACGAAGCATGCTATCGTGTGTAAAACAGTAAGGAGAAGCTATACGCTATAATACTGATTCTAGGGCTCGGGATTCCTCGTTATTTTCAGCACGCTTTTATCCAAAATCAACAACGTATCAGATGGGTAAGTTCATAAATGATCTAAGATAGCTATAGGAACAAGTTTCATCTGATTCCAACATGTATTAAGAAAGTTGGAATAATTTACCCTTAAGTTGTCATTTACACATGTGACAATTTTTATCACGCATTATCTCAACAAGATGTCATAGAAACCCTAACCCTAATCCTAACCCCAGGTCAAAAAACCTAACCCTAACCCCAGCTTAAAAACCCTAACCCTAACCCCAGATCAAAAACCCTAACCCGAACACCAGGTCAAAAACCCAAACCCTAACCCTAATCCCAGGTCAAAAACCTTAACCCTAACCTTAACCCTCGGTCACTGTAGAAGCATAAAAAATACGCTGGGGAATTATACGCATAAAACCCCCAACATATATGTAACCCGCGTAAAAACAGAGCTTCAGCGCTGTGTGGCATAAAATATAACTTCAGAGATGCCCGCGTAAAGCAGCGCTTCAAGGCTGTTTAGGCGTAAAAGGTTACTACACCTCCCTACGGCTTAAAATATGTCTGCTTTTAATGCAGTGTGAAATTGTACGAGAAACTCTTCGTATTCCTCGAATGAACCTGTCAGACAAAACAGTAAACCTGACTCCTGACAAAGAGTACTGCACGACGATCGAGAGGACGGCTGTAATGATGATTCTGTACAAAGGCCCAGGCTGTCGTTTAGTGACAAATCCTTGATACAAGTCATTTTTATGCATTCAAGGAATACGCTGCCTATTCTACATGGGCAGATGTGAGTCCTTACGCTCAATATGAGATGAAATCAGACGCTACGTCAAAAGCTGTCTCTCGTACAAAGCTCGAGGCATATATCTGTATTTAATACATGAGATGGAGGCAGATCTCTGCATTTAATGCACGAGATTTTATTCTAATTTAATGACTGGGAGAGCTAAAACTATGACTAATACGCTCACATCACCATCCTTGCGTTTTACACCAACCAGGCTATTTTTAACTATAGGAGTACGCCGTATGCTATCTTCTCGAAATACGCCAACTCTGGCTATATTTGCAAAGGTACGTGATAAGGCTATTTAGCCCAGAATACACTCAAGACCTCAGTCAGGAAGGATAATTGGCTAGTTTTACGCTGGTTATCTATTATTCAAGCAGTATCAAGCTTTACGCTATTTGGCTTTTACGCCAACAAGACGCTATTTGGCTTTTACGCCAATAAGACAGCTATTTGGCTTTTACGCCAACAAGACAGCTATTTGGCTTTTATGTCAACAAGACAGTTATTTGGCTTTTATGCCAACCATCTTTACGTAAGGTGCAGTTACCTACGTGGCTTGCATGCCGTGATCTTCGAGGATCGGTTATACACATTACCTCATAATGGGACACGCGTCATACGCGGATTCAGGAGATCATTTAGATGTGGATAGCAGTTATTATAATCGTCGCATAAAGATTGCCACTCTTTTCACAGTTTGGCTTTTACGCCGACTGGACAGTTACTGTGACTGAGCTCTATAAATAGAGACCTCCGGTCACAGGAGACGGGGGTCGAAAAGGGATCAAGATCAGAGATCGAATCAAAAGAGAGAGAGAGAGAGAGCATAGACAGAGAGTGTTGATTGACAACTTTGACAACGAGAATTCAATCCCACTTGCAACCTTTGAAGCTTCTTCTTCTACAACACTTCTTCATCATCGTGTGGTCCAAGGGACAAAGTGATCGACCGCATATCAGACTCCTATAGCAATTTTTTTTAGAATTATTTTTATTGTACTTAACATCCTCGTATAGGATTAATTGTACTACTTTTTTTATTGTTTGTAAACAAAGAAAGGTTTCGTATAAACCTAGTTTTATTTTTTTATTTATCATCAAACACAAGATGGCGACTCTGCTGGAGACTACTTTCTCATCTGACGAGAAAGCCATTGCTCAACACAATGCTATATCCGTCGGATCGACGAAGAAGACGTTGGTCGTCCAATTCGACCAATCTGCTTATGAAGACATGCTTCACGCAGGGGGTAGCTCCCATTCCCTCTCTGTCCAGGACAACATGAAGCTGCGTAAAGTGTGGATGTCCCAGACATCCTCTACCCTTCCTACAAGCTCTCCTCATCTGATCAACAAGGTTGTGACAACACAACCTATACGCCTTGCGCGTAAAAATCTGTCTCCCGTCTGTGACGTAGCAGACAAAACTTCTGGCAATGCCCCAGTGCCAATCCAGAAGTCTAGAACGCACCTTGCGCGTAAAACTTCGTCTCCCGTCTGTGACGTGGCAGACAAAACTTCTGGCAATGCCCCAGTGCTAATCCAGAAGTCTAACACGCGCTCTGCGCGTAAAACTTTGTCTCCCGTTTGTGACGTAGCAGACAAAAGTCCTAGCAAGGCCTCAGTGCCCGTACAGAAATTTCAAACGCGCCCTGCACGTAAAAATATATCTTCTGTCTGTGATGAGGCAGATGGACCCTTGGATCACATCAAGGGAAAACGAGTGGCGAATCCCCCAACCTCTAGGCTTGTACGCCCCCAAGAGAAGAAGTTGCCTACTCTTCAGATTACGCGGGACATTGGAGGCCGTTTGAGGACTTTCCCTATTTTATGCGAACCTGGACAACACTGCAAATTACGCCAGGAAAAATCTGTCCGCGTAAAGAAGACCCGCTTTACGAGAAAATACGCTCCTCAGACGGATGATGGATCGTATGCTACTCACATGGGCGAACTGCTGTATATTTATGGCAGAGAAAGGGTCATGGTTCCCAATCTCCAAGTCCCTACTGATGTAAAAAGACATAATAAGCCCTCTTCTTCTGTTAATCTCTCTGATTTGCGTAATTTCTTGATCCAGAAACGCAAAGACAGGGGATCTTCTAATATGTCTATTACATCCCCTAGGGAGCATTGTTGTAATAGTCATAAGGTTGTAATTAACTACTGCTGTTCTAAGGCAAAACGGTCAGTTTTCGACCGGTTGAACTACTCTTTGTCCTTACAGGAAGAAGAACCGACATTCGCGTCAGTAAACATGGCTTCGCACATTCCTAGAGGAAGGTCAAGTTCAAGACGTTATCCCTCTAGAACTCCAAGCCAAAGGAGATTTGACAGACTCCTTGAGAATATTGAAGCAGGTGTTTTTCGAAACACCCACTCGAGGTCACGACAATCGGCTTCATATTCTTCTGATTTCGACGATGGGGGTCGCCAGCTTTCTGAATCTGATGCTGAAAGTATAGACTCGATCTCTACAGAGATCTATACTAATCCCTCGGTGACATCCAGAGAAATGGGAGTTTATATCGTTGGAGATGAACATGAAAAAGCTTCCCCATCAGGAAGTACTGAATAACGCATTGCTGTATTGGAAGCATCGCTTAAAGAGATGCATACCATGATGGAGAGTATGCACCAAATGATGGTGACTCAATAAACAGCTGCGGTAGCTCAAGCACCTGTTCCTCTGACTCAACTACGTGTGGGGGTAGATATACCACACATCTTGTAACTTCAAACAACTCTGAGTCAAGTGAGGAGACCATATCCTCTTCTCAGGAGGGTTTGTTGTCCCCCGATTCATATGATAAACTCGAACGGATATTATCAGTAAATACGGTGTTGACAGATTCTCTCGAAGCAGAGAAACAAGAATCTGAACCATTTGAAAATGAATCCTGGGCACAGCAAATGGATACACAATGGGAACTCTGGTTCGAGCAAAAAGAACCACCCACTGAAGATAAAGTTATCCAAGTCAATGTTGGGGATGAATTTTTACCAAAGTCGATATTTATCAGCAATAATCTTTCCGAAGAAGAAAGAGAAGAAATGATCTAGCTGATAAAAGAATATATCGATATCTTTGCTTGGAATTATGATGATATGCCAGGTCTTGATTCAAAAGTGGCTACCCATAAACTCAACATATTGTCCAATTCAAAGCCTGTAAAGCAACACCAACGCTGGTTCCGCCCGAATATGATGGATGCCATTGAAGCTGAAATCAAGAAGCTAATAGCCTGTGGGTTCATCCAGGAAGAACAACATCCTGATTGGGTCGCTAATGTTGTCCCGGTTATGAAGAAAAATGGGAAAGTGCATGTTTACATCGACTTCCGAGATCTAAATGCAGCCTGCCCTAAATATGAGTTCCCTCTTCCTATTACAGACGTCATGATCGATAATACGTGCAATTTTGAGCGCATGTCTTTTATGGACAAATTTTCAAGATATAATCAAATTAAGATGAATCCTGAAGATGAAAAGCATACTGCTTTTCGTACACCACTTGGGGTATATTGCTATACGGTTATGCCTTTTGGATTAAAAAATGCCGGTGCTACGTATCAACGAGCTATGAGTAACATATTCCATGAGCATCTGCACAAAATAGTAGAATATTACGTGGACGATATAGCTGTCAAAAGTCGCCTCAAGGATAATCACATCCAAGACTTGAAGACAGTATTCGAGTTGATGCGCCAACATCAACTCAAAATGAACCCCACAAAGTCCTTTCTTAGTGTATCCAGTGGCAAATTTCTAGGATTTGTCATTACCGCTAAAGGCATTCAAGTTAACCCTGATAAAGTAAAAGCTATCCTAGAAATACGACCTCTCCGTAATCTGAGAGAACTCAGGGGATTTCAAGGTCGTCTAGCTTACATCAGGAGATTCATATCCAACCTCTCCGAAAGATATCAACCTTTTTCTCGTCTAATGAAGAAAGGTGTGTCATTCGTATGGGACGAAGCCTGTCAGCAAGTGTTTAATGATATCAAACGCTATCTTACTAATCCGCCAGTTCTGGTGCCTCCCGTCATAGGAAGACCATTTTTGCTGTATGTTCGAGCAATGGATCATTCTTTAGGGGCTCTTCTCGCACAGAAGAACAATGAGGGTCATGAACAGGCTATCTACTATTTAAGCAGGATAATGGTCGGAGCTGAACACAGATACAATCCAGTAGAAAAAAGAATGCTTGGCCCTAATGTTTGCCATTCAGAAGATGCGACATTACATGACAGGTCAAACTATTTATATCATCTCCAGAATCAATCCTCTTCGGGTATTGATGAATAAGCCGAAGTGTTCTTAATTCCCGACTCGCGACTTGGACAATGCTACTGACACCGTATGATATGGTGTACGTCCCTCAGAAGTCCATAAAAGGTCAAGACTTGGCTGATTTCTTAGCTGCCCATCCAATTCCGAAAACCTCCAAATTATATGAGAACATTCCCGACGAAGTTGCAGAATGTAATTCGGCAATGGAAGGTGATATATGGCAACTATTCTTTGATGGTGCTTCTAGAACTGGTCCCAAGGGAAACATGGTTTCAGGAGTAGGAATTATCCTGGTGACTCCTGATAAACTCGTCATTTATCGAGCATATTCTCTTAGTGAACCTTGCTCTAATAATGTGACAGAGTATAACGCTCTACTAACCGGGCTTCAAGTCCCGAAGGAATTGGATGTTGAATATCTAGAAGCTTTTGGTGATTCTCAGCTGATCGTCAATCAGGTCAGAGAAATATATGAAGTCCGCAATCCAGACCTCATTCCTTATCACCAAACAACGATCGAGATAGCCATGTCTTTTAAAGGATTCTTCTTAGAGCATGTTCCTCGATCTCAAAATTTGGAAGCTGATGCTCTGGCCAGCCTAGCTACAGATCTAGCTATTCCTATAAGAAGGCAGAATTCGGTGATCCTTCTTAACAGAGATTTATTCTGTGTAAAAAATAATTTTCACATAAAACGCAGCTACGCTATAAACACGGCTCCTCCTAAGAGAGATTGGAGAAGTCCCTTTATAGACTTCGCGTCATACGGAATCTTACCAGAAGATCCTAAAGAAGCAGTATCTATCAAGAGACGATCATTACGTTTCTATTTTGATATTCTTTCACAAAGTCTATATCGCCGAACATACGATGGACTATTGTTACGATGTCTCTCTGATGATGATGCAAAGCGGGTTATCCGAGAAGCTCATGACGGTGTATGTGGAGCACATCAACCCGGTCCTAAGTTACAGGATCGTATCAGGAGGATGGGCTACTACTGGCCTACTATGATTGCAGATGCCGTAAAATATGCAAGACAATGCAAAGCCTGTCAGGTTCATGTAGATTTTATACATCAGCCTTCTGAGTATTTACATCCTACCATTGCATCATGGCCCTTTGAAGCATGGGGTATGGATATCATTGGTCCTATTCATCCTTCGTCTTCTAGAGCACATCGGTTCATATTGGCTATCACTGACTATTTCTCCAAATGGACGGAGGCGATCCCTCTTGCTGAGGTAAAGATGTCCAACGTGATCAACTTTATTAAGCACCATATAATTTATTGCTTCGGGATACCTCGAACGATAATCCATGACAATGGGCCTCAATTCATCAATCAAGCATTTCACCGATTTTACGATAAGAATCAGATACAAAATATGGCCTCGACGGCTTACAATCCTGCTGCTAATGGTTTGGCGAAAGCCTTCAACAAAACCATCATCAAACTCTTGAAGAAGTTTGTCTCTTCAAACAAAAGAGAATGGAACGAGAAGTTGGAAGAATATCTGTGGGCATACCGCACAACGGTACGAATGCCAACGGGTTGTACCCCATTTTTGTTAGTTTACGGGTGTGAAGCAGTTCTCCCCATTGAAGTTCCAATTCCATTACTCAGGATAGCAGTGGCTAATGAGCTGACTCAGGAAAATAATGATCGTTTAAGACTTCAAGATCTAGAAGGATTAGACGAGAAACGCCTTCAAGCTCAACAGCGCATTGAGTTCTACCAGGCACGCATTTCCAGAGATTTTAATCAAAAAGTGAAGGAAAGAGTGTTCAAAGTTGGCGAGCTAGTTCTAGCTGTGAAGAGGCCAATGATCATTGCACACAAAAGTAAGGGCAAGTTCCAGCCCAAATGGGAGGGCCCTTATGTGATTGAAACCACATTTTCAAATGGCGCTTACAGATTAGCCAAGCCTAATAAAAATTTGATAATGGCTCCTATCAACGACAAATTCCTGAAGAAGTACTATGCATGATCTCCTTTGCTCAAAGGGGTATGGTAAAAATTTCATTCTGATGATACTACATACAAAGATTAGTTGGATCATATTCTATCATGTTCTTGTGACCTATGAATAGATATGTTTAACTAATTTGGAACTTCAAAACCTATCACGTCCATATTACCTCTGATAGTGTTTTGTATACAAATTTAGTTGGAGCATATTCTATCATGTCCATATAACCTCTGAATAGATATATCCAGCTGAAACTTATCGAAAATATATCATGTCCATATTACCTCTGATATCATTTTTATCACAGCCTATCATTTATATTCTAAAATGATGGGTCCATAAAATTAGAAGAAATATCTTTATTATCTCTGGAAATAGCAAATTACAGAAGAAGCAAAAAGGTACATCATTGGGGAGGAGCAGTTAAATCGTGAATCTGTTGCGCCAAAGCAGCCATCCTCTCATTCCTGGAGTTCAAAATGTTAGTGCGAGCCCGTTCCAGCCTTGCCTCATCATTGCTTAAGTGAGATAGTTCGGACAGAGAATCAATAAAACTTGCGTGGATGACACCCGCATGTGCCAAGTTCTGCTGAGCTGTCTCCACTTGGCGCTTAAATATATCATGAGCTACCGATGCCTGGAGAAGCCTCTCCCTTGTCTAAGAAAGTTCAACTTCCAATTCTTGAACCCTTGCTTCATATCCCTCATATTCGGCATGGTACTGAGTTAGCTGAGGAATGCTCTCCACTAATACTGCCTGCTCTTTCTCCATCTCTTGTTGTTGTTCCTGGATGGATTTGTTTAAAGATTCAATCTGCTGAGCAAGTTCCGTAGTTAGAGAGTCATACTCAGCTTGAACCAGGTCTGCCTCGGGATAGTTGCAAATATTCGTTAATGGGTTATTCTAAACCATTAACTATTTACTCTAGCGCATCAGCTCTTTCAGCGTCATTGAAATTTCTAATTGGCGCTATAGTGAGCTGGGAGGATGTCTTCAGAGCATCAAAGCTTAGATTCTTCTCCAGCACCATGGATATTAATTCTTTCAAAGTGCGGTAGAATATGCTAGTATATTGTTCAACTAGCGTAGCAAAGATCGAATATACGCTGGGAGTGCCCGCAATATCGGCAAATCTCCTATCCGGAAGGACTACAAAGGATATTGCCACAGTCGTTGCTTCAACAGATGGCACGACAAAAGAAGGCACACCAATAACAGTTGAAGTTGCTGGCATACTCAACGAAGGAGGCACAGTCGAGATGATGGGTTCATCCTCCTCTGATGTTATTTGAACTGCCACTGGTGGGATGGCACCCGAGAATGTTGCGGATGAAAGATCGACAGCTTTAAAGCATGCTTCTTCGACGTCGGGCACCGCCATTTCATTAGCTAGATCCGTAACAAAGTCAGAAGTTGTGTCAACTCCGCCCTCCACAGAGATGTCTTCGCCTAAAAATTAGATAAGAGAAAGTTAATATCAATTTAATGTTAATTTTCCTGAAGAAAGCATGAAGACAATATTTACCCATGGCCGATGGTATGTATGTTACGGCTGCAGCTTGTATAGCTAAATCATTTCTTAATGATGCTAAGCATGCTGTCATACCTGGAGAAGAGGGTACACCAACTGACGTTTGAAGGTAGTCATCCCAGTCGTCACCCAGATCCACTCGAGGCTCATCGGGTGGAATCTCGCTCGAGATACTTACAGACGAAGGAGGGGCTAGCCCCATTTGTCTGGATAAAGGTATATTGATTCTTATTATGCTCAGCCTCGAAGGCAATCTCGAAGCACTACCAGTAACGGTGGTAGCGGTAGCAATCGCGAGCAAAGAATCTCCAGCACTGTCAGCTGGAACTGTAGAGATTCCCTCTCTAAAAGGCGAAGGACACCTGATCAAAGAATCGTCCCTAACAGGGGAAACAATAGGCTCACCCCTAGAGGCCCCTTTGGTGGAAGTCCTTTTAGGACCTCCGGTAGTCAGCTTCTTCTTGCGGGGGGAAGGCTCTTTCAGAGTGAAAGCCTTTCGTTTATTGGAGATTATGAGAGGCTCTGCTGGCGGAACTATTATGCCTCTCGGTACAATCAACAAATAGTCGTCTATACCGGTGGTTTCATCACCTTCATCCGAGGAAACAGACGGTATCTCCTCCCTTCCAGTGGACCTATGGGAGGGCATCTTGAAAGTTCTATGTACATCAAAATCACGATGGAAGGTATTGATGGACGCATAAAACTGCGCGTACGAATGGAGAATGCACAACTCCATGGAGAGAGAAGTCGCAGGCACAACAAAGGTTGCTCCGGTATAACCCATGATGAAATACCGCCATCCTCTAGCTCCATCAATAAGTCCGCCTTTGAACTTGAAGCTGGTATTGGGATTCCCCACGTGCAACTGATCATACCCAAATTGCCTAGAGAAACGGCTAGGCAGATAAGGCTCCAAGTAGCAGTGGTCCTCACTTCTGTACAGTAGATGGGAATGTCTAATGCAGACCAACCAGTTAAAGGCTTCAGGAGAAAGAATAGTCTTCCCCTGACTTGCATCCTGAAGTTTCGTCCCCTGTTGATTGATATGTACGGGGGGGACAATGCAGAAGAACTTCCAACTATGGGCAAAATTTAGTGCTAGCCGACAGTCTATGACGCTAGTCATATTCCAAAAAGAATTCCTGTAATTCAACAGAAAGTTATTGCCCGAACCACCGGCAGATCCGGGAGACATCACTCTGGTTTTGTGAAGGATTAACCATCCCATCAGATATAGGAATGGTAATTCCACTCTGGGATATCCTTCACGCTGTGTATCATCAGCCAACAGTCCTTCAGTAATGGCCCTCAGGCCAGCTTGAATCCTGCACACCATGGCAGGGAGCAGGCCTAATCTTGCTCCAAACACCAAACGCACTGCGGGCCATAAGGTGTTGCGATTAATGCGATCCGCAGACGCGATGCCAGGAACCACCCATCGGTGTAGCCAGATAGAAAGGAAGCCAGTCAGTTGAGCTTCCCTTGACAGAGGCTTGCGATAATGCCTCATGTAACTGTAGGCTTTAGTGCCTGCAGGATAACCCCCTACCTCCTCAGCGATAACCCAATCTGAAGCCCCAGCATCTTCAATGAGATCATCGACTGTGTTGGCACTAAGCATACTCAGCAGGTTCAAAGGCTTATCTCTACTATCTACAACCTTGTCCTGCTTGGCATTACTGGCCTGATGGAAGAAGAGGTAGGATACCTATTTGTTGATATGGGCCAAATCAGAGGGCTCTTTATAGAACGTGGTACATACAAGATAGTGACTCATATGCTCCTGGTACACTGCCACTGTCCGAGGGTTTGTATCCCTCAGCTCCTAGTTTGTGGGAACATACTCTTCATAAGGAGTGTCTCCCATTGGCAGCTTTGAGATATCTGCCATCTCATGAAGGGCTAAGCCCAACTCACCTAGCGGAGTGGAGAAAGTCCCAGTGAGCGAATTATATCGCTCCATCAAAGCTAAGAACAAGTTGGAGTTGAGAGGCAACCCAACACTAGTGGCACTCACAGCCGCAAATAAACCAATACTTTCCAGCTCCGTCTGGAAGTGCTTCAGGGCCAAGGTAGTTAAACTGGCCCATCGAAGATTCTGGGGTCTAAGCCATCCACTGGTACGAGGGTTAACCTTAGGGTATACTCCTTCCTGCCCCATAAAGTCATTACAGAAAGTCGATATTTGAATCGGTTAGATCAGTGAAGTATCTTCACTCGGGATGCTGCCCGGCAGTAGTCCTCTGAAAGGCATAACAGGGCCTGAAGGACTGCTCACAAAGGCTCCTCGGTTCAATCCTTTCTTATAAAAGATCTTCCCCAACTGACAGTAAAGATCGAAAGTCAGAGTCCACATTATCTTCCTAGGATGGGTGGCATGGAAGAAAGCTGAGATAGGGTAATCTCTAGGCATCCTTGGCAGATACATGAACGTGCCCTCAGTAGAAAACACCCAATCTTCCTTCTTGGGCTTAGTTTGGAATTGTTTATCGATAACATCCCCAAATAAGAAACCTGGTTTCTTATATTCAGTACCATCTATATATGTCAGTCCCCACTGATCATACTCTGCAACATTCGTTCTCCTTGGGATGAGATCAGAGTTCCCCTTTCTTGAGGATACTCGGTTCCAGAGATGGGAATGTCACATGGGACAAGTCCTCCAGATAATTGGAATTCATCATCCCAGCAGCAGAGTCCATCACTTCAGCCAAATGAGGGATCTGTAGGTCCACTGCAAAAAACAAGAAAACAAGTCAGTTTTACGCTAGACGCTACACTCTTGCAGTATACGCCAAGGCCTAACAGTCTGAGCTTTTTATGCCAGGCTGCAAAAAATTGAGTCTTACGCTGGAATCTATTTCCAGTGCATAAAACTCAAGATCTAACAGTCTGAGCCTTTACGTCATACTGTCAAAATTTGAGTTTTTACGCTGGAATTTACATCCAGCGCGTAAAACTCAAAATTTGCAGTATACACCAAATTTTGACGGTCTGAGTTTTTACGACAGACTACGAAAATATGGAGTTTTTACGCTGACATATTAGAAATATGGGCGTATTGTTGCGCATATACATACAACGTGTGCGGAAGGTTCTCTATTCCTCTCGAAGTCTTTACCTGTGATGCCCGGAGCGCAGCTCGACTATGGAGCACTTCGTTTAGAACGGGGCTCGCTCAGCCTAATGGGGGTTGCTCGTGCTTGAGCAGAGGAGCGAGATGAGGAAGCGACTTTCTTTCCCTTAGAGTTCTCAGAGTTCAGAACTTCGTTCAGAACGGAGGCCTGTTTTGGTGCAATGGTGAAACTCAGAGTTCTCAAAAAAGAGACGAAGATAAATAGTTCTCAGAAAGAAAGGATTTTGCAGAAACAGATGAAGGGTTTTTCTCAAGACCTTGGTCTATTTATAGAGTTTAGATAAACTCTTCGAATTTCTAACCAAATCCGATTTTTAATAGTCGGTTATGATTTGGGACCACGTCTGCCTATCATTTGAAAAGAAAGACGGACAGTCATGCTGCATAACGGATCCAAATTTTACGCGCAGAGCAAGGATCCATGGTTTTACGCTAAGAAGCTACAGACCTATGATTTTACGCTCAGGAGCTTTTACGCTCAGAAGCTACAGATCTATGATCTTATGCTCATAAGATTTTATGCTCAGAAGCTATAGATCTACGATTTTACGCTCAAATATATGGTTTTACGCTCAGAAGCTACAGATCTACGATTTTACGCTCAGAAGCTACAGATCTACGATTTTACGCTAAGAAGCTACAAATCTACGATTTTACGCTCAGAAGCTACAGATCTATGGTTTTACGCTCAGAAGCTATAGATCTACGATTTTACGCTCAGAAGCTACAGATGCTACGGATCTATGACTTTCTGCATATCTTAAAATTACACAGGACAGAATACGCGTATATCTTGACAAATTGGGTCTTATACTCGAGAAAGCCAATTACAAGGGTTTACGCAGAAAATGCTCCTTTTTGGCTACGAAACATTCCAAGTGCCTGAAACACCTAGATGTCAGCATTGAAGATGGCTCTTCTTCTTGGGCCATTGGAAGTTCATTCCAAGTCTAGCCAGAATCCTTTACATCTAAGTTCAAGTATGGCCTGTTCGACAGACATTTCTTGCCCTGTTTCGAGGAATTTTCGGGAAGCAATTCTTGAAGATGATGTTTTGAACAGAAACTCTTCGTATTAGAGAAGTGACAGTTCAGAATTCTATGTGACTCCTCGTCCAAAAATAGCATGATAGTTGGATCTTCAAGATAACTTAATGCTAAAGAGCTTTTTACGCATCTTCCGTTATGCGTAAAAGTCGGGACGTGACCGGATAAGTGTTTATCAGAGTCAGTGCAAAGAATTACTCAGACGTGTCGAAGCTGCACATTATCAGACTTTCTCACAGCAAATATGGCAAATCAATGATGCATAAAAGAAGACAAGTTTATTAATCATGATTACATATGATGAAAATCTGTTTTACAAAGGATTTTTCATTAATATTCAAGATCATGATTACATATAATGGAAATCCATTTTACAAAAGATTTTTCATTAATATTCAAGATCACGATGGGAATATATTGCGCAAGGTTCTTATTTGATGGAGATCTTTTTCTTCTTCTACGGCACTTCATCGACTTCTTCGGCCGATGAACAAGAAAATGATCAATGGCGGGAGGATACAGAACTGGGCCTGTATAAATTATTCAAGCCCACCCTCCATACGCCATGGCAGCCATGCTCAAGAATTGTGTTAGGGATTCAGACCCAACACAATACTGGAAGACACGACCAAGCTGCCCACCTGCGTCCAGCTTCATAATAGAGGAAAATACAACTAACAAGCTGTGTGGTCCGATGAGACCCTTCCTCTCTCTTGGACGAATTACCATATAAAAATGCTGATTATTCCGAGCAAAGGAAGCTATGATATCCTTCCATGATCCATCGTTGCAGAGGATATTTGCTCGAAGATGCCTCTTTTTACGGCTTCTTACATATTGGAAGAGCATGATTTTCTTCTTCCTCAGGTCAGCCCGATGGATCTCGGCAACCATCTTTTTATTGAAGAAAGTATAGAAAACAGGTTCACTCGCTTGCCTTTATATCGGCAGAAGAGAACATACCAAATCCTAACAACTTCCTAAATATCTCTAAAAAATCAGCCTCGTAGAACGAGTCAAATTTGACCCTTTCATCCTTCATTTAAAGTATTTTAAATTACGAGGAATTTGAAAACTTTGAAGGGGGTCTTGTAGAAGCATAAAAAATACGGTGGAGAATTATACGCATAAAACCCCCAACATACATGAAGCCCGTGTAAAAATAGAGCTTCAGCACTGTGTGACGTAAAATATGACTTCAGAGATGTCCGCGTAAAGCAGCACTTCAAGGCTGTTTAGGCATAAAAGGTTGCTACACCTCCCTACGACGTAAAATATGTCTGCTTTTAATACAGTGCAAAATTGTACGAGGAACTCTTCGTATTCCTCGAATGAACCTGTCAGACAAAATAGTGAACCTGACTCCTGACAAAGAGTACTGCACGACGATCGAGAGGACGATTGTAATAATGATTCTGCACAGAGGCCCAGGCTGTCGTTTAGTGACAAATCCTTGATACAAGTCATTTTTACGCATTCAAGGAATACGCTGCCTATTCTACATGGGCAGAAGTGAGTCCTTACGCTCAATATGAGACAAAATCAGACGCCACATCAAAAGCTGTCTCTCGTACAGAGCTCGAGGCATATCTCTGCATTTAATGCACGAGATGGAGGCAGATCTCTGCATTTAATGCACGAGATTTGGTTCTATTTTTAATGACTGGGAGAGCTAAAACTATGACTAATACACTCACATCACCATCCTTGCGTTTTACGCCAACCAGGCTATTTTTAACTATAGGAGTACGTCGTATACTATCTCCTCGAAATATGCCAAATCAGGCTATATTTGCAAAGGTACGTGATAAGGCTATTTAGCCCAGAATATGCTCAAGACCTCAGTCAGGAAAGATAATTGGCTAGTTTTACACTGGTTATCTATTATTCAAGCAGTATCAAGCTTTTACGCCAACAAGACGCTATTTGGCTTTTAAGCCAACAAGACAGCTATTTGGCTTTTACGCTAACAAGACAGCTATTTGGCTTTTACGCCAACAAGACAGCTATTTGGCTTTTACGCCAACAAGACAGTTATTTGGCTTTTATGCCAACCATCTTTACGCAAGGAGCAGTTACCTACGTGGCTTGCATGCCGTGATCTTCGAGGAGCGGTTATACGCGTTACCTCATAATGGGACACGCGTCATACACGGATTCAGGAGATCATTCAGACGTGGGTAGCAGTTATTATAACCGCCGCGTAAAGAGTGCCACTCTCTTCACAGTTTGGTTCTACGCCGACTGGACAGTTACTGTGACTGAGCTCTATAAATAGAGACCTCCGGTCACAAGAGACGGGGGTCGAAAAGGGATCAAGATCAGATATCGAATCAAAAGAGAGAGAGAGAGCATAGACAGAGAGTGTCGATTGACAACTTCGACAACGAGAATTCAATCCCACTTGCAACCTTTGAAGCTTCTTCTTCTTCTACAATACTTTTTCATCATCGTGTGGTCCAAGGGACAAAGTGATCGCCGCAGATCAAACTCCTATAGCAATTTTTCCCCAAAATTTTTTTATTGTACTTATCCTCATATAGGATTAATTGTACTACTTTTTTTTTCTTGTTTGTAAACAAAGTAAGGGTTTCGTATAAACCTAGTTTTATTTTTTTGTTTATCATCAAACACAAGATGGCGACTCTGCTGGGGACTACTTTCTTATCTTACGAGAAACCCATTGCTCAACACGATGCTGTATCCGTCGGATCGATAAAGAAGACGTTGGTCGTCCAATTCGACCAATCTGCTTATGAAGACATGCTTCGCGCAGGGGGTAGCTCTCATTCCCTCTCTGTCCACGACAACAGGAAGCTGCGTAAAGTATGGATGCCCCAGACATCCTCTACCCTTCCTGCAAGCTCTCCTCCTCTGATCAACAAGGTTGTGACAACACAACCTATACGCCTTGCGCGTAAAAATCTGTCTCCCGTCTGTGACGTGGCAGACAAAACTTATGGCAATGCCTCAGTGCCAATCCAGAAGTCTAGAACGCGCCTTGCACGTAAAACTTCGTCTCCCGTCTGTTACGTGGCAGACAAAACTTCTGGCAATGCCCCAGTGCTAATCCAGAAGTCTAATGTCACGACCCGCACCCGGTTTAGGGGCACGAGTGCGTGGGTACGTCCAGCTTACGCTGCAGCATCGACGGTAGAACGCTGTCAAGGTCTTGGTAATATCTAGCCAATCTCCCACAAGCATCAAATCTCCATAAGGAGGCACAGATGACACAATAAAATGGACACATACTCAATCACAGGATTACAGCACGATAAGATATCGAACAAAAATTAAATACAACACAAGTCAAAAAGTAATAACTTAACTCAACAATTATTCAAGTCTCAATAAAAAATACCGGAGACAAATCCGGTACCAAATAGTCTACTAAAAGAACTAACTAGAAGATTGGTGATTCCGGCTAGACCTCCCGGAATCACAACTAAACTACCAAGTCTGCAGCTACTCACCATTTGGTCCATAAAGTGTCGGACCGCGGTCCTCTAAGGCATAGTCTGGAAAAATATTTCCAGTCAGGAAGGAGCAAAGTACAATCTCAAATAACAGTTCCATTTAATTGATAAGGACTATAAAGCAATAAACATGTGATGCTAGCTACTGAGAAAACAGTAAAATAAATGCAATGGTAATTAAAGAGAGACAGACAATATAAAGAGACAGGCAATAGGCAATATGATACAGTCAGTACATGTATGAAAATGAAAAAAACAAGGAGCAGTATCATATACGGGTGATGTAGTATATGATTTAAAATAGGGAAACTGTAATCTATTCTAAGTGTTTGAAATAGTAGTTTCAAAATATGATCGGCTTGGGAACATGTACGATAGCTACAGGGCCTGGCTAATCATGGGTGAAGAGCATGATTAACACTTACATTGTTCTACACTACAATAAGAGGTTATGATCACATTTCTTACTAACTACTTCCCCGCCCCCAACTAGTACTGTGGATCCAACCATGACACGTCACGATACACGAGCAAGTCCAATCTATCATGTACGATGTCTAATATACATGTCGTGTACAATGTCAAATGATAATCAAGGTAACATCTCATGACTGCAGATCCAAGCTATACTAGTCCGTGTAGCACAGTGTCAAGGATTCAGATATAACATTTCATGATTATTTAATTTATAGAAATTATCAAGGAATTGGAAATTATCAGAGAATGTACTTGCCTTCGGTCCTTAGCTGATAATTATTGGTGTCCTGTTCCAGAATATCCCTTGGACGAAGCAACAGTCCTATAAACATATCACAAACACTTGCATCAGGTGCTACCCTAACACACAGTCAAAACACTGGCCTCAGGGCCATGCCAGGCAGGGCACTAGTCAACTAGGGTCATCTAGTAGGGATACGTAAAACACATTACACTTATTAATACTTACAATATTTATTCATGCACCAATTTAAATGTATTTACAATATATATATATATATATATATATATGCCTTTTAAATGCATATTTTATTTATACTAGTTGAACATTATATATGTATACTCATATATATGCCAAAAATATATTTTAGAATATATACATATATTGTCAACATTATCATTTAAATATACTAGTACTAATACACCAAATTAAATTTATACTAGCATATACTTTTTATTAAATAGATATTATATAAAAATAAACCAACATATATACATATATACAAACCCATTAGAAATATTGAGAATATATTAAGTATACAAAATATGCATATATACATATACCAAATTAATTATATATACTATATATACGTATTTACATGTATATCAGTTATTAAATATACAATACGTATATACATATTAACACTATATGACACATAATTAAAATACATACATATACTATTAAATACATATACATTATACTAATATACATACTATACTTATTTAAAAATAAATAATATACATATTCATGTTTTAAATACATACATTACATTATACTAAGGTATATATATATACTATACTTATACAATTTAATATTAATAAAATAATACTATACACACATGTATATAGTATTAGTTAAATAAATACTATACATATACCTACACATTAATATATATATAAATACATATACACATTGCATTCATATACTAAATATATATATATATATATATATATATATATATATATATATATATACATATATATATACATACACAGGAAGAAAGAAGAAGGAAGAAGGAAGATGAGAAGGAGACTTACAGTGGTGGGTCGGCCGGAGTACAGCCGGAGTACAGGGAGTAGGAGTCGCCGGAGTAAACAGGAAGTCGGGGGTGAGCAGTCAGAGTCTGAGGACTGTTCGGCGGAGGGAGGAGAGTAGAGGCGGAGGGAGGAGAGTAGAGGCGGAGGGAGGAGCTCGCAGCGGGGAGATGCGGGTCGGCCTGGCCGGGTGGCCGGAGCACGGGGATGAAGGGGATGGGAGGAGTTGATGATGGTGGTGGTGGGAGTGGCGAATGCAGTCGGAGGTGGTGGTAGTGGCAGCCGGAGCGGGAAGCTGTCCGAACAGCAGCAGCCGGCGGGTCTGGGCTCGGCTGGGCCGCTCGCCGGAGTGCACAGAGGGCCGCCGGGGTAGAGGTGAAGGGGTAGGTGAACAGTGTTCCCCCCCTTCCAATTTAAATTTGAAATTAATGAAGAAAGGAAGAAGAAGAAAAGAAAGAGAAGAAGAGAAAAAGAAAGGAAGAAGGAGAAGAGGATTTGATCATACGTTGGAGAGAAATGTGGGTGCTTGGGGAGGTGTGCTACCTAGGTTTTCTAGGGATTAGGGTTTGATGGGACATTAAATAGGGAGGGGTGAGATGTGGATGAAGGGTGGTGATGGTCCAATTTCAAATGAGTGGCTAGGATTGTTCATGAAGGAAATTGTTTTCATGCAAAGTTGAGTGGGGAAAAATGCAATTTGGTCCACAAATAAATAACCTTTCCATTTGGTCTTGGCCAATGGGGTGATGACACCTACAATTGAATAATTGCAACTTGGCTCCTTAAATTCGGGAAATTGCACAAACACATAAAATGACACAAAATTTATGGAGAAAAATGTGTTTAGTAATTTACATGGTGAGAGGGTGTTGTGCGTTAGGCACGGGTTTAATTAATCGGGTACTGGAATTAAATTAGAATTTACGAAATCAGTCAAAATGTTATCCTCAATTTAATTAGAATAAAATGCAAGTTGTGTTCTAAAATTAATTAGGAGTACATGGGCCTAAATCAGGTCAGGTCATCAATACCAATAATGAAGAAGACTCAGAACAGAATATTACCCTAATTTGGGCCGCACGAAAAATAGGTCAAGATTGCCTCCAATTTCGATTGGAACGCACAACGATAAAAAAAATAGGAATTTATTAAGTAACGTCCGCGACGATTTTTGTGCGGCTAGAAATAATGCGCAGAGAGCATAATCATGAGTTGCAAAAATAGCAGAATGGAAGGCGGACATGTCTAGGGCAAGATTGTAAAATTTGTTGGAAGACAAAAGTTAGGGTAACGCTCCAAATATCGAAGCAAAGACAGGGCGCAATAATTAAATAAAATACGGTAATTAATTACACACTCCAAGAATTAAATTCTAACTAAATAATTAAATACAAAAATTCCATAATTTCGACAGGTGTTCATTTACTAGGCTTCTAGGTCAAGTCTATTAGCTTAAAAATAAATAAACACTGCATATAATACTATATTTAATTACACATCACATAATTATTTAAATTAAATATACTATCATGCAATTATTTAATTGTAACTACAATAATATTAAATATTATAAAAAATCAAAAATACCCCTGTTTCCGGAACGTGGTAGTGACAAGTCTACCCTCCTTAAAAGAATTTCGTCCTCGAATTTCAAAATCCTCTAAGTAACGTTTATTCATACACATTACTATTTTTCCTTAAAGTTTAAATTCATCATCCATGAGATTAGGTAATTATCCACAATGTCCTTTCACGATTTTTCAAAAATTCTGAAATTATTTGTATTCCTAAAAAAAATCCTCGAAATAGAATCAAAGTCCATTTTTATCAAAATTTTCCTTGAAAGTTTTAGTTAATAATTCAATACTCGAAATTTAACATTCACTCCTCTAATTTGATTTTTATCAATGCACATATATATAATTTAAATCTCGTCCCAAATTTGAATTCAAATATTAATCCATCAAAAAATTTTATTCCTCGATTTTCTCTCCTCAAAATACTCAAAAATGCGATACTTAAGGATTCTCTAATTGCAACATCCAAATATAAAATTCTAAAATTCATAACTTGCAATCAAATAAATATATTGATAATCTCCCAAAATTTCCAAATTTTATAACCAATTTAATCATGTCATAATCTTCCTGGAATTAATAAATCATAAATTCTGCCATGTTAAATTCTTAGCCCTTTATTTAAATCAATGGTTATCCTCGAATTTTAATCATCTTGTCTCTCTTGTCAAGTCATAACTCCTTCAGAAATCTTCGTCATGGTCAAACCCCAATAATCATGGTCTAAAAAACCTTCCTACATTTATACAACATACAATCTAAGGAGAAAATGTACGGTCATGGTGTCTTTTGTCATGGTATTGCAGTCTCTGTAGCAGGGTGTACTACTAAATACATTATAACAAGAAAATCATGCATACAACTTGTACTAAGGAATCAATCAATCAATCAAGTAGAAAGGGACAAAAGGAAGGAAGGAACAGAACCTGCTAACACATTACATGTAGTATCGGTCTCCTTGACCGTCATCGCAAATGCCCCGCCCTGCTGGGGTGGTTCCCTTCGCGGTGCTGAGCATTATACGGTTCCACAGGTAGCCTAACTGGATCTCTATAATCTGAAGCTGTGCGCTGGCCGGGAAGATAAGGGGCTAGAAGACAATCCTTTACTCGATGTTCCGCAGCGCCGCAGTGCAAACAATATCCTAGCCTCGTTCTACAGCTCTCCCAAAGGTGACCTGGCTTCTTACAGAAATGACAAGTCTGCTGTGTCTCTCTCGGAGGCTGTTGCTGATTCTGCTGAACACGGACTGGTGCCTGGTACTGTTGTTGATATTGATACGCCCATAGATGTTGTTGGATAGGAACTGGTGCTAGGTACTGCGGTGGATGCTGAAATGTCCATGGTTGTTGCTGACTATGAAATGGTACTGGGTACTGCTGTTGGTGCTGAATACGGGGATGCTTGGCTGGTCCTGTGCTACCATTCGTATCTCCAAAAGTATTGTGACTCCTCTTAGGCCTGAGATCCAGATCCTCTTCTGCAATCTGAGCATCCATCAAGATACCCTCAAAGGTAGCGGTACGACGACCAGAAGTGCGTGACCTAATCTCTCTCGTCAGCCCCTTTCTAAATTTTCGGGCTCGATCTTCTGGGTCCCGAATCATAGATGATGCAAAACGGCTCAATCTACAGAATTCTGCAGCGTACTCGTCGACCGACATGTTTCCTTGAACTAAGTCATGAAACTGACTTTCCAAGGTTCCCAATGCCACGTCGGGAAAGAACTTCTCCTTGAAGAGTTCCTTGAAGGTCTCCCAAGTAAGTCCTTGCGCAGTAATTCTCGGCTCCGTGCGAAACCACGTGAGTGCAATATCGAACATCTGACTGCCAGCGGCTTCTATCTGTAAGTTCTCCGGAATCTGGGTCAATCGCAGGCTCCTCTCTATATCCTCTAGCCAGTCATCAGCGTAGAGTATCCCTTCGGTGCCTTTAAACTCTCGAGGCATCATCCTTTTGAAATCCACTATAGTGCCTGATCTCTGCTGCTGGCCAGGAAACTGCTGGTACTGTGCTACTTTCTCCAAAGCTTGGAGAGTCACCTGATGAGCATTCTCCATGTTTTCTCTCATCAGCTCGGTTTGTGCCTGGTACGCTTCTGCTTGCACCCTCTGAGCCTCAGCTTGAACTCGCTGAGCGTCTGCCGTCACTCTCTGGGCATCTACCATGCCCTGGATCAAGGTAAACATCTGCGTCCCATCAATGGGCAAACCTCCGGGAATCGGAGTCGGTGGAGGAGGAAGGTTGTCCGTCACAGCTGCGGCAATCTTCTGAACAGGTGGGGGAGGAGGATCCCCGAAAAGTGCAGAAACTCCTACGTGCATCGGAGATGTAGGAGGAACTACTGCTGTCTGTCCCTCAGGTGGAGAGGTGGCAGACCCCTCTAAAGCTGATGTTCCCGCTCTCATAGACCGTGTCTGCGGTGACATCCTGAAGACAGATCCCAAAGAATCAATTAAGGCAAAAATGCGATATCATCAAGGAAGGACAGTACAGTTCTAAAGAAGCAACATTCAAGATAAAAGATTGGAATAAATATTCCTAGTTGTGATTGCACAGGTCAAAGATGCATCCATGGTCTGATACATCTATCCCCTAGGTACCAAAGTTCTACTAGAAACATACTCACTGCTAGCTTCCTTACCTACTGCAATCGCAGATACTAGTTATCCTTATCACTCAAGTGCATATCAATTGCAACACACTATACTAAGTACTGCTCTCTCCAATACAATCTTAGATGAACACCTAAGCCAGTTGGCAGTGAAATCTCAATCATGCTCAACCAACATATCCTTACATATGCACCTCATCTATTATATACTAGTATATCTCTCCCCCTATAAAATCTTATCCTCAAAATAAAATCCTTCAAAATAACTCCTTGAATAAATTTTAAGTAAAATGCATATACTTTCCTCAAGATCAATTATCTAAATACTGAAACAAAAATTTTTATCACTTCCAAAAATCCTTATAGCTTGTCTAGGTTCATCAAATTGAATCTGAATTCCTCAAAGTTTTAATGACAATATCTCAACTTCTCAAAATTCAAGAATTTGAAATTCATTTTCAATCCTCAATTTAATATTTAAATCCACCTTCTGTAGTCCAATAGCTCTAATGTTAATCATTTTTACTGTCCTCATCGACATGCGTCATCAGAAAATACCATAAATCAGCTATAAATTTTTATCTTGATATGAAATCAAACCCTACTATGAAACCAAAATCCTAATTTAATACCTGATCAACAATTAACAAGTGAGAATGGACGGAACAAGGGAATGATTTAAATTGGAAATTTTATCAAGATTCTCAGGGGTCATCCCAGGAATCTCTCAAGAAATTGTGATTGAGTATTCGCTCTCGTCCTAGTATCCTATGTCCTAGATCCTATCGCAGGCACGCAGTAGTATAACAAGGATGCCACACTACTACGACATCGCACAACTTGCGAAGTCTGACCTGCGTGGGCCACCACTAAAAACGTGTCACGACCCGCACCCGATTTAGGGGCACGAGTGCGTGGGTACGTCCAGCCTACGCCGCAGCATCGGCGGTAGAACACTGTCAAGGTCTTGGTACTATCTAGCCAATCTCCCACAAGCATCAAATCTCCATAAGGAGGCACAGATGACACAATAAAATGGACACATACTCAATCACAGGATTACAGCACGATAAGATATCGAACAAAAATTAAATATAATACAAGTCAAAAAGTAATAACTTAACTCAACAATTATTCAAGTCTCAATAAAAAATGCCGGAGACAAATCCGGTACCAAATAGTCTACTGAAAGAACTAACTAGAAGATTGGTGATTCCGGCTAGACCTCCCGGAATCACAACTAAACTACCAAGTCTGCAGCTACTCACCATATGGTCTATAAAGTGTCGGACAACGGTCCTCTAAGGCAAAGTCTGGAAAAATATTTCCAGTCAGGAAGGAGCAAAGTACAATCTCAAATAACAGTTCCATTTAATTGATAAGGACTATAAAGCAATAAACATGTGATGCTAGCTACTGAGAAAATAGTAAAATAAATGCAATGGCAATTAAAGAGAGATAGGCAATATAAAGAGACAGGCAATAGGCAATATGATACAGTCAGTACATGTATGAAAATGAAAAAAACAAGGAGCAGTATCATATACGGGTGATGTAGTATATGATTTAAAATAGGGAAACTGTAATCTATTCTAAGTGTTTGAAATAGTAGTTTCAAAATATGATCGGCTTGGAAACATGTACGATAGCTACAGGGCCTGGCTAATCATGGGTGAAGAGCATGATTAACACTTACATTGTTCTATACTACAATAAGAGGTTATGATCACATTTCTTACTAACTACTTCCCCGCCCCCAACTAGTACTGTGGATCCAACCATGACACGTCACGATACACAAGCAAGTCCAATCTATCATGTACGATGTCTAATATACATGTCATGTACAATGTCAAACGATAATCAAGGTAACATCTCATGACTGCAGATCCAAGCTATACTAGTCCGTATAGCACAGTGTCAAGGATTCAGATGTAACATTTCATGATTATTTAATTTATAGAAATTATCAAGGAATTGGAAATTATCAGAGAATGTACTTGCCTTGGGTCCTTAGCTGGTAATTATTGGTGTCCTGTTCCAGAATATCCCTTGGACGAAGCAACAGTCCTATAAACATATCACAAACACTTGCATCAGGTGCTACCCTAACACACAGTCAAAACACTGGCCTCAGGGCCATGCCAAGCAGGGCACTAGTCAACTAGGGTCATCTAGTAGGGATACGTAAAACACATTACACTTATTAATACTTACAATATTTATTCATGCACCAATTTAAATGTATTTACAATATATATATATATATATATATATATATATATATATATATATATATATATATATATATATATATATATATATATATATATATATATATATATATATATATATATATATATGCCTTTTAAATACATATTTGATTTATACTAGTTGAACATTATATATGTATACTCATATATATGCCAAAAATACATTTTAGAATATATATATATATATTGTCAACATTATCATTTAAATATACTAGTACTAATACACCAAATTAAATTTATACTAGCATATACTTTTTATTAAATAGATATTATATAAAAATAAACCAACATATATACATATATACAAACCCATTAGAAATATTGAGAATATATTAAGTATACAAAATATGCATATATACATATACCAAATTAATTATATATACTATATATACGTATTTACATGTATATCAGTTATTAAATATACAATACGTATATACATATTAACACTATATGACATATAATTAAAATACATACATATACTATTAAATACATATACATTATACTAATATACATGCTATACTTATTTAAAAATAAATAATATACATATTCATGTTTTAAATACATACATTACATTATACTAAGGTATATATATACTATACTTATACAGTTTAATATTAATAAAATAATACTATACACACATGTATATAGTATTAGTTAATTAAATACTATACATATACCTACACATTAATATATATATAAATACATATACACATTGCATTCATATACTAAATATATATATATATATATATATATATATATATATATATATATATATATATATATATATATATATATATATATATATATATATATATATATATATATATATATATATATGCGTACACAGGAAGAAAGAAGAAGGAAGAAGGAAGATGAGAAGGAGACTTACAGTGGTGGGTCGGCCGAAGTACAGCCAGAGTACAGGGAGGAGGAGTCGCCGGAGTAAACAGGAAGTCGGGGGTGAGCAGTCGGAGTCTGAGGAGAGTAGAGGCGGAGGGAGGAGCTCGCAGCGGGAAGATGCGGGTCGGCCTGGCCGGGTGGCCGGAGCACGGGGATGAAGGGGATGATGATGGTGGTGGTGGGAGTGGCGGATGCAGTCGGAGGTGGTGGTAGTGGCAGCCGGAGCGGGGAGCTGTCCGAACAGCAGCAGCCGGCGGGTCGGGGCTCGGCTGGGCCGCTCCCCGGAGTGCACAGAGGGCCATCGGGGTAGAGGTGAAGGGGTGGGTGAACAGTGTTCCCCCCCTTCCAATTTAAATTTGAAATTAATGAAGAAAGGAAGAAGAAGAAAAGAAAGAGAAGAAGAGAAAAAGAAAGGAAGAAGGAGAAGAGGATTTGATCATACGTTGGAGAGAAATGTGGGGACTTGGGGAGGTGTGCTACCTAGGTTTTCTAGGGATTAGGGTTTGATGGGACATTAAATAGGGAGGGGTGAGATGTGGATGAAGGGTGGTGATGGTCCAATTTCAAATGAGTGGCTAGGATTGTTCATGAAGGAAATTGTTTTCATGCAAAGTTGAGTGAGGAAAAATGCAATTTGGTCCACAAATAAATAACCTTTCCATTTGGTATTGGCCAATGGGGTGATGACACCTACAATTGAATAATTGTAACTTGGCTCCTTAAATTCGGGAAATTGCACAAACACATAAAATGACACAAAATTTGTGGAGAAAAATGTGTTTAGTAATTTTCATGGTGAGAGGGTGTTGTGCGTTAGGTACGGGTTTAATTAATCGGGTACTGGAATTAAATTAGAATTTACGAAATCAGTCAAAATGTTATCCTCAATTTAATTAGAATAAAATGCAAGTTGTGTTCTAAAATTAATTAGGAGTACATGGGCCAAAATCAGGTCAGGTCATCAATACCAATAATGAAGAAGACTCAGAACAGAATATTACCCTAATTTGGGCCGCACGAAAAATAGGTCAAGATTGCCTCCAATTTCGATTGGAACGCACAACGATAAAAAAATAGGAATTTATTAAGTAACGTCCGCGACGATTTTTGTGCGGCTAGAAATAATGCGCAGAGAGCATAATCATGAGTTGCAAAAATAGCAGAATGGAAGGCGGGCATGTCTAGGGCAAGATTGTGAAATTTGTTGGAAGACAAAAGTTAGGGTAACGCTCCAAATATCGAAGCAAAGACAGGGCGCAATAATTAAATAAAATATGGTAATAATTACACACTCCAAGAATTAAATTCTAACTAAATAATTAAATACAAAAATTCCATAATTCCGACAGGTGTTCATTTACTAGGCTTCTAGGTCAAGTTTATTAGCTTAAAAATAAATAAACACTGCATATAATACTATATTTAATTACACATCACATAATTATTTAAATTAAATATACTATCATGCAATTATTTAATTGTAACTATAATAATATTAAATATTATAAAAAATCAAAAATACCTCTGTTTCCGGAACGTGGTAGTGACAAGTCTACCCTCCTTAAAAGAATTTCGTCCTCGAATTTCAAAATCCTCTAAGTAGCGTTTATTCATACACATTACTATTTCCCTTAAAGTTTAAATTCATCATCCATGAGATTAGGTAATTATCCACAATGTCCTTTCACAATTTTTCAAAAATTCTGAAATTATTTTTATTCCTAAAAAAAATCCTCGAAATAGAATCAAAGTCCATTTTTATCAAAATTTTCCTTGAAAGTTTTAGTTTATAATTCAATACTCGGAATTTAACATTCACTCCTCTAATTTGATTTTTATCAATGCACATATATATAATTTAAATCTCGTCCCAAATTTGAATTCAAATATTAATCCATCAAAAAATTTTATTCCTCGATTTCCTCTCCTCAAAATACTCAAAAATGCGATACTTAAGGATTCTCTAATTGCAACATCCAAATATAAAATTCTAAAATTCATAACTTGCAATCAAATAAATATATTGATAATCTCCCAAAATTTCCAAATTTTATAACCAATTTAATCATGTCATAATCTTCCTGGAATTAATAAATCATAAATTCTGCCATGTTAAATTCTTGGCCCTTTATTTAAATCAATGGTTATCCTCGAATTTTAATCATCTTGTCTCTCTTGTCAAGTCATAACTCTTTCAGAAATCTTCGTCATGGTCAAACCCCAATAATCATGGTCTAAAAAACCTTCCTACATTTATACAACATACAATCTAAGGAGAAAATGTACGATCATGGTATCTTTTGTCATGGTATTGCAGTCTCTGTAGCAGGGTGTACTACTAACTACATTATAACAAGAAAATTATGCATACAACTTGTACTAAGGAATCAATCAATCAATCAAGTAGAAAGGGACAAAAGGAAGGAAGGAACAGAACCTGCTAACACATTACCTGTAGTATCGGTCTCCTTGACCGTCATCGCAAATGCCCCGCCCTGCTGGGGTGGTTCCCTTCGCGGTGCTGAGCATTATACGGTTCCACAGGTAGCCTAACTGGATCTCTATAATCTGAAGCTGCACGCTGGCCGGGAAGATGAGGGACTAGAAGACAATCCTTTACTCGATGTCCCGCAGTGCCACAGTGCAAACAAAGTCCTAGCCTCGTTCTACAGCTCTCCCAAAGGTGACCTGGCTTCTTACAGAAATGACAAGTCTGCTGTGTCTCTCTCGAAGGCTGTTGCTGATTCTGCTGAACACGGACTGGTGCCTGGTACTGTTGTTGATATTGATACGCCCATGGATGTTGCTGGATAGGAACTGGTGCTAGGTACTGCGGTGGATGCTGAAATATCCATGGTTGTTACTGACTATGAAATGGTACTGGGTACTGCTGTTGGTGCTGAATACGGGGATGCTTGGCTGGTCCTGTGCTACCCTTCGTATCTCTAAAAGTATTGTGACTCCTCTTAGGCCTGAGATCCAGATCCTCTTCTGCAATCTGAGCATCCATCAAGATACCCTCAAAGGTAGCGGTACGACGACCAGAAGTGCGTGACCTAATCTCTCTCGTCAGCCCCTTTCTAAATTTTCGGGCTCGATCTCCTGGGTCCCGAATCATAGATGATGCAAAACGGCTCAATCTACAGAATTCTGCAGCGTACTCGTCGACCGACATATTTCCTTGAACTAAGTCATGAAACTGACTTTCCAAGGTTCCCAATGCCACGTCGGAAAAGAACTTCTCCTTGAAGAGTTCCTTGAAGGTCTCCCAAGTAAGTCCTTGCGCAGTAATTCTCGGCTCCGTACGAAACCATGTGAGTGCAATATCGAACATCTGACTGCCAGCGGCTTCTATCTGTAAGTTCTCCGGAATCTGGGTCAATCGCAGGCTCCTCTCTATATCCTCTAGCCAGTCATCAGCGTAGAGTATCCCTTCGGTGCCTTTAAACTCTCGAGGCATCATCCTTTTGAAATCCACTATAGTGCCTGATCTCTGCTGCTGGCCAGGAAACTGCTGGTACTGTGCTACTTTCTCCAAAGCTTGGAGAGTCACCTGATGAGCATTCTCCATGTTTTCTCTCATCAGCTCGGTTTGTGCCTGGTGCGCTTCTGCTTGCACCCTCTGAGCCTCAGCTTGAACTCGCTGAGCGTCTTCCGTCACTCTCTGGGCATCTACCATGCCCTGGATCAAGGTAAACATCTGCGTCCCATCAATGGGCAAACCTCCGGGAATCAGAGTCGGTGGAGGAGGAAGGTTGTCCGTCACAGCTGCGGCAATCTTCTGAACAGGTGGGGGAGGAGGATCCCCGAAAAGTGCAGAAACTCCTACGTGCATCGGAGATGTAGGAGGAACTACTGTTGTCTGTCCCTCAGGTGGAGAGGTGGCAGACCCCTCTAAAGCTGATGTTCCCGCTCTCATAGACCGTGTCTGCGGCGACATCCTGAAGACAGATCCCAAAGAATCAATTAAGGCAAAAATGTGCCTCCGTCATCTTGCTTGCTTGTAAAATAGTCTCCCCCACTGGGCAGGATGGCGTGCAGCGATACATGTGCATCAAGCCAGTGATCCCCACGTATATTTAAACTTGTTGCAAACTAACTTGTATTTTTATAGCAGGGAAGGACATGGTAAGTATTGTGCAGGTGGTTCAGACGGGCAGGTAAATGTCACCGAACGGTGGCAGGTTATTTCATTGAATCTCTATATCTATTGCTTGCTTGTAAAATAAACTAAAGCAAGATAGAAAGACCACAAATAAATATGCATGCTTTATTTAAACAACGTATTGATTGGTATAGTTGGGTTAGCTTGCCTTCACCAGTACGTTTTGATGTACTGACCCTCGTTGAAACAGGTTCCCCGTACTAAGGAGAGCCGAGCGAGGAACAGAAGCCAATCCCCGATCCAGTCCAGCTGTAGGTGCGTCCTGAGCATGCCATATTTTGAAGCATCTTTTGAAGACATGAGCTAGAAACCAAGCAAGAATGCCGCTCCGTGGAAAGGCCATCATTCCACCAGGAGGTCTTTACATTTTGAAGTTTAGTAGGGATGTAATGTACATGACTGCCATCTCATTTTGTGTCAACACTTTTATAAGCCCGAGTGGCAACCTTATGACTCAGTTTAAGAGTTTATAATAGATGTTCATATTATCAATAAAAGAGAACTTTCCTATGTTTCAAATCTGTGTTCAATTTATCTACGTATTCTGAATATGTGCTTGCTATGCGAAATAAAATGCCTTAGCCTTGTGCGGTGCACAACCTAGGCCCGCACGGTGGTCACGCCCGGGGGACGACTTTCAATTCAACGAAATCGGGGCATGACATAAAAGAACTTGTGTAACCGACTTTAGCATATTGCTTGAACAAGTCATAAAACTGGGGCAGCAAGACTTAGTGTTAGACTTAGAATGGTAAGTGTGTGCTATGTTTGACCCGAATGGATGGACGCTAGTCGATTGATTGGATAGATCGTGCTTAAACGGTAGTACAAAAATTAATTTGAGTTGGAATAGAAATGACTTAGAATTTTATTGACCCTGTTGGAGGTATCATCGTGATTCATAAGATAAGAACCCTTAAGATTTTCGCAAGTAGCTTGTCCGATTTCATCATCGCTAAGTTTGGTTGAATGCATATATTTGAGGGACGCCTTGAACGTATGCACGATCCAAGACCCACTGATATGTTGAACTCGAGTGCAAAGACTTCGCTATCGCTAAGTTAGTTGACATACATATGTTTAAAGGACGCTTTGAATATGTGCACGATCCAGACTCACGATATGCTTATTTAGAATGCTAGTGGAAATGAATATGCTAGATCCTTATGGACAAGTATAACGACTTGGATAAGTATGCCTCAGCCTTAAATCATTATTCAAGATGGATTATAACGGACCCCGCGTTAAGATATATATATTCCGCGCTAAGGTGCAATAGAGACCTAGTCAGAACTTGGATTGAATGATAGATTCATTCAATGAGACCGACCCAGCACGCGACACGGTATAAGAAACGAGTAGGAAATTATGTTCGAACAGATCTAGTGGTACCGATTGTTATGCTTGAGATAGATTCGATAATGCGATGAACGATTTGCGCTCAGGAAGTCTCGAGAACGAGACTTTTTCAGAGTGGTGTATAATGTAACGACCCATTCCGTTCAAGCGGATAGCTGATTCAAATGATGCGAGTGTAACGACCCGACCCGCTTTGCTCAGTGAAAAAACTCATTTGAGGCAAAGAATTTCCAGACTTGGCCATTCCGAAGTTCAAACTTAGACATTCAAAGGATCGCTCGGAGTATCTCTCGACCGAGACGAATCATCGCTAAGATGGGTGGCTATGATGAACTTGTCTTTGCTTAGCCAGCACACTTAAAATATGGACGATACATGCTAGTCTCTAGGTGAATCACCCCCGTATGCTAATAAAGAATACAGCGCACCTAGCTAAGGGATCCCAACTTGTATTGCTTGTGTTAGAACATGGAAATGAAACTTTGCTTATAAATGGACCCTCGCATGCTACCTTTGCCTTGTGAAAATAGACCCCGCTATGCCTCGAGTAGATCGTTGTATACTCTATGAAGTGCACTACTTCACTTGCTTACACTACACGCCCATACATTATTTCGCTCGATATGTCCCTTTACGGTTTCAGTCCTCGCTTTCTATCTTAGACCCGTGCCAATGTAAATACTTTTGTTTAATATAAATGCATGCTTGCCTGCTTACTTTATAGTTTATACTCGTTGCCTCGATTTAATGCTTCACTTATATGCATGTCATAATTTATCGCACTTCACTATCTGTGATTCACTCAGTTGAGGCGGGAAGGCTATCAAGATAGTCGTTCCGAGCCAAGTATAGAACATTGAAAGTATTCAGGACTGTTAGGTCACCAAGGTATTTCCCAAACTAGGGGAATGCACCAATAGATAGTTAAGCAAGATAGCGTCACAACATCTCTGTAAATCAATACTCATTTTGTACCGAATATGACGGTTCGGGGAGTTGATACTGTACTGACTGAATCTGTAACTGTATCTGTACCTGCGAGAATCTGAAAAACTTGAGGATATGCATGGTCACAGACAACTTGTGTACAAGATAGGTTTTTGAATCCAGTTCTGCGGACGGCCACCGGGACACTGGGGCCGATCCGATCTATACGGAACCATCTGGTAGTCGTATGTTATCGATGAGATGGGTGCATTGCCACTCTAATTATATTTTGCTTGCACTCCATCTTCGTCTTGAGACTATACCGTCCACTATGGAAGTCATGCCAGTGACCTTCTGTCATATAGATTAAGTTGGCTTAATTGTGGCAACCCACGTGCGAGTCATTGCATTATAGGCGACCGTTCTGTGAAACACACATGTCCCTATAACTGCATCTGAAATACCTAAACGATATGAATATGATACACTTGTGTATAATTGAACACTTGAACATCTTCTGCAAACACCTGATAATCCGTATAACTCGTGCCTTTGAAATAGTACCTCGCACATGACACTTTGTTTGCATATGCTCTTTGTCCCTGGATTTCATTATATATGCTTGTATTTGATTTAACTTATTTTTCTTGGACAAGGAAGGACGAATGGTAAGTTGGTAAGTCTCGCTGTGTTCCTTTATATCGTACGACACACTGCCACACGAGTTAGGCTTTTCATTATGCCATAAAACTGATCCTAAGACAAGTCTAGAAAGATAACTTAATAGATGGTACATGGAACCTTTATAACGTGTTTGGATTTGTCGAGCGGGCGAGAAACCTACCCACCAGTGCATTCATGTACTGATAACCCACCAGATTGCTTGCAGGGTGCGGGAGAACCTCGTTCCGTGTGGATGCCCACTTCATGCGTGCTAAGGCGTGGAGTTCGCTCTGGAGCCTTACAGCGTTGCGTTCGAAATTGAAGCACATATACAAGACATAATATTAGAACATCGCCTATGTATCATTCCATAAATGTAGCTACGTGGCACGCTTTTACTGTTTCAAAAAGAGAGGCTTGAGCGACTTATAATCTCGGCCTAACGTCGCCTGTAACACTTGTTCAATATCAATAAAGATCTTATTTTATTGCTATAGTTGTGTTATTTAATGCTTTCGCTATTGACGACTCTGTGAACTTGTTACCAATCGCTTGTGCGTTTCTTATTCCGCTGCACTCGGACTATCTGTGCGACTCTGTGGCTTAGATATTTTATCGCCTATTTGGATCATGCCCTTGCACGGGCGCAGCTTACGCTCGTGCGGCATCACGTCCAGATGGTAAAGATTGTCCCGTGGAAGCTCTGGTGCGGTGATTCGTGCCTAGCGGGGACGACCGATTACCTGCGGGAGATCGGGGCGTGACAACGTGCAAGTCTTCTCGACACAAGTTTTAACAAACTTGAAAAGTTTGACAGAGAGCATTATAACATCTGGAAGAGAAATATCAGCCTTAATCTTAAACTTATAGATGTGGACTACGTGTTGACAGATCCTGAGCCTGTTGTTCCAGAGGGTGATAATGTTACTGTTCGGACGATTGCCAATGCAACTGCTAAACATAACAAGTGGAAGAGAGACAACCACCTTTATAAATTGCTGATTCTGAACTCCATGGAAGATACTCTAGCGGAGTCGTACAACAAGAAAGAACTTGTAAAGGACATCTGGGAGTCAGTGGAAAAGTACTACAAGGAGGATGAGAACCGCAACAAGATCCATGTGACAAAAAAAGTCTGGAAGATGCGTTTTGAGGACGACAAGACGAGGTTGCCTCAAGTCAAGGAATTTCTCAAATTACGTCAAAAACTTGAGGATGATGGCAAGCCTTTGGTCGACTCTTTTGTCATGGGAGGTATTATTGCCAAGCTCCATCCTAGTTGTAGCAAATTTATTTCAGACGTGCACCAAAAGAAGATGGAGGTCAGACTTGATCAACTACTGCATAACATCTATGTTTAAGATGAGTTGAGGGATCAAAATAAACTGGACTCGCTGTCCAAACAGTTGGTAAAGGCCAACTTGGTGCATGCTGGTGACTCAAAGGGAAAGCAGAAGGCTTCTCACAATAAGAAAAAAAGGACTTCAACCATCTGAAGGTGAATTCAGCATCGTTCAAACCAAAGCCTAAGAACGATGGGGCTTGTTTCAACTGCGACAAATAATGCCATTTCAGTAGAGATTGCAGATATAAGTCCAAATAGAAAGAGCAAGGTGATCCTAACAAGGTTGCCATGATTTCGCAGGTTGCTATGACTAGCGTCGACACTGACTGGTGGGTAGACACTAGCACATCCTGCCATGTTTGCTCAAAAAAGGAGTTATTCACCACCTATAAGCCTACATCTGAGAAAGTTTTGGTGGCAGACAAGTCATAAGCTGAAGTACTAGGGATCATGATAGTGGTACTAAATCTGACTTCGGGGAAGTCGTTGACTCTTTAGGATGTGAAGCACGTATTGGTGATAGCTAAGAACCTTATCTCAGAAAGTCTGCTCTGCTATACAGGCTTGAGGATGGACATCAATGCTGGACAGATGATGATGTCCTATAAAGGAACATACTTCAGAAAAGCCTTTTGTACCGAAGGGATGTTCAAATTTTAACTTGTAACTCTTGCTAATATTGTCAATGCAGTCTCTTCTTCTGGTTATTCTCTTGAGTTATGGCATAATAAACTAGGACATGTTCATTATAAAAGAATAAACAAGATGTCTAGTATAGGGCTTCTCTCCAAATATGGGGGTAAGGAGGTAGAGAAGTGTGAGGTATGTGCGCAGAAAAAGATCACAATAAAATCACTCAAACGAGTCAAACAAAGTACAGATCTTCTGGAGTTGATGCACTCAGATATATGTGACTTCAAACAGTTCTCCACAAAGGTCGGGCTAAAGTATTTTATTACCTTTATCGACGATAACTCAAAGTATGCGTTCGTCTATCTGCTCAAGCCTAAAGATGAAGCATTCGAGAAGTTCAAGGAGTTCATAGCTAAAGCTGAACATCAAACTGGACAATAACTTAAGAGACTCAGAAGTGATCGAGGCAGAGAGTATAGGTCTATTGAATTCACATCGTTCTGTAAAGAACATAAAATTGTTAATGAGACAACTGCTCTGTATTCTCCTCAATCAAATGGAGTAGAATAAAGAAAGAACATGACGTTGACAAAGATAATGAACTCGATGATGTTATCTACGGGTCTTCCAAACTATTTTTGGGGAGAAGCTGCACTGACAGCTACGTTCATTCTGAACAGAGTGCCGTATACAACTTTCGATGTCACTCCTCATGAACTCTGGTTCAAGGTCAGACCTAAATTGAATGCCAATCGAGTATGGGGGTGTCGGGTATATGTGAAGCTTTCAAACTTGAAGATTTAGAAGCTGGGGACGAGGGCTACAAAAGCTATATTCTTGGGATATGTTAAAAAGAGTGATGCTCAGATGTTCCTTGATATCAAGACTAACTATATCATTAAATCTCGTGACACAAAATTCTTCGAAAATAAATTTGTAAGGCACAAGAACGTTGTTATCGTGGATATTCCAAAGAATGATGTGAGTACACCGAAGGCTAACGCTTCCAATGAAGAGGTAGTTTAAGAAGAAGTTATCTTTCCAGAGAGAACATTCAAACCAGAACTCGTAGAACCAAGAACTAAGCGGGTGAGGAGACATAAGGACTTTAGAGATGATTTTGTCACCAATCATGTGGAAGCAGATCCGCTTACCTATGATGGGGAGATGAAGACCAGAGACGCTGTCTTTTAGGGGGAGGCTATATAAGATGAGTATGACTCAATAACCTCCAACAACACTTAGGTGTTGGTGGATCTGCCTGAAAGAGCTAAACCAATCAGATGCAATTGGATCTTCAAAAAAGAAGATTAAGGCTGATGGAACTGTTGACAAGTTCAAGGCAAGTATGGTAGACAAAGGGTTTTCTCAGAAATAGGTGATCGACTACTTCGACACATATGCCTCAGTAGCATGGATGGCGACCATTAGAATGTTGATTGCTATAAGTATAATTCATAAGCTAGTTATACATCAGATAGATGTGAAAACAGAATTCATGAATGGTGAACTGACCGAAGAAATTTATATGCAACAGACAAAAGGATTTGTCATCAAAGGGCTTGAAGACAAGGTTTGCAAGATGGTAAAATCATTATACGGTCTGAAGCAAGCTCCCAAATGGTGGCATAAGAAGTTTGATAAAGTCATAAGATCAAACGGCTACAGGGTCAGCGAGACGGACATATGTATTTACACAAAGTTCGCTGACAGAAGATGAGTCATCGTTTGTCTGTATGTAGATGACATATTGATCCTGGGTACGAATCTAGCACATGTCACTTAGACAAGAAGTTCCTCTCATCTAAGTTCAGTATGAAGGACTTAGGAAAAGATGATATTATCCTGGAGATAAAGATCATCCGGACAGACACTGGAGTAGCGCTGTCACAGTCTCATTATATTGAGAAGATGCTCATACGCTATGGATATCAGGATCTTCCAGGGATTGATACTCCGTAAATATGTGACAAGAAGCTGAAGCCAAATACTAGGAAAAGTGTCAGACAGTTGGAGTATTCAAGCATCATCGGAAGTTTGATGTATGCAACAACTACCACAAGATCTGACATAGCTTTCACCGTAGGGATGCTGATTCACTTTACGAGCAATCCAGGTGTTGAGTACTAGAAAGCTATGAAGAGAGTAATGAGATATCTCAAGAGCACTCAGAAGTATGTACTGCACTACAACGGGTATCCGACAGTAGTGGACTACTTTAGTGATGCAAGATGGTGCTCAGAAGTAGAGAGCGAAAGGTCCACAGGAGGATATATTTTTTTATGGGAAGAGCTGTTATATCGTGGAAGTAAAAAAAAAATGCTCTCTCACTTCTCGATGGAATTTGAGTTCTATACACTGGAAGCTGCAGCGGATGAAGTAAAATGCCTTTGGGAGCTCATGCATGATCTTTTATTGCTTGGTGCACAAATTTTGGCGGTACCAATATACTGCGACAACCAGGCAACTGCAACGGTGGCATCAAATGACCTCTTCAATGCTAAGAAGAGGACTGTGTGGCTGAGTCACAAGGAATTGAATGATCTTATCAAGATTGGGGTCATTTTCATGATTGATGTTCGGAGCCAAGAGAATCTGACCGATCCGTTCACCAAAGATCTCAAGCGCCAGCTGGTCGAGGACACAACAATTAAAATTGGCTTGAAGACATTATGATATTGTGTCTCTGTAATTCTACCATAAAGTTTTATGCTATTAGTTCAAAGAGAAATCTACTAGGTATCGAGCTTTTGGTTCAAAGAAGGATCATTGACTGAGAGAATATCAGAAACAGTAGGTAGTCATTTGAGACAATGAGGGGTTATAGACCTAGAACCACTAGTGTCTACTATTTATTCTTTGAGTAGAACAAAATCATGTAGGAGGATGGCTTAGACGCCTTAATGAGTTCTAGGATATTTGGAATGTTCGACGTGCTTTACAGGAAGTGTCACGCCCCGATCTCCCGCAGGAATCGGCCGTCCCCACTAGGCACGAATCACCGTGCCAACGCTCCCGCGGGATGATCGTTTCCATCGGAACGTGATGCCGTACGAGCCTGGGGTTGCGCCCGTACAAGGCAACATCGTTAAAGTTGTGGCTATCGTCGAACCGATCGAGTACACAGCGGAGGGACTTTGTTTCAAAAAATAATCCATCTGAGTATACGGGACAAAGATCACGGCACGAGGTTCTCTTAATACAATGGCATCGCTCCATACATTATGTACCTCTATATAAAAGCAGCTCAAAACAATTGATATGGCGCAAGGCATCAAAACCAATTTTCAAAGATATATAGTTCAACAAGGAGCTCTTAAGGAAGATATCATTTTTCAGTCAGTAAACTGATATCTCTTGTACTTAGTGCCAACACGGAACGGGAACTACATCTTATGTGCTTGAATGAATCGAACATGAACTTTGTTTTCAAGTATGTTTCCAAAAGAAGTAATATGACTCTGTTTTTGTACTGCATGTAACGAACCTAGGTAAACCTAGAAAGATTACTAGTAATATAATATTTTATAACATAATTAGTTAGTATTGGTTTTGGTGAATTTTGCTTCTGTTCGTTGATTTTAAACTCACCAGTACTTTCTCCAAAGTGCTGACCCACCAACAGTTTGCTTGTTCACAGGTGTTGGATCATCCGAGAAAGCGATAGCCGTGCCTCATCCTCAGGACCCAAAAATTCGGTTTCTATGCATTGAGCCATATTGATTGTTTTAAGCTGATTTTGTATAGAGGGACATAATGTATGGAATGATGCCATTGTATTCAGAGAACCTCGTGCCTTGATCTTTGCCCCGTATACTCAGATGGATTATTATTTGCAATACTGTCCCTATGCTGCGTACTCGATCGGTTCGACGATAGCCACATCTTTAACGATGTTGCCTTGTGCGGGCACACGTCTCGATGGAAACGATCGTCCCGCGAGAGCGCTGGCACTATGATTCGCGCCTAGCGGGGATGGCTGATTCCTGCGGGAGATCGGGGCATGTCAGAATTTGAGAACGAAGGTCTGCCCACTCACCTAGATCAGTCATCTCCTGGTTCAACAAGGATCTCTTGAGAAAGATTTCCTTTTTGAGTCAGCAAACCGATATCTCTTGTACATAGTGACAACGCGGAGTGGAGCACTACAGGAAGCACAGTAGCACAATACTACAAAGGAGCAGAGAACTCCATGCTATAGTAGATAAAACCACCATGAGGTTTTTCGATAGGGTAATGCCTAGGCTTTGTGAGCCATGTCACAGAGGCATAGCACTACATATAGGAAGGTGGCCTTACGCTGTAAAATAAAGAGTGATAGGAATCACTACAAAGAGATCGATGTCCTCATGTTAAAGTGGAGTGACACCACCAAGAGGTAGCTAGAGAGGGTAAAGTCTCGGCTACGCGAGCCATATCACAACAGCGTAACACTGCAAGGAAGCACAAGGCTTCATGATGGGTAGTTTGGCACTACAAAGAGGCTGGAACCTCATGCTACAGTGGATGACACCACAATGAGGTGGGACATCGATTTTGGACCATGTCATAATGGAGTAGCACCGCAAGAAAGCGCAAGGCTTCATGCCAAGGACTCTTTAAAAGAACTCACCTAGAGTATATGAAAAAAGATGTAGGCCGTCTCTTGAGGGTAAAACTTGTAGACGTCCAAGATACAAACACCAAAACCAGGCATGCATATGGCCTTTAAGAAGCAACCAGAAGCACAAGTGATGTCATTGTGTGAGTGGAAAGAATTGCAGCTATAGTACAAAATTCAAGGCCTAGTCCATTCTTGTATCATGCTGTTATTTGACCCATGCAGGAAGATTCCAATCGAAGTAACATCTATCATAATGCATGATAAACAATCACCACTACCAGAATAAGCAGGATTAGCGACATTTTTTAACGACGTCAACGTAAAACGTCGCTAGACGTCGCTAATTGGCGACATATATCGATGTTTAGCGACTGTAATTCAGTTTTTAAAAGATTAGTCGCTATAAGTTCAATTAAGGTTGCTAAACGTCGCTAATATATTTTATTTAGCGACGTTTAGCGACGTACTTAGCGACGTATCTCTTTTAGATATTTAGCGACGTCATTAGCGACGTCATTATTTGCGTCGCTAAAACATCGCTAAATAACTTTCATTTAGGGCTGATTTCCCCCATTTTCTTCGATCTTTCCCTCTTCCAAATTTAAACCCCCTTCCCTCCGGCTCCTCCTTCCTCCGGCTCCCCTCCTCCCTCCGACGACTAGCTTCCTCTCTCCCGATGACCCCCCTCCGGCCGCGTCCCCCCCCCCTCCGCCGTCAGCTCCTCCTTCCTCCGGCTTCCCTCCTCCCTCCGGTGTCCTTCCTCTGGCTCCCCTCCTCGGTGAGCTCCTCTCTCTGTCTCCTTTCTCTGTCTCTCTCTCTCTAACACGATACAACATGACACGACACGACATGATACACACTAACCCTAACCCTAACTCGAACACACACACACACACACACACACACACACGCACGCGGACACACTAACACATGCGGACACTAACCCTAATACTGATACGGACACACGGACACGGGAATGACTCTTCAAACTAGTCAACACTAGTCAAAACTAAGTTATACCTAGGTTTCTAGGTCAATACCTTGCTAATACATATATTTATAGTATTTACCTACTAATACCTTAGTCTAGAACAAATACCTAGTCCCGTATCCTAGTGTTTCAACCCTTATCCATGTATCTTAATATAACTCATATACCTTTTCTAAATTTAATACCTTGGTACTACTCCTTAACCTAACGTTACATCTTAACTTGGTATTAATATCTAGCTACTATCACATAATACCTTAACTTATGTCAATTTCCCCCAATACCTTAGTGTATCTATATATCCTAGTATCTAATAGTCACCCTTAGCCAATTTCTAACACATAGGCCTGCCACCTAATGATACTATCAGGTATCTGTCACTCCTCTAGAGGATGCTACATAAACAACTTGGTACTAGACCTTGATACCTTATACTCAAGGCCTGTACCCCTTACCCATTACCCCCACCTACTATTTGGAGGTGCAGGAACTCAAGCCCCTAACATACACACTGTACATACTTCACTTAACACCTTGCTCATGACATTACCTACACGCACTTACCTTCCAATATTTAGAAAACAAATCTTCACCTTACTCAACCCACTGATACAATCAACTATCATTTACCCCAAATTACCACCCCTTGCTCAACACATCAATCTTGCCCCTAAATAACCTCAACACTCACTCATTATTCGTAATACCTCAAGACTGGTCATAAGTACTACCCAAACCTGTGCACACTGTTTACCCCAAATAAGGTTGCACAACCTGTGCATACTGTTGCACATAAATTGTGTTTAGCCTACAGGGCCTCCCCCACTGCCCTTACAGTATTGCAAACCTCATCTCGATACCATGCATTCTGGAACACCTACCCTCACACCCAACTGAATGCATCCCTGCATTCAATCCAACAGAAAACGTATTTCACTATAACTTACAGTCCACACTTGTAGTGCACCAATGAGGTACTTGATGATACACTCAAGATACTCCTTCCAAACATCACCAAACACCAATAAAACTATGAGAACACATCTAAAATAGTCAATAGAGTATAAATAGCATAATAGACATTTCATCAAATACTTTGTGGTCTAAACTCATATTTTTCCCAATTTTGAGACACAAATCCATATTCCACAAGAAGAAATCATAAACCTAGATAAATGAGAATTTCTAGCACCTAGATCTAGACATAAAAAATAAATTTTACCTATGGGAGGGTTCCTATAGGTCCAATGGGTGCTCTTAACCATAAATATGGTAGAAAATAGAGAATTACCTAGGTTTTGAGTTACCTTCTTGAAGAAATCTGAATTTGGACATGAGGAAGACGAAGCAGACACGATTTAGACACCTCTTCAAGCTTTCTCTAGGTCCAATGGGTGCCCTTCCTTCAGTTGATCACTTTAAATGATGCACACTGAAAACTATGAACTGCTCTCCCTAGTGACCCGAGCTCACTCAATCACTCAAACAACCATATGTACACACATACACATACATAGGGCATTGTGTATCAAGTTAGAGCAGTTCTTACCTTCCTCCAGAGAATCATACTGTATGTAACAATTTATTTGATACGTACTGTCATTTTTGCAGAAGTATCTAGAAATGGATATGAATTACTATCTGCGTCATCGTTCGTGGATATACAACCGTCATCCTGATGACATGTGCGGTATGCGGGATAAATTCATTGAGGGTGTACAACAGTTCCTGCAGCTCGCCAAGGCGTTCTCTCATTTGGACGATTTTACCCCATTCGGACTTTTAGGCTCCCAGTATTCATGTTGGCCGATGATTGTCACTCTGTACAATCTACCGCCTTGGATGTGCATGAAGACTCCGTATATATTCTTAACCGTTATTATTCAGGGTCCGAACAATCCGAAGAGGAACATCAATGTGTATTTACAGCCTTTGATAGATGAGTTGAATCAGCTGTGGGAAGTAGGTGCCAACACGTACGATATTTCTAGAAAGCAGAATTTTCAGATGAGGGCAGCACTTATGTGGACCATCAACGACTTTTCGGCCTATGGAATGTTATCGGGATGGAGCACTCATGGTCGTCTCTAATGTCCGTATTGCATGGATCGTATTAAGGCTTTTCGTTTGAAACACGGAGGCAAATCGTACTTCTTTGATTGTCATCGACAATTTCTACCGAAGGATCATCCGTATCTGTCATGCCCCAGTCCCAAAATAACGAGGGACTGGACACGTGATAATGGCCAACAGTACGCACCGATGGACAACCCAATTTAATGGATCCATCAGGGCGTACTTAAGCTGTAAAACAACAATAATCAGGGTCTACTAATCTCATCCACAGAATGAATATATCAATATCAACAAAGGAATATAAATATTAACATCAAGACACAAGTAATTTAAATCGGGGAATAACCCGATAATCAAGTCTGATACAATGGTTTGTTAAACAAGAAAGTAAATAACATCACTGACTGAGTATGGAAGAAACATATACTCAGAATAATCCATGGCAATCACCTAGTCCTCAGTTCCTGGTTCTGCTCCAGTGTCTGCTCCTGAACCTGCTTCTGCTCCTTCTAATGCACCTGTCCTGTAAACCTCAGAGTGGATCTCCTCTGCTAAACCTGGGGACATAATCCTGATCCAGGTCCTCTGGGGACATAGCAAGGTACAGATAATACAAGCCAAAGATAATGCAGTGCAGCAAATAAATGAAACAATAGGGTAAATATATAACCAACTAAGTGATATGCAAGATGAGAGCATCACTAAAACTCAGGCTGAAACTACTACAAGCTCTGTGTCGGGGAACCGGTAACAGTGATATCATGTGATTTGTCTAGCTCAAAGGGAGACTACGACACCGTTATAATATAATCAACCTGTAGCCTGTGTGTCTCTCCCCACCCAATGTAATCATACGTCTCATGTCCATAACACGCAAGATCAAAACTAATGCATTAAGTCATAATAAGATCTAAGAATATAATGTCTATGTCAATCCTGCATCCTACACAGAATCACCATAAATTTCTCAGGAAGATTCTGTCACATGTATAGTGTCAAGTGTTCTAGGTATAACGTTCTTGATAAGGCAAGTACGAGAAGTATAGGGTCTCGGTATCCATCTCTAGATGACGTTACACAACGCCGCGTACGGTGTTGGCACCCGACTATAATCGGACGCTAAGTAAGTCACACGGTCCTAGGTTTAAGCATGTACAACAAGTATATATGTCAAGGAAATAAGTAGCAAAAACTGCAGGATTTGGCAAGGTACACTTGCCTGGGGTTCTAGCTCCAATTGTAGCTCTGACTTCAGCGGGTTCTGCAGACAGTACTCCGGTTGCTGAAATAAATATCACCTTCAGATCAAGAAAATATCAATCAGCTAGAAACGCCTGTCCTTGAGTCCAATTTGGACACAGGGGCAAAAATGACTGTTTTTGGTCAAAGCGGGGTCCACATGTGGGCCGCTTTGCACCGAAAAATGTGTCAGGAACAAAGGTCTCCAAATCTGTCAAACTTAGTGTCAACAAGTCAGGAACGATGATACGAATACAACGGAACTTCCAGAATTGTATTCCGATGAGCCGATCACAAATCGCCCGTCAAGTGGAGCCTGTGGGGCCCACGACACACGATTTTGTCAACGTTCTCAGAATCGAACCAAACTTGGGTCACAGGACCAGCGTATTACTACGAGTCCAATGGCGCAAGTTTCGTTTCGATCCGACATGTGTACACTAAGTTACAGCGAGAACCAGAAAAGATAGATACGGGGCGTTGTCGGCGGATACGCGTTGATTCCGGTGTGCACTCACATCGAAATCAACTTCTACGAAATCCTACATGTCTGTATCAACGACGCGCACGTATCGGAGAAGACTGCGTGTGACCAAGTCGTCCCGTTTGGCAGGGCGTACTCAGTTCCGGGGTGAATTAGGGCATTGATTTTCCTGTTTTTGGATCGCGGTTCGCGATCGCCACTTGACGTGATGCACCGAGCAGTTTGCACGGACACCGAGAGGGTCACGCAGCCTACGTGTCACAACTGACGGAATCGAAAACGGGGCAGGGAGGAGAGAGAAATGAGTACCTGAACAGGGCTCCAAAATCTGAGAATTCTCGTGTCCGCGTCGTGTCCGAGTCGTGTGCTGGCCGAGCTAGGGTTAGGGTTCAGTCTGTCCAACCGTCGGAGACTCGTCGGAGGAGCGCTGGGCAGACGGCTGCTCGCCGATACGGCTCTAGCCGGAGGCGGCTGGGGCTGCGGCGAGGCGCTCGGGCGGAGTCAGCTGCACTGACGGAGGCGTCGACTCCGATGGGGGTCGAGGTCATCGGCTCTGGGAATTTAGCGGAGCCGGCTCGAGGCGTTGAGGGGCTGGGAGCTCGTCGGCGGAGGAGTTCGGGGAGGCCGAGATCGGAGGACGGCGGAGTAGGGTCGGTTGGCAGCGGCGAGGGCCGGAGGTGGGAGGTCGGGAACGGGGCCGAGGGACGCGCTGAGTCGCTGAGGCGGAGGGGAAAAGAGCAGTGGGGGCTGGGCTCGGGGCTGTGGGCCGCGGGAGGCGAGTGGCGCTGGTGGCAGAGCCGGGCGCTGGGAGGGTCTGCGGCTGAGGGAGGTAGCGGAGGAGGAGGTTCTCGCCGGAGAAGAAAGGGGGAAAGGGAGATCCTAGTCGGCCGGAGCTAGGTTTAAATAGAGAGGAAAGGGAGGAAATCGGTCGGCGGTTCAAGGGGAGAGGAAGGGGAGGCGGCCGGTGGTTGAGGGGAGCCGAAGAGGGAACGTCGTCGACGTTACACGGCGGCCGGAGGTGAAGCGGCGCCGGAACGGTCGGGTTCTGGGAGAGAAAGGGGTTTGGGCTATTGGATCCGGGTCGGGTCGGTTCAATTCGGATCCGACCCGACCCGTTAAGGCTGGGTTGGGTTGGGGTCGGTTCGGTTCAGCAGTTGGTTTGGTTCAATTGAACCGGATTTATTTTGGTTTAATAATAAAATATTTTTTAGGGCTTTAAAAATACTTCCGGGGTCCAATAAATTCCCGGAAAATTATCCTATATCTAGTTTTTCATTTTACACCATAAAATAATTATTTTCATAATATTTTAATATTATTTAATATCATTTAAAAATTATTTAATAATTAAAACACCTTAGTTTAACTACAGAAAATTCCCAGAAAATTCCAGAAAATTGTGAAAAAATCCAAATTTAAAAATTCTTGAAAATCAGGGGGTTTACAATCTACCCCCCTTAAGAGGATTGCGTTCTCGCAATCAAAGAATAACCGGTCAACAGAGATGACACGGTTACAAACATTATTCGAAACACATTACTATCAAGAAGAATCGAAATTGAGAGTTTTGAAGAAGAACACATAGGAAAAATCATTTCCCTAAGCATTAAAAGTTATGCAATTTCCCGAATGTAGAAAATCTAGAAAATTACAGTTTTAGAAAACCAGTTTTATCCTTTAAAAACTTATCAGGTTAACATTTATAAAACATTCTAAGTTATTGGCAAGTTCAAAATTACTTAGGTTATCACTAGGTTATCTATTATTAGCAATTTAAAACTGTCAGGTCAAGTCTAGGGTCACGAACCAGCAGGCACGAACTAAAGCAAATCTAGAAACAGATATCTACGAATCACTTACTCGCATTAGCTACTCCATGAATCTGTGCGTTCTCCAAGGTCATCGTCAGGGCTTGTCCGCGTCCTTGCAGTCGATTCCTCTGCTGCTGCTGAGCCTGCTGGAAGAGTAGTGTCTGGGGTATCAAAGGTGGCCTCGACTGATACCCTCCTGGAGCTGGTGGTAGGACTCCTTCAACTTCCGTTTGCGGTGCTCACAATGCTGGATAGGCTGGCCTCGGTACTGGTAACGCTTGTTGGTTTACCATTGGTGCTCTTTCTCGACGTTCAGGGCATTCCTTCACTAAATGCTGACTGGACCCACAAGCTAAATATACTTTCATTTTCCGTCTGCACTCGTTCTCAATATGGCCTCGCTTGCGACAATATTGACAGACAGGTAGTGCCTGTGGAGATGCTCCTGGTAGCTGGTGCACGTGAGGTCTTTTTGCAACTTTTTCCTGAGGTGCTCCGGCTGGTTCTGATGTGGACGATCGCTTCAGACTGGTCTCTCTTCTAGTGATGTGCTCCATGTGTCGGGCTGCAGCAAGGACGTCCGAGTAAGAAGTAGGTACAACGGATCCAATTAGTTTATGTAGCTCAATGTTTAGTCCGTCGAAGAACTTCTCTGCCTTCTCTTCTTCTGTCTGAATCAAAGTAGGGGCAAAACAACTCAGACGAATGAACTCCGTGTTGTACTCTTCCACTGTCAGATTGTCCTGAGTGAGGCGATTGAACTTGTCCCGAAGTTCTGATCGAGCGATAGCTGAAATGTACATCTCCTGAAAGAGTCTAGAAAACTCTTCCCAAGTGACTCAGTCTGGTCCGAGCCACGTCTCCTCGGATAGCCACCAGTAATATGCATTGTCCGTCAATTGCATTCTGACTGCAGTCATCCAACGTTCTCGTGGAATCTCAGCTGCTTCTAATTGATGTTGAGTGTTGGTGAGCCACTCATGAACTTTTGTGGGCTCTTCTTTTCCTGAGAAGGTACGGGGCTTCAGCTGGCAAAAATTGGTGATAGAGCCCGTCGTTGGCCGTCGTACTGGTAAATCTGCCTGTTCTAGTACGATTACTAGGCTGCTCCTCAAGTTCTCTGCCTCATGACGCAGAGCCTCTTGTTGAATTTGTTGTTGAGCTTGCAACATTGCGTAGATCATTTGTAATATCTGATGCCCGTACATAGCCTGCCCTTGTGGGAATACGGGCATTGGTAGAGTAAATTGCGTCGATGGTGGAATATCATCTTGCTGGTTTCTCGAGGTATGCTGATTCGCTTGACGGTGTTGTTGAGCGAATTGACCTTCTTCTACTGGTGTTACTTCCTCTTCATTGGTTACCAAAACATCCCGTGGTAATGTTGCAGGAGTCTCGTCGTTTGTTCGTGAATCCATAACTCTATATCCCAAGGCGTACGGGAACCAAAATAAACCAAAATAACCAATGGGTGCTCTCCCTTCAGTTGATCACTGTAAATGATGCACACTGAAAACTATGAACTGCTCTTCCTAGTGACCCGAGCTCACTCAATCACTCAAACAACCATATGTACACACACACACACATACATAGGGCATTGTGTATCAAGTTAGAGCCGTTCTTACCTTCCTCCAGAGAATTACACTGTATGTAATAATTTATTAGACACGTACTGTCATTTTTGCAGAAGTATCTAGAAATGGATATGAATTACTATCTGCGTCATCGTTCGTGGATCTACAACCTTCATCCTGATGACATGTGCGGTATGCGGGATAATTCATTGAGGGTGTACAACAGTTCCTGCAGTTTGCCAAGGCGTTCTCTCATTTGGACGATTTTACCCCATTCGGACTTTTAGGCTCCCAGTATTCATGTTGGCCGATGATTGTCACTCCGTACAATCTACCGCCTTGGATGTGCATGAAGACTCCGTATATATTCTTAACCGTTATTATCCCGGGTCCAAACAATCCGAAGAGAAACATCAATGTGTATTTACAGCCTTTGATAGATGAGTTGAATCAGCTGTGGAAAGTAGGTGCCAACACGTACGATGTTTCTAGAAAGCAGAATTTTCAGATGAGGGCAGCACTTATGTGGACCATCAACGACTTTTCAGCCTATGGAATGTTATCGGGATGGAGCACTCATGGTTGTCTCTAATGTCCGTATTGCATGGATCGTATTAAGGCTTTCCGTTTGAAACACGGAGGCAAACCGTACTTCTTTGATTTTCATCGATAATTTCTACCGAAAGATCATCCGTACCTGTCATGCCCCAGTCCCAAAATAACGAGGGACTGGACACGTGATAATGGCCAGCAGTACGCACCGATGGACAACCCAATTTAATGGATCCATCAGGGCGTACTTAAGCTGTAAAACAACAATAATCAGGGTCTACTAATCTCATCCACAGAATGAATATATCAATATCAACAAAGGAATATAAATATTAATATCAAGACACAAGTAATTTAAATCGGGGAATAACCCGATAATCAAGTCTGATACAATGGTTTATTAAACAAGAAAGTAAATAACATCACTGACTGAGTATGGAAGAAACATATACTCAGAATAATCCATGGCAATCACCTAGTCCTCAGTTCCTGGTTCTGCTCCAGTGTCTGCTCCTGAACCTGCTTCTGCTCCTTCTAATGCACCTGTCCTGTAAACCTCAGAGTGGATCTCCTCTGCTAAACCTGGGGACATAATCCTGATCCAGGTCCTCTGGGGACATAGCAAGGTACAGATAATACAAGCCAAAGATAATGCAGTGCAGCAAATAAATGAAACAATAGGGTAAATATATAACCAACTAAGTGATATGCAAGATGAGAGCATCACTAAAACTTAGGCTGAAACTACTACAAGCTCTGTGTCGGGGAGCCGGTAACAGTGATATCATGTGGTTTGTCTAGCTCAAAGGGAGACTACGACACCGTCATAATATAATCAACCTGTAGCCTGTGTGTCTCTCCCCACCCAATGTAATCATACGTCTCATGTCCATGACACGCAAGATCAAACTAATGCATTAAGTCATAATAAGATCTAAGAATATAATGTCTATGTCAATCCTGCATCCTACACAGAATCACCATAAATTTCTCAGGAAGATTCTGTCACATGTATAGTGTCAAGTGTTCTAGGTATAACGTTCTTGATAAGGCAAGTACGAGAAGTATAGGGTCTCGGTATCCATCTCTAGATGACGTTACACAACGCCGCGTACGGTGTTGGCACCCGACTGTAATCGGACGCTAAGTAAGTCACACGGTCCTAGGTTTAAGCATGTACAACAAGTATATATGTCAAGAAAATAAGTAGCAAAAACTGCAGGATTTGGCAAGGTACACTTGCCTGGGGTTCTAGCTCCAATTGTAGCTCTGACTTCAGCGAGTTCTGCAGGCAGTACTCCGGTTGCTGAAATAAATATCACCATCAGATCCAAAAAATATCAATCAGCTAGAAACGCCTGTCCTTGAGTCCAATTTGGATACAGGGGCAAAAATGACAGTTTTTGGTCAAAGCGGGGTCCACATATGGGCCGCTTTGCACCGAAAAATGTGTTAGGAATAAAGGTCTCCAAATCTGTCAAACTTAGTATCAACAAGGTAGGAACGATGATACGAATCCAATAGAACTTCCAGAATTAGATTTCGATGAGCCGATCACAAAATTGCCCGTCAAGTGGAGCCTGTGGGGCCCACGACACACGATTTTGTCAACGTTCTCAGAATCGAACCAAACTTGGGTCACAGGACCAGCGTATTGCTACGAGTCCGATGGCATAAGTTTTATTTTCAACGATTTTGTTCCTCCGGTACTGTATTAACTAAATCCTCCATGCGCACCTCCAGAGGAGACGAGGATAGAGATTTGGGCCGACGGTACAAAGTAAGTCAATTAGATAGTTTAGCATCATATATATCGTGTATTTCTTCATTCATCGTATATTGACTTTTTCGATCAAAATAATTATCTCTGTATAGATATCGTCCATCGTCGGTTCAGAGACGCTTGGGCTTCTTTCTGAGGAACAACTATGGTGGCCCTTGGACCAACTACTCTGAAGCTCCGGAGGAGAGGAAGGTGTTCTGGTTTACGCACTTCAAGTTAAAAGTATATTCTACAAATCCTCTAATTTATGCATATTATATAACTTATCTGTGATGCTCACTTACTAAATTATTTATTTTAGCAAACGTATTTCTATCCTCCGCACCGAGCCGAGTTGATCGAGCAGATATTTCCTTTCGTTATCGCCAAGCTTATCCGTGATGCTCTGGATGACCAGAAGGCTCGTGATCATGCTAGAAAACTGATCCAAGGTTGGATCAGGCCTGAGCAGTGGACTGCGATGAGGGCTAGATTCGACGATCCGAGGTACAAGGAAAGGTCTGAGAAGGCCAAGGCGGCTAGGCGGAATGCTGCAAAGTAGTGTGGTGGCTCGATTCCGATGATGGAACATTTCCATCGTTTGGTATATTTTTTATTTAAGTTATATTATTTTAATGTAAGTACGATAAAATGGTAGTAGAAAAAAATATTTAATTTTAGTACTAAATAATATATTTTTAACAGGTACAGAGGGGTGAGGATGCAAACATGGTGACCGTCTTCTTGGCCACCCATCAAAAGAACGGAAATCTCATTGATGAGAGGGCCTCGCAGACCTATGTAAGTATTACTTTACTTTATGTTAATTTTAATATAACTTAGGCAATTATCGAGTATCCAAACTTTTCTAGGTCGAGTATCTTAGGTTGCGTGAGCGGGCGACTGCTAGTGCACCTACAGCTGGAGAGGCAGGTACTTTCTCGCAGCTCGCTCCAGCTCCGTCGGCGGACGAGCTGTGGGTGACCGCCGCTCGTGGTCTCCAGAGGGGTATGTACTACGGTATGGGATCCTATGGCGCCCTGGTTGCGAAGCAGTCATCTAGGGCCTCCCCGACAAGTGCGTATTCCCCACAGCCCTCGCAGTCGCCGGTCAGAGTCCAGGAGGCCGTTGACCGTCAGATTGCGTCTCTCCGTGACGAGTTGCTGTGAAGGATGGAGGAGCAGCCCCGGTCCCAGCCACAGGCAGATGATCCGACGCTCATCGTACGATTTGATATGCTCGACCGCAACATCACGGAGCTCCGAGATTTGACAAATGATCTTAGAGCCTCGACAGAGCGCAGCTTGACGGAGCTGCAGGCATCACAGCTATCCATGGACGAGAGGCTGACGATGATGCAGGATTCAATGGTTCATAGTAGTACGAGGCTGTTATCTTCCATGGATTCTTATAACCATCGACTCGCAGAGTTGGAGCGGATACGTCCTTCTGGTGCGCCTACATCGACACAGACTCTACCGACGTCACTGCCTTCTCTATCGACATCGGTGTCGATTTCACGGAAGCAGTATGATCTGTTCTTATCCTTCATGTGCACCGGTGGTCATCCTCCTGCAGATCCGTAGTAGTATGGATATTTGCATGGATATTTGCTGGATATTTGTATTATTTAGGATGAGACTCAGTTGTATGGATATTTGTTGTATTCTTTTTAATTTTAATATTTTATTTTCTTTAAATTTTATTATATTATTCATATTAAATATATGTTAATTTACCGGTATTGAGTGTTCAACCCAAGGGGTCAGCGAACCCAGTAAATTCAACGGAGGGTTGCTCCGGTCTATTTGTACAGATGGTGAATTAATAAACTGCAGAAATAATAGTTTGGAAATAATTCAGTATTAATTTTTTTATTTTTTACTGTATCATTAGCGACATTTTTAGCAACGTTTAGCGACGTTCATACACGTCGCTAAATACGTCGCTAAGTTGCGACGTTACTACACGTCGCTAATGACGTCGCAAAAAACGTCGTTGTACGTCGCAACTTACTGACATGGCAGTATTGCCAGGTCATAGTAACGTCGCTATAAAAGTTGCTACATACGTCGCTAATTTGCAACGTAAAGCGACAAATGAATACGTCGCTAATTAGAGACGTTGAGTCGCTAAACGTCACTAATCTAGCGACGTATTTACGTTGCTAGAAAACGTCGGTATAGCGATATTTGGCGACGTTTTTTTCGTCAACGACTAGTTGAAAGGCGACTTCTGTAAAATGTCGCTAAATTTATTTAGCGACGTTTATTGGTCATTTAGCAACGTTTCTTTACGTCGCTAATTTAACTTTTTCTGGTAGTGCATTATGGGGAATGCTCAACCCATATATTGAGATATATGAAGAATTATTGGTGTTGTTTCCTTTAGACTAAGAAAAATAGTCCCACATTGGCTACACCACCAAGTGGGTATCCCAATATAATACTTTGTATGAGTTGAGGTGTGCACATGGGGTGTGGTGGGGCACATGGGTGCCATGTGGGGGTATTTTATTAGAAAAAAAAATTAATTCCTCAATGAAAGTATTTATGTTTTTTGTCAAGCTCTTGGAATTTATTCCATAGGAGCTAATCCCCAAAGTGGCTTAGCGATTCTGACTCGGGCTCAAGGGCGCAAAGTGACGCTTTGTTGACGCACTTTGCACTTAGCACGTCAGCATCGGCACATGGCGCTTGTGCGCATTTGATGTGCTCATGCACTCGGTTATACGTGGTTGCATGTGATGCCGCATGCGATGTTGCTTACGCGACTGCATGCACTACTGCATGAGCGGCCGCATGAGCGGTTGCTTACGTGGCCGTTGCTATCAGATATATTTGAACGGTTATGGAAAGATATGGTCAGTTATTCAGATCCATTTTTTGTGGGATTTGAATTAATTTTGTGCCTATCTTTGTGGGATTTAAAGTTAATTTGTTCCTATCTTTCCGTAACTAATGGGCGGCCTGACTCCTCTAAAAATACTCTCTTCGTGCCTCCATTGAGAACTTACTTTGAAATAGAGAAAACGAACAGAGTTGTTGCTGCCGCCATTAAAGTCCAGGAAGTTTGTTCAAGTCTAAGCATGAGTTGACAACGAGCATTCCAGAAGTTCTTCGTGAACTTGCTGGTTCCTGGAAGCTCATCGTATGGACATAATCTTGCTTTGAGCAACGGTGATCTTTATCACCCCAACAAGCAGTGTTCTTCTTCTTCTTCCTCTTTTCTTCTACGTATTATAATTCTGTTATGTCCGTCTGCAACTGCGATTTCAAGAAAGAACGAGACATTTATTTTTCTGATTCTTTTGTTATCTTGTATGCAAGTTGTAATTAGAATCATTATATAGTTGTTCTTGGATCGAGATAAATTAGTGAGGAAACTTCTGTGTGAACTCCTGATCTCGACTTCAATTTACTATGGACCCGGTGTAACTGATGAGTATGTTCAGGAGCCTCATGAGGAGTAGGTTCCTGTGGAGGAGGCTCAACTAGTAGTTGCTTAGTAGCATTTAGAATTTTTATTGTACTGGATTTGTTTCCAGCGACCTAGACTTATGTTGGAGATTGCTAGACTCTTAGACTTGATGTTGTTGTGTTGAGATAACTTTTTCTAAACTTGTGCTTGGATTATCTTATCATTATTGTGCCATTTATCTTCCTTATAGATCTTTGTGATTGAGTATTGATATTATCATATTGTCCTCCTTTTGGAGTCGAGATATTATTGACAGGTTATGATATATTATTGTGTGAGATTGATAGTTAGTATTATTGACCTAGACAACGTTCTACTATAGATGCTGAGGCACAAGTTGGACATACCCATGACTCATGTCTAATTTTCGAGTACGGGTCATGATAGGTGATTCATCAAATGGATGTCAAGACAATATTTCTAAATGAAGATCTAGATGAAGAGATCTATATAGAGCAACCCGAAGGGTTTATTATTAAAGGTCAAGAAAAGAAAGTTTGCAGATTAGTAAAATCTTTATATGACCTAAAACGAGATCCTAAGGATGATTTTAGAATATAGGTTCATAACAAATGAGTATAACAAATATTTTTATTCTAAAACTAAAGATAAAAGTGGTGTCAATTTATGCTTATATGTAGATGATATATTAATTCTATGATCATCTCTTGAATGCATAAATGATACTAAGGAATACTTTTCTAGAAAGTTTGATATGAAAGATCTAGGAGAAGCCACTTGATTCTAGGAATGCAAGTGTTCATGACCAAAGAGGGTTATACTCTATCCTTAGCTCACTCCATAGAGAAAATGCTACTATTTTTTTTGAACATTTTGATAAGAAACATGTATTTATCAAGCAGTATTATCCTAAATAAGAATGAGAGTTCACCAGTGGAATAACATAGACATTCACAGATGATAGGTTCTCTTATGCATATAACAAATATGACCAGATCAAATATTGCATTTGTTATTGGGAGACTAAGTAGATATACTAGCAACCCAAATCAGTTATACTTGTCTGCATTAGAAAGAAATTTAGATATCTTAAGGGTACTCTAGAGTATAAATTTAGGCTAATTAGCCTTTATACCCTAAATTTATATAAGTTTAAAGTCCTAACATGTCCAACTGGAAAGTAGACCATAAATTTATTTTTGGTTTTATTTTTCCTATTATATCCTCATTTTTAACATGGTTTATCATTTTCAACATGGATAGGTTGTTGTACTTGTATTTATGTTGAGGATAAAATAAAAAAAAGATATAAAAAATATAAATTCATGGTCTAGATCTTCCAATTGGACATGTCAGGGCTTAAACTCTAAGCTGGTATAAAATTCAGGGTATAAACACTAATTAGCCATATGGATTACATTATAGTAGATAATACATTATCATAGAAGGTTATTTAGATGCAAAATGGGTAACTAACTCACATAATGTCAAATCCACTTTTGGATAAAAAAATTAACTCTAGGAGGAGCTACAATCTCATGGAGGTTCATGTAAACAAACTACCATAGCTTAGAGTACCATGTACGCTGAAATGATAGCTTTATACACTATTTATACTAAAGCTGAATGGCTCAAAAATCTTATTATGCATATACATGTTTTACATATTCATGTTCTTGCTATTTTTATATTGTGATAATAAATATGTTACATGCACATGCGTTTCAAGTCGAGTCTATTAGGTAAATATGTGGTTCCAAACTATGTGTAGTCAGAAAAGAACCTTGTAACCATTTAACGTAGGGCCTATCTAGGACAATAATCCTATAATCATCGAAAGGGATGGGGTAAGCTCATAAGTAAGTTACCAGTAATGAAAATCCAACCGAGTCTGGCTGAAGATCCCAATAAGTCAGTTCAAAGGATAAAAATAAGCTGGACATGGGTGACTAATATAGAATACTGACAGTGAGATTAAATTCTTAAAACTAATGTCCAAGCGGCTGTACGAACTTGTAAAATTATACTCCATCCCTATGATGATAGTATTCCAGTGTTATATGGTTAGGATGAGTTTTAAGAACTCTTAATAGGTCCAAGCATGATTGTGTAGGGTTGACATCAATCAGCAATCCTTTGAGAACCTACCTATATGAGAGGTCGTGAAGGTCGCGAGTATGGGACAAGGCGATCCTGTACAACTCTCATGAACAAGAAAATAGTACACATGGCCAATCAAAAGCGTTATCCCGATAGACCCAAGAATCTCTAGCATATTATATGTGCTATTTTCTAAATCTGATTCAAGAAGTCTGATTCAAGGCATAGTCTATCATGCCCTTCTTCAAATAAAGACAAATAGTCATTAAGTGAGATTCAAAGATGTAGTCCGTCTCACCTACTGTATAGTATTCATTTGTCCAGACACTCTATTTTATTATCTTTCTTAAAATTTGTTATCTTTGTTTTCTAAACTTGATTTTTTGGGGGATTGTTGTATATTTTGCTTGGAAACCCTATTAGCTAGAGTTTCCCATTAATTGGTCGTTATAATATTTTTTCTCCTATTCTCACTTGTGAGTTGGTGTGGACTAGTCATGTAGGCCACACGCGCGCATCACCACCGTTCGGCCCATCTCGGTTCGGTTCGGCGCGCATAACGTGTGTGGGTACAAACCCACATCTGCGGGTGTCGAATGTTGATCCAAATTCTACTACTGGGTTCGGGTTGAGACCCAAAAAGAACTTTTTGCTCTTCATTATTTTTCTGACCATTTTAACTCTTAATATTTTGAACGTTGTAAATTAATTAACATTTTATTTCCCAAAGCAAAAAAATATTTATGGCTATAATGACTAATTTATCATTTGTTTATCATCATTAAAATAATTTTAATCCATTTGCTTGTGACGTGGCTATATAGATTCAGTTCATTCCCTTTCGTTGGCACACAATCGACAGTAGAAAAATTGCAGCCAAATTTATGTCTCTTTCTCCTCCTTTAGTACCAAAACTCTGTTCAATCCTTCATGCAAAAGTCAAGTTCGGATCATCTCTCCTGAAGATAGCTGTAGTGACGGAAAGTTGGAAGCAAGGGATTTTACCTCTAGAATGATTTGAGAAGTAGCCTGCACATAAATCTCGATCGAATAATCTCTTAGCGCAGCGCTTCGTATACGACTTTTCTGTAGACTGGCACTAAACTTTTATTATTTTGTTTACACGAAATAAAAGGGTAATTTAACAACACCTAAGTGAGAGTAAGAGCATGGTTGGTCTAGGAATACGTTTGACAAGACTTCAGACTTGGACAATCCCCTTTGCTTAGGACAAGCTCTCACACTACCAGAATAAGTCAAATTAGCGACGTCACGAAACGTCGCTAAATGGCCAAAAAATGTCGCTAAATAATTTTAGCGAAGTCTGTAGCGATGTTACGTTGAAGTCGCCTTTAAGCTAGTCGCTGACTAAAAAAATATCGCAAAACGTCGTTATTTCGACGTTTTGTAGCGACGTAAATGCGTCGCTATATTAGCGATGTGTAGCGACGCAACATTGCTAAATTAGCGATGTGTTGTTTATCGCTATATGTCGCCAAGTTTTTTCTTTTTAGCGACATTGTGCGAATCATTTAGCGACGTTATATTGACCTGGTAATACTGCCATGTCAGCATATTTGCGACGGACAGCGACGTGTTTAACAACGTGGATAGCAACGTCTATAGCGACGTACTCAACGAGGTATTTAGCGACGTATATTAACGTCGTAAAACGTCACTAAAAATGTCGCTAAAGATACAGTAAAAAAATAAAATAATAAATATTGAATTATTTCCAAACCATTCTTCCTGTAGTTTACGAATTCACAATTTGTACAAATAGACCCGGAGCAACCCTCCGTTGAATTTGCTGGGTTCGCCGGCCCCATTCGGTTGAACACTCAACACCGGTAAATTAACATACATTTAATATGAATAATATAATAAAATTTGAATAAAATGAAATATTGAGATTATAAATTGAGTCAGGAGAAAATCTCGTCGTAAAAAATACAACAAATATCCACACAACTGAGTCTGAAAGCCTCATCCTAAAGAATACAAGAAATATTGTCTGAATGCCTAAAAAATAAAGAATATTCATAAATGACCAAATATCATAGGTCTGAAACATAAACAATCAATAAACGGTCCTAACTATGACTAATATGGATCTGCAGGAGGATGACCACCGGCGTGCATCAGGGATAAGAACAGATCATATTGCTCCCGTGAAATCGATACCGATGTCGATAGAGAAGGCAGTAACATCGGTGGAGTCTGTGTCGATGAAGGCGCACCAGGAGAACGTATCTGCTCCATCTCTGCTAGTCGATGGTGGTATGAATCCATGGTAGATAACATCCTCATACTGCTATGAACCATTGAATCATGTATCATTGTCAGCCTCTCGCCCATGGACAACTATGATCCCTGCAGCTCCGTCACGCTGCGCTCTGTCGATGCTCTAAGATCAGCTGTCATATCCCGGAGCTCCATGATGCCGCGCTCTAGCATATCAAATCATGCGATGAGCGTCGCATTGTCCGCCTGCGGCTGGGACAGGGGCTGCTCCTTTATTCTTCTCAGCAACTCATCACGGAGAGACGCAATCTGACGGTCAACGGTCTCCTGGACTCGGACCGTCGACTGTGAGGGCTGTGGGGAATGCGCACTTGCCGTGGAGGCCCTAGATGACTGTGTCGCTACAAGGGCGCCATAGGATCCCATACCGTAGTACGTACCCCTCTGGAGACCACCAGCGCTGGTCACCCATAACTCGTCCGCCGACGGAGCTGGAGAGGGCTGCAAGAAAGTACCAGCCTCTTCCGCTGTAGGTGCACTAGCAGTCGCCCGCTCACGCAGCCTAAGATACTTGGCCTAGAAAAGTTGGATACTCGATAATTGCCTAAGTTATATTAAAATTAATACAAAGTAAAGTAATACTTACATATGTCTGCGAAGCCCTCTCATCAATGAGATTTTCTCCCTTTCGATGGGTGGCCAGGAAGACGGTCACCATGTTTGCATCATCACCCCTCTGTACCTGTTAAAAATATATTATTTAGTACTAAAATTAAATATTTTATCCTACTACCATTTTATCGTACTTGCATTAAAAATATCTGAAATAAAAAATATACCAAACGACAAAAATATTCTGTCATCGAAATCGAGCCACCACACCACTTTGTTGCCTTCTGCCTAGCCGTATTGGCCTTCTCAGACCTTTTCTTGTTCCTCGGATCGTCGAATCTAGCCCTGATCGCAGTCCACTGCTCAGGCCTAATCCAACCTTGGATCAGTTTTCCTTCGCAATCACGAGCCTTCTGGTCATCCAGAGCATCACGGATCAGCCTGGCGCCAACGGCAGGAAATATCTGCTCGATCAACTCGGCCCGGTGCGGTGGATAGAAATACGTTTGCTACAATAAGTAATTTAGTAAGTTATATAATATGCATAAATTAGATGATTGATATAATATACTTTTACCTTGAAGTGCGCAAGCCAGAACGCCTTCCTCTCCTCCAAAGCATCAGATTAGTTGATCCAAGGGCCACCATAGTTGTTCCTCAGAAAGAGGCCCAGGCTTCTTTGTACCGACGGGAGACGATATCTATACAGAGATAATTATTTTTATCAAAAAAGTCAATATATAATGAATAAAGAAATATACGATATATATGATGCTAAACCATCTAATTGACTTAATTTGTACCATCGGCCCAAATCTCTGTCCTCATCTCCTCCGAAGGTGCGCATGAAGGATCTAGCTGATGCTGGGACGATGTCGGCTCAACCTCCTCCATATGCGTATCTATCTCTATGGTTACGTCAGCAGGAGGAATGGTGGATGAGGGAGTACTATCTGGCCTGGAACTACTCGTCCCATGAGTGTTGCCACGTAACGTCGTCGCAGTCGAAGATGTGACTGGTCGATATACTGGAGTACTAGGCGACGAGGATCCATAACCAACAGTAGCAGTAGCGGAGGAGCACTCCATCTACCTCGGGACCTGCCGAACACTCCGCGTCGTCTTGTCATACCTGATAACAACATATGATGAATAAAGAAATACATAAATATATAGTACATTCTACAGTCAAAATGTTATGCATATCTCACAGCATTAATAGAATTACACAGTAAATAACTAGTGGTGTCACAAGTCTAAATGGATAGTACATTCAACAATCAAAATATAATACATATCTTCGTCAAAATAGTACATTCTACAATCAAAATATAGTACATTCTATAGGCAAAATATTTTATTTTCAATCATCTTCAAAAAATTTATCTTGTTCGCCTTCCTCGTCCTCCTCTTCCTCTTCTTTCTCATCTTCACTTTCATCTACTTCGTCTTTGTCTTCGTCTTTCTCTTCGGATAATTCTACATCTTCTATATTATTAGTCATGTAATGAGTAACTTCTGTTGAGTCCACATCTACAATATTTGTTACAAGAGGTAGCTCGTCCTCCTGATAAGCTATTTCATCAACGTCAAAGGTATTTCTATTTTTAGTCTTGCATACTGCCTACCAATCTGACCTCGCTGTCCCCCGTCTAGGATAAGTTGTGAAGTACATGAGCTGAGCCTGACTTGATAGGACAAATGGTTCGTAGCCTTGATATCTACTCTTGTAGTTTATATCCACAAGACCATGCTTGTCAATTTTTTAACCTTGATCTTGAATCAGATCGAACCATTCATACTTGAATAGCACGATCTTAGCAGGTTCTGTGCCATAATTATATGTCAACTCCACAATCTCTCGTAAGATACCAAAGAAATTATTGCCTGGATTGATGTCTTTGTAGTTCGAAGATTTGATACACAAACAACTATTTTTCGTGGAATCAAGATCCAAAAAACTGACTTTGATCGGGGCATTTATTGACTTGAACCTAAACCCATTCACATAGTACCTTGGCCATATTTTGACGGCAGTAATTGGTCCCTTGGCTAGAGTTCTAATTGATTCAGTTTTTGGTGTTATTAGACAATCGACCTAAATACCAAAGTAGCGATAATAAGTTATTTATTGTGCAAGTTCATACAGAAAAAGTAATTACCAAGCTCCTTACATATGCGCTCAACTAAGAAGAAAAATGGCGTCACATTTTTGTTCTACTTCTTCGTCTGTTATGTAGGGTCTAACCGACCTCAGCTCATCATTATATGTGTTAAAAAACAACGAAGCAACCGTTAATTAGTAGCATAATAGTAGCTTATACTATTATATTGAGATGACATAAACGTAGACGTATTAATTACTTACCTGTAAACCCCCTCACCCAAAAATAGGTATCTTGTGTATATTTTGTATTTCTTGTATTATTTTAGGTTATTTTTTAAATCAAATAAAATCCAATAATTTTATTAGGATACTTCACCATGGTTTGGACATTAATAATATACGATGGTCCCAAAATTTGTATCTCCCTTCATAGGAAGTAGACTACACAGGAGACACTACCTGTAGGATCTTTTCGTGGCACAGAAATTCGATCCCTTGGTGTTCTATCACATTAGTGTAACGACCATAGATTTTGGGTTAATATTTAGATAATATATATATAATTTAATTATGGTTATTTTTTTCCGACTCCAACTTTTCTATAATTAGTAGCCCATAATTCCCCCGTGCCAAGTTAGACATTTTTCCTTTTTATATAGATGTGTATATTATTTACTATTACCTATTTTGTGGATAACCATTTAATTAATTACTTAGTTAAATTTATTGATACAATTATTTGATTTATATAATTAAATAAATATCTAAATTATTAATTACAAAATATTTTTTAAAATATTTTGAGTGTAGAATTTTATTACAGCCTTACAAAATAATTTTCTAGAATTTATTTTGTGTGCAAATATTATTTTTGGATTTTTTACCTCATTTATATATGTGAATATATATATAAATAAATATAAGGTTAATAATAATAATAATAATAATAATAATAATAATAATAATAATAATAATAATAATAATAATAATAATAATAATAATAATAATAATACTAATAATAATAATGATAATAATATTAGTAAAAGTAATAATAATAATTAAAAAGAAAAAGAAAAGAAAAGAAAAAGAAAAAGAAATAAAAAGAAAAGAAAAAGAAAAGAATAGAAAACTAAAATCCTAAACCTATTCCTCTCATTATTACTAATCATCCTTAACCTAACTAATTAAACCCTTAAACTAACTATCATATTCCTAGCATACAACCCCCCCCCCTCCCAGCGCAGCAAACCCTCTCTCCCCATCCCGATTCCCCTCTCCTTTTATATATATATATATATATATATATATATGTGTGTGTGTGTGTGTGTGTGTGTGTGTGTGTGTGTGTGTGTGTGGAAGCATGAAAATACGCTGGGGAATTATACGCATAAAATCCCCCAACATGCATGAAGCCCGCGTAAAACAGAGCTTCAGCGCTATGTGGCGTAAAAATATGACTTCAAAAGCTATACGCATAAAACAGAGCTTCAGCTCTATGTGGCGTAAAAATATGACTTCATAGCTATACGCGTAAAACAGAACTTCAGTGCTGTATGGCATAAAATATGGCTTCAGAACAGTCCGCGTAAGACAGCACTTCCAGGCTATTTTGGCGTAAAAAGGTTGCTACACCTCCCTTCGACGTAAAATATGTCTGCTTTTAATGCAGCGTGAAGTTGTACGAGAAACTCTTCGTATTCCTCGAATGAACCTGTCAGACGAAACAGTAAACATGACTCCTGACAAAGAGTACTGCACGACGATCGAGAGGACGGCTGTAATGATGATTCTACACAGAGACCCAGATTGTCGTTTAGTGACATATCCTTGATACAAGTTATTTTTACGCATTAAGGAATACGTTGTATATTCTACACAAACAGAGATGAGTTTTTACGCTCAAGATAAGACGAAATCAGACGCCACGTCAAAAGCTGTTCTTTGTACAGAACTCGAGGCATATCTCTGCAGTTAATGCTCGAGATGGGGGCAGATCTCTGCATTTAATGCACGAGATTTTGTTCTATTTTTAATGACTGGGAGAGCTAAAACTAGGGCTAATACGCTCACATCACTATCCCTGCATGTTACGCCAACCAGGCTATTTTCAACTATAGGAGCACACCATATGCTATCTCCTCGAAATACGCCAACTCAGGCTATATTTGCAAAGGTACGTGATAAGGCTATTTGGCCTAAAATACGCTCAAGACCACAGTCAAGAAGGATAATTGGCTAGTTTACGCTGGTTACCTATTATTTATGCAGCATCAAGCTTTACGCAGAATTTGGCTTTTACGCCAACACGACAGCTATTTGGCTTTTACGCCAACAAGACAGCTACTTGGCTTTTACGCTAATACGACAGCTACTTGGCTTTTACGCCAACAAGATAGCTACTTGGCTTTTACGCCAACAAGACAGTTATTTGGCTTTTATGCCAACCATCTTTACGCGAGGGGCAGTTACCTACGTGGCTTGCATGCCGTGATCTTCGATGAGCGATTATACGCGTTACCTCATAATGGGACACGCGTCACACGCGGATTCAGGAGACCATTTAGACGTGGGTAGCAGTTATTATAACCGTCGCGTAAAGAGTGCAACTCTCTCCACAGTTTGGCTTCTATGCCGACTGGACATTTACTGTGACTGAGCTCTATAAATAGAGACTTTCGGTCACAAGAAGAAAGGTCAGAAGAAAATGAGGAGATCAAGATCAGAGATCGAATCAAGAGAGAGAGAGAGCATAGACAGAGTGTGTTGGTTGACAGTTCAATCCCACTTGCAATCTTTGAAGCTTCTTCTTCTTCTACAGCACTTCTTCATCATCGTGTGGTCCAAGGGACAAAGTGATCGACCGTAGATCAGATTCCTACAACAATATTTTCCCAGGATTATTTTTTTTTGTACTTAACATCCTCGTATAGGATTAATTGTACTCTTTTTTCTTGTTTGTAAACAAATAAAGGGTTTCGTATAAACCTAGTTTCATTCTTTTATTTATCATCAAACACAAGATGGCGACTCTGCTGGGGACTACTTTCTTATCTGTCGAGAAAGCCATTGCTCAACACGATGCTGTATCTGCCGGATCAACGAAGAAGACTTTGGACGTCCAATTCAACCAATCTGCTTATGAAGACATACTTCGCGCAGGGGGTAGCTCTCATTCCCTCTCTGTCCAGGACAACAAGAAGCTGCGTAAAGTATGGATACCCCGGACATCCTCTACCCTTCCTACAGTCTATCTCTCTCTCCGATCAACAAGGTTGTGACATCATAACATATACGCTCTGTGCGAAAAACCCGTCTCCCATCTGTGACGTGGCAGACAAAACTTCTGGCAATGCCCCAGTGCCAATCCAGAAGTCTAGAACGCGCCCTGCGCGTAAAATTTTGTCGCCCGTCTGTGATGTGGCAGACAAAACTTCTGGCAATGCCTCAGTGCTAATCCAGAAGTCTAACACGTGCCCTGCACATAAAAATTTGTCTCCCGTCCGTGACGTGGCTGACAAAATTTCTAGCAAGGCCTCAGAGCCCGCGCGGAAATTTCAAACGCGCCCTGCGCGTAAAAATAGATCTCCTATCTGCGATGTGGCAGATGGACCCTTGGATCACATCAAGAGAAAACAAGTGGCGAATCTCCCAACCTCTAGAGTTGTACGCCACCAAGAGAAGAATTTGCCCACTCTTCAGATTACGCGTGACGCGGAAGGCCATTTGAGGACTCCCCCTATTTTATGCGAACCTGTGCAAAGCTCCAGATTACGCCAGGATAAGCCCATCCACGTAAAGAAGACCCGCTTCATGGGAAAATACACTCCCCAGACAGATGATGGATCGTATGCTACTCACATGGCTGAACTGCTGTATTCTTATGGCAGGGAGAGAGTTATGGTTCCCAATCTCCACACCCCTACTGATGTAAAAATGCCTTCTTCTTCTTCTTCTTCTGTTAATCCCCCTGATTTGCGTAATTTCTTGATCCAGAAGCGCAAAGACAGGGGATCTTCTAATATGTCTATTACACCCCCTAGGGAGCATTGTTGTAATAGTCATAAAGTTGTAGTTAACTACTGATGTTCTAAGGCAAAACGGTCAGTTTTCGACCGGTTGAACTACTCTTTGCCCTTATAGGAAGAAGAGCCGACATTCGCATCAGTAAACATGGCTTCGCACATTCCTAGAGGAAGGTCAAGTTCAAGACGTCATCCCTCTAGAACTCTGAGCCAAAGGAGATTTGACAGACTCCTTGAGAATATTGAGGCAGGTATTTTTCGAAACACCCGCTCGAGGTCACGACGATCGGCTTCATATTCTCCTGATTCCTACGCTGGAGGTAGCCAGCTTTCTGAATCTGATGCTGAAAGTATAGACTCGATCTCTACAGAGATCTATACTAATCCCTCGGTGGCATCCAGAGAAATAGGAGTTTATGATGTTGGAGATGAACATGAAGAAGCTTCCCCGTCAGGAAGTACTGAATAACGCATCGCTGTATTGGAATCATCGCTTAAAGAGATGCATACCATGATGGAGAATATGCACCAAATGATGGTGACTCAACATACAGCCGCGGTAGCTCAAGCACATATTCCTCTGACTCAATTACGTGTGGGGGTGGATATGCCACCATCCAACGCAAGCCAGGAGCCTATTCAAAATCAAGAATTAGCTGCTCCTCAACGCCTGAACCCAGAGAATGTATTGCCTCATGTTGGAGCTACAATACAAACGACCTCTCACCACTTTGCGGTCCCTTTCCCAGCTAAAGATCCGATGCAGGCAGTTCGGGAATTGAAATCCTAATTTGATGCCTTGAAGCATAAGGATCAGCTAAAGAAGTTAGGAATCAACCAGCCATACTCAGCTATCTGGGACGAGATCCCTTTCCCACTAAAATACAAACCACAGACTATGGTTTTGTTTGAGGGAAAGACGTCGCCAAGCCAGTACATGAACTACTTCAACATGATGACGGTGTTGTTGCAAGGGAATGACGCCCTTCTCACTCGAGTGTTTAAGGGCTGTCTGTCTGGGGTAGCCTACCAATGGTATCGTAGTCTTGAGGACAACTGCATTACTTCTTTTGAAGATTTTAAGACTCTGTTCTTCGCTCGATTCTACGAAGGAGGGATGGACATGTCTATGTCATCGCTCATCGAAGTTAAGCAGAAGGAGAAAGAGAACGTTCGTACTTTTATTGAACGTTTTTGTTAGGCTACTTTGCAGATGCCTCCTGGAGTGTCGGATTCTGCCTTGGTGGACATTCGTAGGAAGAACCTTCTCCCGCTGATCTCAGTATTAACGGGACCATATCAGTTCCATGATTGGCCCTCATTAATTATATCAGCGGTGGCCGCTGAAGATAACAGTCGGAAGGCTCGTGACAATAGAATCATGATCTCTACCTCTGATAGAGGGAAGCGGTCATCCTCCAATAGCGACCATACTCGTAGTTCCAAAGGAAAGAAAGCTCTGGCAATCAACACATCCAGGCAACATACTCCAGTGACTACGCAGACGAATCCTGGGACTTCCAGGCCTAAAGAAGAATATTCTTTTAACGACGACGATATTCCGAGCATATTCGATTGTCTAGTCAAAATTGGCAAGCTTACTCTCCCCGAGGTAAAGTGGCCAAATGAAGTCGGCAGTACCAATAACCTTAAGTACTGCATTTTTCACAGATACATACACCACCCCCACAAAGGCATGTTATGTACTAAAAAAGAAAATCGAGGAGTTGATCGACGCCAAGGCCATCACTCTGCATAATAGCGAGAAGACGGTCACTGCTAACATGATCTCACTCCAGTTTGGCAATCTGCCCCCTCAGGAAGTCCCGGATGGTGTAGTACCTATTCCACGGGCGATGATGAACATTGTTAATCTCCCTCAGACCAGGGGTCAAAATTATGACCTAATACCCCTAACTACCAAGCGTGGGGAGATCATGTGGGTCCACCCTGATCTGGTGTCAGAAATTGAGGAAGAGACTCAAGCTGCTAAAGCTAAGTCTAAAAAGAACTCAAGATGCAAACTATGCCATATGGTTGCAATATCCCCGACATCAGAAGAAGAGGCTTTGGCAACTGGAACCCGGTCAGGCAAAGCCTACCTCAAGGACTATGGAGGAAATCAGGAAGAAGCAACGGCAGACACTTCAGCTGCCAAATATCTAGAGCCTGAACCTGTTATACTAGAGTCAGGTCCTTCTAGACCAACTTCGGCGGACAAAGGCAAGCAAAAAGAAGTTCGTTTTGATAAACCTTTGAAGAATATTCAAAATAAAGGTTTAGAGAAACCATATAACTTTGACGTCTTGGCTCAGTTGGCTAATACTCCAGCCAGATTATCCATTTTTGAGCTACTTAGGCTATCCAAATACACTCGTCAAGCCTTGAGTGAAGCGTTAATGCAGGCGGATGTATGCTTGACTCAACTCAAGTCCCCTGATAAAGATCCTGTGGCATGTCCTCAATGCCATAGTATGATGGAAGTGGTCCCTAACATCACTTTCACTCAAGAGGACATGTTGTTGAAACATAACAAGCATGACAGGCCTCTTTATTATACCAGATACGTCGACTCCATGGAGGTAGACCGGATTCGATATAAGCCTTATCATTTATTCAAGACATTCTCTAATCGTTTAATTCGATTATCGCACGAGACCTATAAATCCGTTTGGACATTTCTAAATGATCTATATACCACTCGAAATTGAGTCACCCAATCAAATCCATTTTCGATTTATATCTTCCAACACGAAATACCGTTTGAGCTATTTTCCAAAATCCAAGCACGATTCTCTATGTTCGCCTAAGCGATAATATAAAAATGTTCTATCGGTTGGCATTCTAAGTCTGACATGTCTTATTCCTGAACGATATCCCAATCTCGTTGCAACTTAGCTTGCACCAAAGGGTCTTGGCGCGCGATACTTAGCATAACTTAGCCGAAAGGCTGTGTGCATAGTTAATCGTTTGGGCAATATTCAATTTTGCACACTAACCGGTTGGCTAATCACGTATAGGCATATCGGTTTGCACATAACTTGAAAATTCAAATTCTAGCATGGGTCTATTCCTAAAGATCTAGCACAGGTCGGCACAAAGGCCTTAACATCACAATTTTGTACAAGCAATCATATCATTAATATGCACTTTTAAAAGTATTTAGACTCATTGTTGGAATATTCCGTTGGGACATTGAGAGAGAGCGTGCACATAACCCACGAACGAGCTTTCGAAACTGAGAAAATCGAAATAAAGTCCAAAGGCATATAGCCATTCTATGATACCAATCTGTCATGTCCCGATCTCCCGCAGGCTAATCGGCCATCTCCGCTAGGCGAGAATCAACGCGCTAGCGCTCCCGCGAGATGATCGCTTGACCCATCTGGGCGTGATGTCGCACGAGCGTGAGCCACGCCCGTGCAAGGCCGAGGTTCATTACTAGCGGTAAGGGGTCTAATCCACAGAGTCGCACAGATTGTCCGAGTGCAGCAGAATTATAAATGCATAAGCGATTGGTAACAAGTTCACTGAGTCGTCAATAGTGGAAGCATTGAATAACACAAGTATAGAAGTAAAGCAACTCTTTAATGATATTGAATAAGTGTTACAGGCGGCATATAGCCGATATTACAAGTCGCTCAAGCCTCTCTCTCTCTGAAACAGTAAAAGCAAACCGTTGAGAATCCCTACAAGCGAACTGGCTTACACTACCACCACAATCGTGGGCTTTAATGCCAGGAAGAGCAAACCGTTGGAAAAGATTCATTTGAGGATCCAGATTGGTGACCTTAGATCAGTGGCTACATGCTACATCATTGATTCAGAGGTGTCTTACAATATTCTGTTGGGTAGCCCATGGATCCATGATCACAATATTATTCCTTCAACTGTACATCAATGCTTCAAATATGTTGACGTCCAAGGGACAGTGAAAACAGAGTTTGCTGATCTCAACCCGTTCAAAGGAGTTGAGTCCTACTATTCTGATGCTATGTTGTACACCCAAGACTACATGAAGGAGGTGTCAGGCAAGACAGAAGAGGAATCCTACCAGGAGCCAGGAGAACCATCTGCTGAGCAACCTTTATCGATCCAGGTGAAAGGGCGGACTACCCGTTCGAAAGTCATGGAACCCATAGCTATCCACTTGGGCAAAACCAAATCGGGAGGAGAAAGTGATCTCCTAGTAATCACTCTGAACCAGAAGCCTCCACCTTTGGTCATCAACCTTAGGCGCAACAAGCAGCCGACTGATGTAAATACAACCAGGAACGCAGTTTTTGACGATAATAAAGATTCTCTTTTTCAGTATACTGACGCTCAATTTCCTAATCAGGAATCCTCCCCCCATAACGATATAGAACCTATAGCACAAAAATTCTTGGAAGCTATGGACTTCTATCATCCGTATGTGTGGAAAATAGCGTCAACATCTAATGTCGTCATGACATATGGGCCGCATAAAGATTCTATCTTTACTGTTCCACCTATTCGCAACAATCAGCATCCAATAGGCTTCGGTCGCATACGGAATAGACCGATTGTACAAGAAAATTCTCACGAATCTGATGCTGGGAAAATGCAAGTCCACAGATATATCCCGCAAGCTTGAAGATTATGCAAAGCATGGGTTATGATTTAAAATTGGAGCCAGGCCTCAACTACGGAAAAGGCAGACGAATGTCGTTGCATGGTGATCCCTACTGTCAACAAACTCATTTTGGGTTAGGGTATACCATATATCTTGCAACTTCAAACAACTCTGAGTCAAGTGAGGACACCACTTCCTCTTCTCAAGACGATTTGTCATCCTCCGATTCAGATGGTGAACTCGAACATGCATTGTCAGTAAATACGGTATTGACATATTCTCTCAAACAGAGGGACAAGAATCTGAACCGTTTGAAAATAAATTATGGGCACAGCAAATGGATACACAATGGGAACTTCGGTTCGAGCAAAGAGAACCATCCACTGAAGATAAAGTTATCCAAGTCAATGTTGGGGATGAATTTTCACCAAAGCCGATATTTATCAGTAACAATCTTTCAGAAGAAGAAAGGGAAAAAATGATCCAGCTGATAAAAGAATATATCAATATCTTTGCGTGGAATTATGAGGATATGCTGGATCTTGATCCAAAAGTGGCTACCCATAAACTCAATATAATGCCCAATTCAAAGCCTGTAAAGCAATACCAACATCGGTTCCGCCCAGATATGATGGCTGCCATTGAAGCTGAAATCAGGAAACTAATAGCTTGCGGGTTCATCCGGGAAGAACAATATCCTGATTGGGTCGCTAATGTTGTCCCGGTCATGAAGAAAAGCGGGAAAGTTCGCATTTGCATCGACTTCCGAGATCTAAATGCGGTCTGCCCAAAAGACGAGTTCCCTCTTCCTATTACAGATGTTATGATCGATAATACGTGCGGTTTTGAGCGCATGTCTTTCATGGATGGATTTTTAGGATACAATCAGATTAAGATGAATCCTGAAGATAAGAAGCTTACTGCCTTCCGTACACCATTGGGGGTATATTGCTATACAGTCGTGCCTTTTGGATTGAAGAATGCCGGGGCTACATATCAGCGAGCTATGAGTAACATATTCTATGAGCATCTACGCAAAATGGTAGAATGTTACGTAGACGATATTGTTGTCAAAAGTCGCCTCAAGGATAATCACATCCAAGACATGAAGACAGTGTTCGAGTTGATGTGCCAACATCAACTCAAAATAAACCCTACAAAGTCCTTTCTCGGTGTATCCAGTGGCAAATTCCTGGGATTTGTCATTACCGCTAAAGGCATTCAAGTTAACCCTAATAAAGTAAAACCTATCCTAGAAATGCGACCGCCCCGTAATCTGAGAGAACTCAGAAGATTTCAAGGTCGTCTAGCTTACATCAGGAGATTCATATCCAACCTCTCTGGGAGATATCAACCTTTTTCTTGCCTGATGAAGAAAGATGTGTCATTCGTATAGGACGAAGCCTGTCAGCAAGCGTTTAATGACATTAAATGCTATCTTACTAATCCTCCAGTTCTGGTGTCTCTAGTCATAGGAAGACCATTTTTGCTGTATGTTAGAGCAATGGATTATTCTTTAGGGGCTCTTCTCGTACAGAAGAACAATGAGGGTCATGAACAGGCTATCTACTATTTAAGCAGGATGATGATCGGAGCTGAACACCGGTACAATCCAGTAAAAAAAGAATGCTTGGCCTTAATGTTTGCCATTCAGAAGATGCGACATTACGTGACGGGCCAAACTATTCATATTATCTCCAGAATTAATCTACTTCGGGTTTTAATGAATAAACCGAGTGTTCTTAATTCCCGACTCGCGACTTGGGCAATGCTACTGATACCGTATGATATGGTGTACGTCCCTCAGAAGTCCATGAAAGGTCAAGCCTTGGCTGATTTCTTAGCTGCTTATCCAATTCCGAAAACCTCCAAACTATACGAGGACATTCCCGACGAAGTTGTAGAATATAATTCTGTAATAGAAGGTGATACATGGCAGCTATTCTTCGATGGTGCCTCCAGGACTGGTCCCAAGGGAAATGTGGTTTCAGGAGTAGGAATTGTTCTGGTGACTCCTGATAAACTCGTCATCTATCGAGCATATTCTCTTAGCGAATCCTGCTCTAATAATGTGGCAGAGTATAATGCTCTACTAATCGGGCTTCAAGTCGCTAAAGAATTAGATGTTGAATACCTGGAAGCTTTTGGTGATTCTTAGCTGATCGTCAATCAGGTCAGAGGAATATATAAAATCCGCAATCCAGATTTCATTCCTTATCACCAAATAACGGTCGAGATAGCCATGTCTTTTAAAGATTCTTCTTAGATCATGTGCCTCAATCTCAAAACTTGGAAGCTGATGCTCTGGCCAGTCTAGCTACAGATCTAGCTATTCCTATAAGAAGGCAGAATTCGGTGATCCTTCTTAACAGAGATTTATTCTGTATGAAAAATAATTTTCACATAGAACGCAGCTACGCTATAAATACGGTTCCTCCTAAGAGAGACTAGAGAAGTCCCTTTATAGACTTCGTGTCATACGGAATCTTACCAGAGGATCCTAAAGAAGCAGTATCTATCAAAAGACGATCGTTACGTTTCTATTTTGATGCTTTTTCACAAAGTTTATATCGCCGAACTTATGATGGACTATTGTTACGATATCTCTCTGATGATGATGCAAAGCGGGTTATCCAAGAAGCTCATAATGGTGTATGTGGAGCACACCAACCCGGTCCTAAGTTACAGGATCGTATTAAGAGGATGGGATACTACTGGCCTACCATGATTGCAGATGCCATAAAATATGTAAGACAATGCAAAGCCTATCAGGTTCATGCAGATTTTATACATCAGCCTTCTGAGTATTTATATTCTACTATCACATCATGGCCCTTTGAAGCATGGGGTATAGATATCATTGGTCCGATTCACCCGTCGTCTTCTAGAAGACATCGGTTCATATTGGCTATCACCGATTATTTCTCCAAATGGGCGGAGGCGATCCCTCTTGCTGAGGTAAAGACATCCAACGTAATCATCTTTATCAAGCACCATGTAATTTATCGCTTTGGGATACCCCGAAGGATAATTCACGACAATGGGCCTCAATTCATCAGCCAAGCGTTTCACCGATTTTGCGATAAGAACCAGATACAAAATATGGCCTCAACGGCATATAATCCTGCTGCTAATGGTTTGGCAGAAGCCTTCAACAAAACCATCATTAAACTATTGAAGAAGTTCGTCTCTTCGAACAAAAGAGATTGGAATGAGAAGTTGGGAGAATACCTCTGGGCATACCGCACAACGGTACGAACACCAACGGGTTGTACCCTATTTTTGTTAGTTTATGGTTGTGAAGCAGTTCTCCCCATTGAAGTCCAAATTCTATCACTCAGAATAGTAGTGGCTAATGAGTTAACTCAGGAAAATAATAATCAATTAAGGCTTCAAGAGCTAGAAGGATTAGACGAGAAACGTCTTCAAGCTCAACAGCGCATTGCGTTCTACCAGGCACGCATTTCCAGAGCTTTTAACCAAAAAGTGAGGGAAAGAGTGTTCAAAGTTGGTGAGCTAGTTTTAGCTGTGAAGAGGCCAATGATCATTACGCACAAAAGTAAGGGCAAATTCCAGCCCAAATGGGAGGGCCCTTATTTGATTGAAACGACGTTTTTAAATGGTGCTTACAGATTAGCCAAGCCTAATGGAGATTTGATAATGGCTCCTATCAACGGCAAATTCCTAAAGAAGTACTACGCTTAATCTCCCTTGCGTCAATGGAGTATGATGAGGGTCTCATTCTGACGATACTACTTACAAAGACTGGTTGGATCATATTCTATCATGTCCATATAACCTCTGAATAGATATGTTTAACTAATTTAAAACTTCAAAACCTATCATGTCCATATTACCTATGATAGTGTTTTGTATACAAATTCAGTTGGAGCATATTCTAAAATTCAGTTGGAGCATATTCTATCATGTCCATATAACCTCTGAATAGATATATCCAGCTGAAACTTACCGAAAGTATATCACGTCTATATTACCTCTGATGTCACTTTCATCCTAGCCTATCATTTATATTCTAAAATGATGGGTCCACAAAGTCAGGAGAAGTATCTTTATTATCTATGGGAATAGCAAATTACAGAAGAAACAAAAAGGTACATCATTGGGGAGGAGCACTTCGTTCAGATCGGGGCTCGCTCAGCCTAATAGGGGTTGCTCGTGCTTGAGCAGAGGAGCGAAATAAAGAAGCGGCTTTCTTTCCCTTAGCAGTGGAAGCCTGTTTCGGTGCCATGGCGAAGCTCAAAGTTCTCAGAAAAGAGACAAAGATGAAGAGTTCTCAAAGAGACGAAGGGTTTTACAAAGACAGATGAAGGGTTTTTCTCTCTCAAAACTTTCGGCTATTTATAGAGTTCAGATAACTCTTCGAATCCCTAACCAAATCCGATTTTTAATAGTCGGTTATGATTTGGGACCACTTCAGCCTATCATTTGAAAAGGAAGACGGACAGTCATGCTGCGTAACGGATCCAGATTTTACGCGCAGAGCAAGGATCCATGGTTTTACGCTCAGAAGCTTTTACGCTCAGAGGCTACGAATCTACGATTTTACGCTCAGAGGCTACAAATCTATGGTTTTACGCTCAGAAGCTTTTACGCTCAAAGGCTACAAATCTATGGTTTTACGCTCAGAAGCTTTTACGCTCAGAGGCTACAAATCTACGATTTTACGCCCATAAGCTACAAATATATGGTTTTACGCTCAGAAGCTTTTACGTTCAGAGGCTACGAATCTACGGTTTTACGCTCAGAAGCTACAAATCTATGGTTTTACGCTCAGAAGCTTTTTCTACGCTCAGAAGCTACAGATGGCCAATTACAAGGGTTCACGCAAAAAATGCTCCATTTTGGCTACAAAACATTCTAAGTGCCTGAAACACACAAATGTCAGCATTGAAGATGACTCTTCTTCTTGGGCCATTGGAAGTTCATTTCGAAGTCTAGCCGAAATCCTTTACATCTAAGTTCAAGTATGGCCTGTTTGGCGGACATTCCTTGCCCTATTTCGGAGAATTTTTGGGAAGCCATTCTTGAAGATGATATTCTGAACAAAAATTCTTCATATCAGAGAAGTGACAGTTCAGAATTCTATACGACTCCTCGGCCAAAAATAGCATGACAGTTGGAACTTCAAGACAACTTAATGCTAAAGAGCTTTTTTACGCACCTTTTGTTATACGTAAAAGTCGGGACGTGACCGGATAAGCGTTTACCAGATTCAGCATAAAATTACTCAAACGTGTCAAAGCTGCACATTATCAGCAAATATGGCAAATCAGCAATGCATAAAAGAAGACAAGTTTATTAATCATGATTAAATATGATAGAAATCCAGTTTACAAAGGATTTTCACTTTCATGATTATATATGATGGAAATCCTTTTTTTACAAAGGATTATTCATTAAACATTCAAGATCATGATGGGAATCTATTACGCTAGGTTCTCGTCTGACGGAGATCCACTTCATCGGCTTCTTCGGCCGATAAACAAGAAAATAATTAATGACGGGAGGATACAGAATTGGGCTTGTATAAATTATTCAAGCCCACCCTCCATACACCGTGGCAGCCACACCCTAGAATTGTGTTAGGGATTCAGACCCAACACAATACTGGAAGACAGGGCCAAACTGCCTACCTACGTCCAGCTTCATAATGGAAGAAAATACAGCTAGCAAGCTGTGTGGTCCGATGAGACCCTTCCTCTCTCCTGGATGAATCGCCATATAAAAATGCTGATTATCCCGAGCAAAGGAAGCTATGATATCCTTCCATGATCCATCGTTGCAGAGGATATTTGCTCGATGACGCCTCCTTTTACGGCTCCTTACATGCTGGAAGATCATAATCTTCTTCTTTCTCAAGTTAGCCCAATGAATCTCGAAAACCATCTTTTTGGTGAAGGAAGTGTGGAAAAATAGGTTCACTCGCTTGCCTTTATATAGGCAGAAGAGAACATACCCAATCCCAACAACTTTCTAAATATCTCCGAAAAATCAGCCTCGCAGAACGAGTCAAATTTGACTGTTTCATGCTTCATTCAAAGTATTTCAAATTACGAGGAATTTGAAAACTTTGAAGGGGGTCTTGTAGAAGCATGAAAATATGCTGGGGAATTATACGCATAAAACCCCCCAACATAGATGAAGCCCGCGTAAAACAGAGCTTCAGCGCTATATGGAGTAAAAATATGACTTCAAAAGCTATACGCGTAAAACAGAGCTTCAGCGCTATGTGGCATAAAAATATGACTTCAGAGCTATACGCGTAAAATAGAACATCAGCGATGTATGGCATAAAATATGGCTTCAGAACAGTCCGCGTAAGGCAGCACTTCCAGGCTGTTTTGGTGTAAAAAGGTTGCTACACCTCCCTCCGGCATAAAATATGTCTGCTTTTAATGCAGCGTAAAGTTGTACGAGGAACTCTTCGTATTCTTCGAATGAACCTGTCAGACGAAATAATGAACCTGACTCCTGACAAAGAGTACTGCACGATGATCGAAAGGACGGCTGTAATGATGATTATGCACAGAGACCCAGATTGTCGTTTAGTGACATATCCTTAATACAAGTCATTTTTACGTATTCAAGGAATACGCTGCCTATTCTACACAGGCAGAGATGAGTTTTTATGCTCAAGATGAGACGAAATCAAACGCCACGTCAAAAGCTGTTCTTCGTAAAGAACTCGAGGCATATCTCTGCAGTTAATGCGCGAGATGGGGGCAGATTTCTACATTTAATGCACGAGATTTTATTCTATTTTTAATGACTGGGATAGCTAAAACTAGGGCTAATACGCTCACATCACTATCCTTGCATGTTACGCCAACCAGGCTATTTTTAACTATAGGAGCACGTCGTATGCTATCTCCTTGAAATACGCCAACTCAGGCTATATTTGCAAAGGTACGTGATAAGGCTATTTGGCCCAGAATACGCTCAAGACCTCAGTCAAAAAGGATAATTGGCTACTTTATGCTGGTTACCTATTATTTATGCAGCATCAAGCTTTACGCAGAATTTGGCTTTTACGCCAACACGACAGCTATTTGGCTTTTACGTCAACAAGACAGCTACTTGGCTTTTACGCCAACACGACAGCTACTTGGCTTTTACGCCAACAAGATAGCTACTTGGCTTTTACGCCAATAAGACAGTTATTTGGCTTTTATGCCAACCATCTTTACGCGAGGGGCAGTTACCTACGTGGCTTGCATGCCGTGATCTTCGATGAACGATTATACGCGTTACCTCATAATGGGACACGCGTCACACGCGGATTCAGGAGACCATTTAGACGTGGGTAGCAGTTATTATAACCGTCGCGTAAAGAGTGCAACTCTCTCCACAGTTTGGCTTCTATGCCGACTGGACAGTTACTGTGATTGAGCTCTATAAATAAAGACTTTCGGTCACAGGAAGAAAGGTCGAGGGGAAAAGGAGGAAATCAAGATCATTGATCGAATCAAAAGAGAGAGAGAGAGAGCATAGACAGAGTGTGTTGGTTGACAGTTCAATCTCACTTGCAATCTTTGAAGCTTCTTCTTCTTCTTCTACAGCACTTCTTCATCATCGTGTGGTCCAAGGGACAAAGTGATCGACCGCAGATCAGACTCCTACAACAATATTTCCCCAGAATTATTTTTTTTGTACTTAACATCCTCGTATAAGATTAATTGTACTCTTTTTTTTTGTAAACAAAGAAAGGGTTTCGTATAAACCTAGTTTCATTCTTTTGTTTATCATCAAACACAATATATATATATATATATATATATATATATATATATATATATATATATATATATATAAACTAACCCAATCTAAACCCTAATCCTAACCCTAACCGAACCCCAGCCCGGTGACCGTCGACCCCCGACGACCTCAGCCCCACGCCGGCGGCGCCGCCCCCGCACTGACTCCGCCGCCACCGCCCGGATCGCCACCGTCCGCGCCCGCCGCGGGCATGCGTGCACAGCAGCCGCAGTCCGAACCCATATTCAAGGTGACATATCTCTCTCATCTCTCGTCCTTTTCTCGAGCGGTTTGTTCGTATACGTTCACAACCTAACCCTCTAGAATTTTTATTGAAGTGGAAAAAGCTTTCGTGTCCCGGATTGGTCAAAAAATTGACCGAAAAATGACCGAAAAACTGACCAAAATAGTTCAAAATTTTGAATCCAAAACCCCATGTTCACACCCAATTTGCCATCAACCTATTTAATATTTTTAAAAACAAATTAAAGGATTTTTCTTCTCTATATAACCGAGAAATTTTTTTTTTTGTTAATTTGTTCTATGTGTAAAATTATTCGGCCTCCAAATCGATCAAAAACTTGACTTTTTAAAATTGTAAAATTGTGATACGGAGCGGGCCCCGCCAAACGGGACCGCCTCGTCGAATACCAATTTCACCGAAAGACGCATATGGTATATCCGGACGTGTGGGCTTTTGAGGAAGCTGATTCAGACGTGCGTGCGCGTCGGAATCAACCCGTATCCGTAAAAAGTCCCCATATCGCAACTTTTGTAAAATACCACACCATTTTATGTACGCTCGTCAGAATATGACGAAACTGGCGTCATTGGATTCGTGGTATCACGCTGGTCCTGTGATCCAAGTTTTATGCGATTCTGAGACAGTTGACCAAGCCGCCTATTTACGGGCCCTACGGTTGACTTTTAGGGCAAATTTGTGTTCGGCTCACCGGAATCCAAAATTGGACGTACCATTGAGTTCGTATCGTCATTTAGAAATTGTTTGACCTATAATTTGTCCTATTTAGAGACCTTTACCTCTGGCACATTTTCGGTGCAAAGTGGCCCACATGTGGACCCACTTTGACCCAAAATTATAGTTTTGCCCCTGTGTCCAAATTGGACGAAAGGGTAGGCTTTTCTAACTATCTCGCCTATTCTGGAAACATTGGTGATATTTATTTCAGCATCCGGAGATGTTCATTCGGAGGCCATAGTTTCTGATCATGTGTACTTGACACATGGACGTTTATATTACGCAGCTTTCTTGCCAGGCAAGTATACCTTGCCATTGTACTATGATTTACATTCCATATGATGCATGTATTTTATTTCTGCCATTTAGTTCATATATTTTAACTGCTATATAAACTGCGCGTCCAAGAATAACTTTGGTGCAACGATGGTGACGTCGTATTTTATCTTTATTATATATTATGCATGTCGACCTAGTTTTACGAGACCACGACATGATCATAAGGCATTCTTATATTTCATTGGTCATGACACATCTGTTACACGAGTGCGAGTCTCATGTAGGACACAGACTTGTGTGACAGGCTGGCCTCCTGTACGTATGGGACGTACGATAGGGAATAGCTGCTGATAGAATTTTTTTGCTAGAAGACTTAGCAGTTATTAGAGGTATCATGGTGTCATGGATATGACATGCTTAGAGCATAGGATGGTGAGGACAATAAGTAAGGCGTTTGGGCTCCTTTGCACTTTCCTTGTGTAACCCGTACGCTCCGCCGGAGATACGCGGTCATGATGACCACTATATATTATTATTATCAGGCGGCCTCTGGCGTTCAAAAGACGACATACTTTTTAGGCTCCTGAATCTTCAAGAGAATCATGCCAATCTCATTTTAGCCAGATAGCCCACGTGTTGGAAAGTTATTCTCAAAGTGCATTCACATAGATGGTTAGGTGAACCATTAGATGTTTATTTTCAGTACTTTATTGGCATGCTTCTATGTATCTTGTTACGTCCCTCTGAGGACCTGGTCCCTTTCCAGGTGTAGACGATCATGATTATTCGCAGGAGCGCGGATCAGGACTTGCTACTTCATTATCTTTTGAGGAGGTCTTCTCTTCGAGCCTCATTATTCATTAGATGTACTTATTTTGTTTCTTTTATATTCTAATTGGTAGTGGATTTGTCTCCATCCAACTATTAGTTCTTCTCGACTAGTTCATATTTGGGTTATTGACATATTAGATTATTTATTTCTTTATGTTTTTTGTGGATGAGATTTAGTTATGCCCTGTGACTTGTGATAATTATATACCACTTGTGAATTATTGTTCATAATACAGCGTACGTATGTGTTATGGTTTCCATATATTGGAGTTGCCATATACATACGGCTGGCATATTTACGTATTTCTAGTCCTACATATTTTGGGACTGGGGCGTGACATATTTTTAGTGGTAGCCCATGCAGGTCGAGAGTATATTGTCTCGGTTACGTTACTGTACCGAGCAAGCCTGCACCTAGGATTAGAGTTTTAGGTCTCATCCATATTTGACTATGACTCACCTTTCTTCTAATCTGTTCTATTTAAATAATTGTATCCTGCTTGATTCATGTACCTCCCTAATAGTTCCTTGAGTATAGCCTTCTGCTAGAATATAGGAATCCTTGTTGTTAGGATGATAATTAAAGTAACATTCCAACTAAGAATACAACTAGAATATTGGCACATCACTAAGTTTAGAATACCTAATGAACTCTAGCATCCCTTACCTGTAGATTAATTGATCATTATCCCTTGATAATTAGGGATGACTTGAGAATAGTATAGACACTACTAGGGTTAGAAAGAAAATTGACCATATTGTTTGACCCTAGTATTGAGGAACCAATAGAAATCCAAGATTGAATATTAGGACTAAACCTAACTTTCATACTGAGATAGTATTAGAGAACTATAAATTTAGATTCTTATCTTGATATTAGCATAACAGTACCTTAAGAAGCCAAGAGGAATGAATATAACATTTTTCTTGATCATACCTCGAACATAGAGATTAGCATACCACATTCCCTTAAGAAACCATGATACTATCAAGAGTCTCTCTATTTAAATTCATATCTTTTTTTTCTGAAACCTTAGCGTTCGCTATTTGTACGATGACTAAAACTTTCTTCATCTTTCAATTCGTGCCACCTAACGTTTCTGATTGTAGGTCGAGTGATTTCCTTTTATGTTAGGATATATAGTTTGCTAGGATTATAGTTGTTAATCTTGAATTTTGAAATTATGTGTTTGGTAGTTAGAACTTGATATTTTGAGTTGCTCATTTAGATTATGATTTTATGATTATCCTTTAGTTTCAAATCAAGTAATTTGTACCCATATCTCAATACAGGTTATATCATATTTTACTTAAGGGCCAGTAACTTTTCTCTTCTTAATATTAACGCTTTTGTTCTATAAGCACTATGACTAAGACTTAAGATGACCATTACCTATGGAGTTTTATGATGCAATAGAATACTCTAATAAGTACCAAGATCTTTCCCTCGTATACCCTAACAAGAGTTTCTACTTTATTTACCAGGACAAGGTTATTCTGGAGAATCCCCTTAAGGCAGTCACAGTATTAGTTAATTCTTTTAAGTTGAGTAGTATGCCTCACAACCTAGTATCCCATAGTCCTTTTGACCATTAATGAAGTGTAATTGAATGACACCAACTATATGCTTGCATAAGAAAATAGTGTTTATCCAAACTGTAGAACTTAGAGGCCTATACCCCAGTGGGTCGACTAGAGACTTAGACAAGGAGTTAGTATGGCAATTGTAGAGGCACAACACCGGACGAGTCTTATCTTCTTTGTGAACTTGAATTATTTTGTACTTTTTTTTTTATCATAATCCAGTGTACTTATATTTTTGGACTACCTCGACTTATGTTGCTATTATAGCCTAGTTTTGCAAGCTTACTCTTTTATCGAGCTTGATCATGATATATGTATTATTGGGTATACACACTAATACATTGTCAAAAATTAGAATCAGTGTATTATGGTCTAGCTAACCTTAGTGCGCTTGGTTCTCTCTTCACATAACTACTTTACGTGGATTGAGATATATAGTTGACTAGTAGACTAATATACTTGCCCTCTAGACAGGCTAGAGCATATCATATCAGGTACATAACTATTCTGATATGAACATGCGAATAAAAATTTACCAAAATAGGTTTCAATCTACAACTGCCTTGGTAACTCCCTTTTGAATTCTTTAATCGCTTTGAACCCCGTACTTGTATTCTATCAGCTCCTTCTTGAATTCTTTATTATTGTTCTCCGTCTTCCCCTATTTCGGAAAGACGAATATGCGTGCTTGGTATAAGTTTGATACACGGAGAGTCCTAGATATACCCATAGGCCAATCACATTACTTGATGTCACGCCCCATTCCCAAAATGACGAGGGACTGGAGAGGCGTGGCAATGGCCAGCAGCACGCACCGATGGACAACCCAATTTAATGGATCCATCAGGGCATGCTTAAGCTGCAGTCTAGCAATACTAAGTTACAGTCTCAGGTATTTCTAATCTCATCCACAGATAACACAGATTAATTGCCAGAAATAATGCAATGGAAATAAATATGCAATAACAAATAAGGTTTGTCTCGGGAAATAAATCCGAGAGTTATTCTGTTACAATTAAGGAGAAAAGACAGGAAATGAAATGCTGGAAAATGTAAATACTGAGTAGTTGAAGCCGGCGCTCAAGAGAAGTCTTCGGCCACTATCTCGTCCTCTGTTCCTGGTTCTGTTCCGAGAAGTGCTCCGGCACCGTACACTTCTGGGTAGTTCTCTTCAGCTGTACCTGGGGACATCATCCATTCCAGGTCCTCAGGGGACATAGCAAGGTACAGAAAAACTCAAGCCAAATGAATATCAGTGCAGCAATCAGATAATTCAGCAGGGTAAACTAAGTAACCAGCTATGTGATATGCAATATGAGAGCAGCACTAGAACTCAGGCCGAAGCCACTACAAGCTCTGTGTCGGGGAGCCGGTAGCAGCAATAACTATGATTTACACTATGATATAAACTATGTTTTATATATATATAATATCAGCCTGTAGTCTGTGTGTCTCTCCCCACCCAATGTAATCACACGTCTCATGTCCATGACACGCATAATCATAACTAATGCAGTAAGTCTGATAACTATGAATCATTGTCTAAGAATGTAAAGTCTATGTCATCAACATGCAACCTATACAGAATCACCTTGAATGTCTCAGGAAGACTCTGTCTCATGAAATAGTGTCAAGTGTCCTGGGTTCTGGTGTACTTGATAGGACAAGTACGAGAATTATAGGGTCTCGATATCCATGTCTATGTGACGTTACACAACCCCGCGTACGGAGTTGGCACCCGACTATGATCGGACACTAAGCACGTCACACGTTCCCTAGGTCAAGCAGTTAAAACAAGTTTATATTTTAATTCACATGAAAACAAGTAAAATACTTTGTCAAGGATTACTGAGATTTGGCAAACTTTAATTGTCCTTTATTGCATAATTAAGTCCAGAAAATAATTAGCAAGCTGCAGAGTTTGGCAAGGTACACTTGCCTGTGGTTCCGGCTATGTTTACGGCTCTGACTTCGGCGAGAATTGCAGGCGGTACTCTGGTTGCTGAAACAAACATCACCATCAGATCCAGAAAATATCAATCAGCTAGAAACGCCTGTCCTTGAGTCCAATTTGGAGACAAGGGCAAAAACGGCAGTTTCGGGCCAAAACGGGGTCCACCGGTGGGCCCGCTTTGCACCGAAAAACGTGTCAGGGTCAACGGTCTCCAAATTCACCAAACTCAGTGTCAACAGGTCAGGAACGCTGATACGAACCCAACGGAACTTCCAGAATGGGATTCCGATGAGCCGTTCATAAAATCGCCCGTCGAGCGGGGCCTGTGGGGCCCACGACACACGATTTCGTCAACGTTCTCAGAATCGAACCAAACTTGACCCACAGGACCAGCGTATCGCTACGAGTCCGATGGCGCAAGTTTCGTCTCGATCTGACGTGTGTACACAGAGTTAGGTCGAATTGCCGAAAAGGCGGATACGGGGCGATGTCCGCGGATACGCGTTGATTCCGGGGTGCACGCACACCCGAATCAGCTTCCGCGAAAACCCACACGTCCGTATCGACGAGGCGCACGTATCTGTGAAGACCGCGCGCGACCAAGTCGTCCCGTTTGGCGGGGCGTACTCAGTTCCGGGGTGAAACAGGGCCTGGTTTTTCCTGTTTTTGGATCGCGGTGTGCGATCACCACAGGACGCGATGCCCCGAACAGTTTGTCCGGACACCGAGAGGGTCATACAGGCTACGCGTAGAAATTGACGGAATCGAAAACGGAGATCAGGGTTGCAAGATACGAGTACCTGAAGGGGACCGAGAAATCAGGGTTTACTGTGTCCGTATCGTGTCCTGGACACGTGTCAGCGTGTCCAGCTAGGGTTCCCTGCGTGTCCGCGGCGTGTCCGCCGTGTCTGGTGCTCCTCAGCCGTGTCCGGCGCTGCTGGAGGACTGGCCGTCCGTCGGCGAGGCCCTGGGAGGTCCGGCGGGGGTCGTCGGTCGGCGGCTACGGCTCGGGCGGCTCTCGAACGGCGGGGAGGAGTCTGGAGGAGCAGGGGAGAGGAGGAGGAAGGGCTTTGGGCGGTGGCTCACGGCGGGGGAGTTGGCGCGGGAGGTCGACGGCGGGTCTGGGAGGTGGACGGCGGGGATCGGGGCTGCCGGAGGTCGCCGGAGTGCTAGGGTGGAGGGTTAGGGTTTGGATTTGCGGGGAGAAAGGAGGCGGTGGCGACGGCTATTTATAGGGCTTAAGGCGGGGCTGGGTCGGGGACGACGAGGCGGGAAAATCGGAGGGGAAGGCGGTCGTGGGGGGGTTCTCCGGCCACGTCGCCGGAGAACGCGGCGAGCGGCGGGAATTCCGGTCGTGGGAGTCGGGGTAGGGGTGACCGGGGTCCGGGTCGGGTCGGGCGGCGGGCTCCGGGTGAGCGGACCCGCCCGACCCGCTAAGTGTGGGAGGCTGGGCTGGGCCGCGGTAAGGTTGGGCCGGGCTACGGGCTGGGCCGGGCCGGCCCAACGGGCCAGGGCTAATTTATTTAAAAATTTTAATAATAATGATAATAATAATAACCATTTAATAATTAAATAAATAAATAATTAAACAAATAGTTTTTAGGCATTTAAAAATAGGTCCGGGGTCCGATAAATTCCAGAAAAATTGCCCTAAGTCCAGTTTTTCATTTCACACCCAAAAATATTATTTTCATAATATTTTAATATTGTTTAATAACATTTAAAAATCATTGAATAATTAAAACCCTTATTTTAAATTGCAGAAAATCTCAGAAAATTCCAGAAAATTGTGAAAATTCCAGTTTTTAAAATTTTGAAAAATTAGGGGGTTTACAATCTACCCCCCTTAAGAGGATTGCGTCCTCGCAATCAAAGAATAACCGGTCAACAGAGATGACGCGGTCGCGAGCATCGTTTGAAAACACATCACAAGAGACTTCAGGGCAATACCGTTTCCCTAAAAATTGAAAGTTTACACTTTCAAGGAAACTCTAGTTAAAACTATAACTATTATGAAAACCAGGTTGTTATTAACAAGTTGCAAATTACTAGGTTGGGGCTGAGGTCACGAACCAACGGGCACGAACTACAACAAGGCTAGAAACGGAAAAACTACGAATCACTTACTCGCATCGGCGTCCTGCACAGTCAGCGCATAAGCTTGTCCTCGTCCTTGAGGTAGATTCCTCTGCTGCTGTTGGGCTTGCTGGAAGAGTGTCGCCTGAGGTGCCAGAGGTGGCCTCGGTGCTGGTGGAGCTGGTTGGTTTGCCCTTAGCGCTCCATCTCGATGTTGGGGACAGTCCTTGGCTATGTGTTGATTGGTGCCGCAAATCAGGCACAATCCCAACTTACGTCTGCAGTTCTGCTCGACATGGCCTATCTTGCCGCAGTAGTGACAGGTAGGAAGGGTCTGCGAAGCTGCCCTGGGTGGCTGGAGCGTGTGAGATCTCTTGGCAGATCCTCCCGGTGATGTTCCGTCTGGTGCTGAGGTGATTGGCCGTTTGAGGCGAGACTCTCTCTTGGTGACGCGTTCCATGCGTCGGGCTGCAGCGAGAACGTCCGAGTAAGAGGTAGGTGCGATGGATCCGATTAGTTTCTGCAGCTCAATGTTCAGTCCGTCGAAGAATTTCTCGGCCTTCTCTTCCTCGGTCGGGATCAGGGTGGGGGCGAAGCGGCTCAGGCGAATGAATTCTGCGTTGTACTCTTCCACCGTCATTGAGTCCTGAGTGAGGCGGTTGAATTTGTCCCGCAGTTCAGATCGCGCGATAGCCGGAATGTACATCTCTTGGAAGAGTCTGGAGAACTCCTCCCAAGTGACTTGATCTGGTCCGAGTCGCGTCTCCTCGGACAACCACCAGTGGTGCGCGTTGTCTGTCAACTGCATTCGGACGGCAGTCATCCAGCGGTCCCGTGGAAGCTCAGCTGCTTCAAGTTGATGCCGTATGTTGGTGAGCCACTCGTGAACTTCTGTGGGCTCCTCTTTTCCAGAAAAGGTGCGGGGCTTCAGTTGGCGGAAGTCAGTGATTGAGCCTGTCGTTGGCCGTCTAGCTGGTAGGTTGGCCTGCTCTAGTACAGTTACGATGCTGTCCCTCCAGAAATTAGCTTCGCGACGCTGAGCCTCGGTTTGGACTTGTTGCTGAGCTTGCATCATCGCGTAAATCATCTGAAATATTTGCTGCCCGTCGATTGGCTGTCCTGGTGGGAACACGGGCATTGGTGGGACGAACTGCGGCGGAGGTGGGATGTCATCGCGCCGGAATCGGGAGGTAGGTTGTCCTGCCTGCTGGCTCTGTTGAGTTGTGGGAATTCCTCCGACTGGTGTCACTTCGTCGTCATAAGTAACACCTGTAGTTGATGGGGTTCCGGCGGGAGTCTCATTGCATTCTTGTGGGTCCATTTCCCTGCATCCAAAATACCCAATAAGAGGCGTACAGGAATCAAGGCAAGATGCAAGCCAAATAAATTAATTCGAATGCGATACAGATATCAAAAACGATTCAAGCAAGTGGATAAGATCCTAAAACTTATCCTATTTTATTGCAGGCCTGTTCGGTCCCTAAGTTGAAACCGAACAATTTAGTCGAAGACCTGCATGGGCCACCACAAAAACCATGTCACGCCCCATTCCCAAAATGACGAGGGACTGGAGAGGCGTGGCAATGGCCAGCAGCACGCACCGATGGACAACCCAATTTAATGGATCCATCAGGGCATGCTTAAGCTGCAGTCTAGCAATACTAAGTTACAGTCTCAGGTATTTCTAATCTCATCCACAGATAACACAGATTAATTGCCAGAAATAATGCAATGGAAATAAATATGCAATAACAAATAAGGTTTGTCTCGGGAAATAAATCCGAGAGTTATTCTGTTACAATTAAGGAGAAAAGACAGGAAATAAAATGCTGGAAAATGTAAATACTGAGTAGTTGAAGCCGGCGCTCAAGAGAAGTCTTCGGCCACTATCTCGTCCTCTGTTCCTGGTTCTGTTCCGAGAAGTGCTCCGGCACCGTACACTTCTGGGTAGTTCTCTTCAGCTGTACCTGGGGACATCATCCATTCCAGGTCCTCAGGGGACATAGCAAGGTACAGAAAAACTCAAGCCAAATGAATATCAGTGCAGCAATCAGATAATTCAGCAGGGTAAACTAAGTAACCAGCTATGTGATATGCAATATGAGAGCAGCACTAGAACTCAGGCCGAAGCCACTACAAGCTCTGTGTCGGGGAGCCGGTAGCAGCAATAACTATGATTTACACTATGATATAAACTATGTTTTATATATATATAATATCAGCCTGTAGTCTGTGTGTCTCTCCCCACCCAATGTAATCACACGTCTCATGTCCATGACACGCATAATCATAACTAATGCAGTAAGTCTGATAACTATGAATCATTGTCTAAGAATGTAAAGTCTATGTCATCAACATGCAACCTATACAGAATCACCTTGAATGTCTCAGGAAGACTCTGTCTCATGAAATAGTGTCAAGTGTCCTGGGTTCTGGTGTACTTGATAGGACAAGTACGAGAATTATAGGGTCTCGATATCCATGTCTATGTGACGTTACACAACCCCGCGTACGGAGTTGGCACCCGACTATGATCGGACACTAAGCACGTCACACGTTCCCTAGGTCAAGCAGTTAAAACAAGTTTATATTTTAATTCACATGAAAACAAGTAAAATACTTTGTCAAGGATTACTGAGATTTGGCAAACTTTAATTGTCCTTTATTGCATAATTAAGTCCAGAAAATAATTAGCAAGCTGCAGAGTTTGGCAAGGTACACTTGCCTGTGGTTCCGGCTATGTTTACGGCTCTGACTTCGGCGAGAATTGCAGGCGGTACTCCGGTTGCTGAAACAAACATCACCATCAGATCCAGAAAATATCAATCAGCTAGAAACGCCTGTCCTTGAGTCCAATTTGGAGACAAGGGCAAAAACGGCAGTTTCGGGCCAAAACGGGGTCCACCGGTGGGCCCGCTTTGCACCGAAAAACGTGTCAGGGTCAACGGTCTCCAAATTCACCAAACTCAGTGTCAACAGGTCAGGAACGCTGATACGAACCCAACGGAACTTCCAGAATGGGATTCCGATGAGCCGTTCATAAAATCGCCCGTCGAGCGGGGCCTGTGGGGCCCACGACACACGATTTCGTCAACGTTCTCAGAATCGAACCAAACTTGACCCACAGGACCAGCGTATCGCTACGAGTCCGATGGCGCAAGTTTCGTCTCGATCTGACGTGTGTACACAGAGTTAGGTCGAATTGCCGAAAAGGCGGATACGGGGCGATGTCCGCGGATACGCGTTGATTCCGGGGTGCACGCACACCCGAATCAGCTTCCGCGAAAACCCACACGTCCGTATCGACGAGGCGCACGTATCTGTGAAGACCGCGCGCGACCAAGTCGTCCCGTTTGGCGGGGCGTACTCAGTTCCGGGGTGAAACAGGGCCTGGTTTTTCCTGTTTTTGGATCGCGGTGTGCGATCACCACAGGACGCGATGCCCCGAACAGTTTGTCCGGACACCGAGAGGGTCATACAGGCTACGCGTAGAAATTGACGGAATCGAAAACGGAGATCAGGGTTGCAAGATACGAGTACCTGAAGGGGACCGAGAAATCAGGGTTTACTGTGTCCGTATCGTGTCCTGGACACGTGTCAGCGTGTCCAGCTAGGGTTCCCTGCGTGTCCGCGGCGTGTCCGCCGTGTCTGGTGCTCCTCAGCCGTGTCCGGCGCTGCTGGAGGACTGGCCGTCCGTCGGCGAGGCCCTGGGAGGTCCGGCGGGGGTCGTCGGTCGGCGGCTACGGCTCGGGCGGCTCTCGAACGGCGGGGAGGAGTCTGGAGGAGCAGGGGAGAGGAGGAGGAAGGGCTTTGGGCGGTGGCTCACGGCGGGGGAGTTGGCGCGGGAGGTCGACGGCGGGTCTGGGAGGTGGACGGCGGGGATCGGGGCTGCCGGAGGTCGCCGGAGTGCTAGGGTGGAGGGTTAGGGTTTGGATTTGCGGGGAGAAAGGAGGCGGTGGCGACGGCTATTTATAGGGCTTAAGGCGGGGCTGGGTCGGGGACGACGAGGCGGGAAAATCGGAGGGGAAGGCGGTCGTGGGGGGGTTCTCCGGCCACGTCGCCGGAGAACGCGGCGGGCGGCGGGAATTCCGGTCGTGGGAGTCGGGGTAGGGGTGACCGGGGTCCGGGTCGGGTCGGGCGGCGGGCTCCGGGTGAGCGGACCCGCCCGACCCGCTAAGTGTGGGAGGCTGGGCTGGGCCGCGGTAAGGTTGGGCCGGGCTACGGGCTGGGCCGGGCCGGCCCAACGGGCCAGGGCTAATTTATTTAAAAATTTTAATAATAATGATAATAATAATAACCATTTAATAATTAAATAAATAAATAATTAAACAAATAGTTTTTAGGCATTTAAAAATAGGTCCGGGGTCCGATAAATTCCAGAAAAATTGCCCTAAGTCCAGTTTTTCATTTCACACCCAAAAATATTATTTTCATAATATTTTAATATTGTTTAATAACATTTAAAAATCATTGAATAATTAAAACCCTTATTTTAAATTGCAGAAAATCTCAGAAAATTCCAGAAAATTGTGAAAATTCCAGTTTTTAAAATTTTGAAAAATTAGGGGGTTTACACTTGATGACTATCTTTTATAATTAAGGGCATACCACATGTGATATATTTAGTGTTAAAAATTTTTGAGGATATATTGAACAACACGATTAAATAATTTGAGGAAGTCTTTCTTAAAGGTATAGTCTTGTGTGATAGATGGGTAAATTCTATGTTGGGTAGAAGTCGCATTGTCAACTTGAGGTAAAAAAAAATTTGTGATCAAGTAAGATTAGATTGAGAGATTTAATTCATTTTAAATTTGAATTTTTTTTTTTTTGGAAGAATGATTAAGATGATGAGGATTTAATGAATTTCGATATCTTGATATTGCGAACCAAATATTTATAATTCGAGCACATGATTTAAATTTTGAATATTGAAGGTTGAATCATCAATTTAACTTCTGAGGATAAATATATAATTTTAGGCTTGAACAATTGGTGAATTAGATTTAAAATTTTATAATTTGATAATTTAAATTAAAAGTTAAATTTTGATTGTTGGATCATCTATTTGAAATGTTGAGGATGAAAATTGACTTTTAAAATTTGAAGAGTACGAAATTCATAAGTTAAAAATAGGAATAAGATTTGATTAGAATTGTTTATTATTTAAAATTTAGAGAAGATTATGATAGTTGGAGACCGTGATGTAAAATTTGATGTGGGTTATTTAAATCTTGAAGTTGTCACATAGATTTGAATTAGATTTGGATGTTGATTATTTAAAAATCGAGAAGAGATTACGATTGGTTGAATTTTGATTTAAACAATGGTTATTTTAAATTTGAAGTGACGTCGAAAAATTTGGATAGATTTTGTTATTTAAATTTTTGGAAGAGGTTGTGACTGACTTGCCTTATATACGGATGTGGAAGATTTTGCAAATCATGCCTTATTTTAATTTCGAGGACGAAATTCTTTTAAGTTGGGTAGATTGTCAACCCCCTTACCCAAAAATAGGTATCTTGTGTGTATTTTGTATTTCTTGTATTGTTTTAGGTTATTTTTTAAATCAAATAAAACCCAATAATTTTATTAGGACACTTCACCATGGTTTGGACATTAATAATATAGGATGGTCCCAAAATCTGTATCTCCCTTCATAGGAAGTAGCTTACACAGGAGACACTACCTGTAGGATCTTTTAGTGGCACAGAAATTCGATCCCTTGGTGTTACTATGACATTAGTATAACGACCATAGATTTTGTTTTAATATTTAGATAATATATATAATTTAATTGTGGTTATTTTTTTTCAACTCCAACTTTTCTATAATTAGTAGCCCATAATTCCCCCGTGCCAAGTTAGGCATTTTTTTTATATAGATGTGTATATCATTTACTATTACCTATTTTGTGGATAATCATTTAATTAATTACTTAGTTAAATTGGTTGATATAATTATTTGATTTATATAATTAAATAAATATCTAAATTATTAATTATAAAATATTTTGAGTGTAGAATTTTATTAAAGCCTTAAAAAATAATTTCTTAGAATTTATTTTTTGTGCAAATATTATTTTTGAATTTTTTACCTCATTATATATATATATATATATATATATATATATATATATATATATATATATATATATATATATAAATAAATATAAGGTTAATAATAATAATAATAATAATAATAATAATAATAATAATAATAATAATAATAATAATAATTGATAATTGATAATAATAATAATAATAATAATAATAATAATAATAATAATAATAATAATTAAAAGGAAAAAGAAAAGAAAAAGAAACAAAAGAAAAGAAAAGAAAAAGAAAAAGAAAAAGAAAAAGAAAAAGAAAAGAATAGAATAGAAAACTAAAATCCTAAACCTATTCCTATCATTAATACTAAACATCCTTAACCTAACTAATTAAACCCTTAAACTAACTATCCTATTCCCAGCATACAACCCCCCCCCAGCGCAGCAAACCCTCTCTCCCCATCCCGATTCCCCTCTCCCTATATCTCTCTATTTATATCTACATATATATACGCATACAAACTAACCCAATCTAAACCCTAATCCTAACCCTAACCGAACCCCAGTCCGGCGACCGCCGACCCCCGGCGACCTCAGCCCCACGCCGCCGCCGCCGCCGCCCCCGTGCTGACTCCGCGCAGCCGCCGCCGCCGCCGCCACTACCCGGATCGCCGCCGACCGCACCGGTCGCGGGCATGCGTGCACAGCAGCCGCAGTTCGAGCCCATATTCAAGGTAACATATCTCTCTCATCTCTCATCCTTTTCTTGAGCGGTTTGTTCGTGTACGTTCACAACCTAACCCTCTAGGATTTTCATTCAAGTGGGACAAGTTTTCGTGTCCCGGATTGGTCGAAAAATCGACCAAAAAATGACCGAAAAACTGACCAAAACAGTTCAGAATTTTGAATCCAAAATCCCATGTTCACACCCAATTTGCTATCAACCTATTTAATATTTTCAAAATAAATTAAAGGGTTTTTCTTCTCCATATAACTGAGAATTTTTTTGTTCTTTTAGTTTTTGTTAATTTGTTCTATGTGTAAAATTATTCGGCCTCCAAATCGACCAAAAACTTGACTTTTTAAAATTAAAAAATTATGATACGGAGCGCACCCCGCCAAACGGGACCGCCTCGTCGCGTACCAATTGCACCAAATGGCGCATATGGTATATCCTGACGTGTGGGCTTTCGCGGAAGCTGATTCGGACGTGTGTGCGTGTCGGAATCAACCCGTATCCATAAAAAGTTTCCGTATCACGACTTTTGCAAAATACCGCACCATTTTATGTACGCTCGTCAGAATACGACGAAACTTATACCATTGGATTCGTGGTATCACGCTGGTCCTGTGACCCAAGTTTTACGCGATTCTGAGACAGTTGACCAAGCCGCCTATTTGTGGACCCTACGATTGACTTTTAGGGCGAATTTATGTTCGGCTCACCGGAATCTAAAATTGGATGTACCGTTGAGTTTGTATCGTCTTTTAGAAATTGTTTGACCTATAATTTATCCTATTTAGAGACCTTTACCTCTGGCACATTTTTCGGTGCAAAATGGCCCACATGTGGACCCACTTTGATCAAAAAATACCGTTTTGTCCTTGTGTCCAAATTGGACGAAAGGGTAGGCTTTTCTGACTATCTCGCTTATTCTGGGAACATTGGTGATATTTATTTCAACATCCGGAGATGTTCATTCGGAGGCCATAGTTTCTGATCCTGTGCACTTGACACCTGGACGTTTATATTACGCAGCTTTCTTGCCAGGCAAGTATACCTTGCCATTGTACTGTGATTTACATTCCATATGATGCATGTATTTTATTTCTTCCATTTAGTTCATATATTTTAACTGCTATATAAACTACGCGTCCAAGAATAACTTGGGTGCAACGACGGTGATGTCGTATTTTATCTTTATTATATATTATGCATGTCGACCTAGTTTTACGAGACTACCACATGATCATGCGGCATTCTTATATTTCATTGGCCATGACACATCTGTTACACGAGTTTGAGTCTCATGTAGGACACGGACTTGCGTGACAGGCTGGTCTCCTGTACGTATGGGACGTGAGATAGGGAATAACTGCTGATATAATTTGCATGCTAGAAGACTTAGAAGTTATTAGAGGTATCATCGTGTCATGGATATGACATGATTAGAGCATGGGGTGGGGAGGACAACAAGTAAGACATTTGGGCTCCTTTGCACTTTTATTGTGTAACCCTTAGCTCGTCGTCATTCAAATATCTCTTCTTCATTTTCCCCGAAGGCTTTTCGGACGCATTGAATACTTACAGTATTGCATCATCAGATTCCTGATATCCGTCGTCGCTTCTCGGAGCTCTCGTTCTATTAGTAGCAACATGAGATTTGAAATACGTCGAGCAAAAGTTTATAATCTCCTCGAGAATATAAGCTTCACAAGTAGAGCCCTCAACCCGTGCCTTGTTTTTCATCTTTCTCTTTAGGTGATTCAGATGCCGCTCGAAGGGGTACATCTACCGATAACCGACAGGACCACCTACACGTGCCTCATAGGAAAGATAAATTGGCAAATGCTCCATAGAGTCAAAGAATCCAAGAGGAAACAACTTTTCGAGCTTGCACAGATCGACGAACAACTTAGTAGAACAAAGATCTCTGAAGAATATGCTGAGCTCTGTCAATGGATCCCAAATGACCTGCGGTAAAAATTCCCGAAATACAATCGGAATTAACCTCTCCATGAATACATGACAATCCTGGCTCTTCATACCCGCCAGTTTGTTCTCCTTGAGGTCGACGCATCTTCTCAAGTTTAACACGTACCCGTCTGAAAATTTTAGACCATGAATCCACCTACAAAGTCTCCATTTATCCTCCTTCTCCAGTGAGAAAACTGACTTAGGTTGCTTTAACTTTCCATTCCCCTCCTCTATCAAATGCAATGTATGACGTCTACATATTTCTTCTACGTCCAACCTGGCCTTCAGATTGTCTTTCATCTTCCCCTTTACCTCTATTACGGTATTAATTATATTATCAAACACATTCTTCTTGATATGCATGACATCAAGGCTATGTCTGATCAGATTGGTGCTCCAATATGGCAGATCCCAGAATATACTCCTCTTCGTCCAGTTATGGGTGCGACCAAATCCGTCACACTTGTACCCCTTAGCAGGCTCTTCGATAGCACTTGGTAAATCTTTTACCTCTTCCCATATCGTATATCCATGCCACCTTGGCGATGGATTGGCCTTCCCCACAACGCCCGCACGAAAAGCATTCATGTTCCTCCGGTACGGATGATCCTTCGGCAGAAATTATCGATGACAATCAAAGAAGCACGGTTTGCCTCCGTATTTCAAACGGAAAGCCTTAGTGCGGTCCATGCAATAGGGACATGAAAGACGACCATGAGTGCTCCATCCCGATAATATTCCATAGGCCAAAAATTCTTTGATGGTCCGCATAAGTGCTGCCCTCATCTGAAAATTATGCTTTCTGGAAACATTGTACGTGTTGGCACCTACTTCCCACAGGCGATTTAACTCATCTATCAAAGGCTATAAATATACATCGATGTTCCTCTTCGGATTGTTCGAACCCGGGATAATAACGGTTAGGAACATATACGGAGTCTTCATGCACATCCAAGGCGATAGATTGTACGGAGTGACGATCACAGGCCAACACAAATACTGGGAGTCCAAAAGTCCGAATGGGGTAAAACCGTCGGAGGAGAGCCCCAATCTGATATTACGCGGATCCGAAGCAAAATCTGGATACTCTCGATCAAAGTGCTTTCATGCTTCTCCATCGGATGGATGATCCAATACTCCTTCGATCTGTTTCCGCCTGTGCCAACTCATCTTTTCTGCAGTCTCCTTCACTATAAACAACCTCTGCAACCGCGACGTCAAAGGCAAGTAGTGCATCGAATCGGTAGGCTTCTTTGCACCGACAGACCTTCCTCTTCCAGTGGCCTTGTAGCGATCACCACCACAGAATCTGCACGCATCTTCATCCTTGTCGTTGTGGCACCCCGTTCCTCCTATTCGAGGAGCACGGCTAAGAAATACAAGATGGTATCGTTCGATCGGGATAGATTGAAACAAGAACTTGTCCTCGTTATGGATTTGCTTCTTCAGAATCGATTCCCATATTCAGTGGACCGTGCCCCAAGGATCGGCTTAGCGGCAGAGTTAGGAGGGACCTCTCCGCTGCATCTTTTGTTGCCTCAGATTTTGATATCGCTTGTTGCTTTTGTGCTTTGAGTTGGTTTTCGGATTTGCTTGAGTTTTCTTGAACGGTTTTGATGGATTTTATTATTTTCGTTCATTGAACTGCACTTCAATTCCGAGATTGGAAAGAGAGAAAGAGGTATTAATCAGCTGTTCGTGGCAATGCAGGTGAACGAGCAGTAGGCGGCTTTCGAGCGGAGTCTTGAAGCGCCTCTTTCCTTATCCCTTCCAACCAACTAAGTGAGTGGCTACCATCCCGATTAGCAAGCCCTGCTTCCAAGTCTTCACACCTAAAAATCTTGCATTCTTGTTGTCCCGATCAAACGATACCAAGTAATAACTAAAAGATGTCAAGATAAAAAGGGAATAGATTTGGATTACATTGCTTGTCATTCAACTTAGGAACGATTGATTATATTGCATGCTTGTTTGTTTGGAAATGAATCATGAATTATTGCTTGTCTTGTACTCTTGTTGCCTCAACTGCATGAATTGTTAACTTGTAAATATACCGGTCGATCACGGACAACTTGTGCACAGGGTCACGGTCTCGCGGACGGTGCTGGGGCACTGGCATCGATCTGGTCCGGGCGAGGCCTATTATTTAGTCTCTTGTTCTTGGCAGAATGGCTTCCAGCGCCTCTTGTACTTTCGTTGCATACCATTCTCGTCAAAGACTATATCGTCCATTATGGCATACGCTAGTGACCCCCTTGTATATTTAAACCTGTTGCAAGCTAACTTGTGTCTTCGTGGCAGGGAAGGCATGGTAAGTATTGTGCAGGTGGTTCAGACGGGCAGGTAAAAGTCACCGAACGGTGAAAAATTCATTTCAGTAAATTTTATATGCTGCTTACTTATAAATGAACTAAGGCAAGATAGAAAGACCATAAATAATATGCATGCTTCATTAAAATAACGTGTTGATTGGTATAGTTGGGTTAGCTCGCCTTCACCAGTATATTTCGATGTACTGACCCTCGTTGAAACAGGTTTCCCGCACGAAGGAGAACCGAACGAGGAGCCGAAGTCGTCTTTCCGATCCAGTCTAGCTGTGGACGCATCCTGATCGCGCTATATTTTAAAGTACTTGAAGAAATGAGCTTGCAACTCAATACACAATACAGCTCCGTGGGAAGGCCATCATCCAGCCTGGAGGTCTTTATCATTTTAAAGTTTAGTAAAGGGATCTAATGTACAGGACTGCTATCTCATTTTGTGTAAACACTTTTGTAAGCCCGTGCGGCAATTAGTTGACTCGTTCAAGAGTTTGTAATAGATGTTCATATATCAATAAAGAGAACTTTTCCATGTTTCAAATCTGTGTTTCAATTTTTTGCGTACTCTGAATATGTGCTCGTTATTCAAATACTTTAGCCTTGTGCAGGCGCAACTCCAGGCCCGCACGGCGGTCACGCCGGGGGACGCCCCTACGATTCCTCGAAATTGGGGCATGACAGTCGTCTTTGTAGTACAACATGCACCAGTTGCGACATGCATCAATTTTCTCATATCACATCCAGAGTGATCTCACCATCCTCTTAGATCGGTAGAAGTCTTTAGGCAACTTTGCACCCTCTGGTAAGATCTCTATAATCAAATTAATCAGTCAGTTATAACATTCTTGCGACATGTTAAAATCGGACTTGATGCTCAACAATCTTTTAACCACCTCCAACGGTGAATGATCTTCACAACCAGGATATAATGGAGTCCTTGCATTCTCCAGCAACTCCATGAACTTCGCAGCATCGGTATTCGGTACCTCCTCAGCTGCATCATGATTGTCCGGATGGAAACTAGACCCCGCCGCATCAAAAACCATGTTCACCCATCCGTCGTCGTAAGCAGCGTGGTCGTAGACATCCATATACGGCTCTACATAAGGCTCTGACTCTGATGTTAAAGACATAAGTTCTCCGTGCATGGTCCACTGATAGTAATTCCGCATGAAACTCTTCGAGTACAAATAATATGTCACTTCGACTTCTGGATGATATTTCAAGTTGCGACATCTCACACACGAACACTTAATTTTGGTACCGTCCATGTACTGAAAGAACGCCTTGGCGAACTGCAGGAACTGTTGTAGCCTCAATGAATTTATCCTGCACACCGCACATGTCATCAGGATGACGGTTATACATCCACGAACGATGACGCAGATAGTAATTTATATCCATTTCTAGATACTTCAGCAAAAATGAATCGACATCGTTCAAGTATATACTCATCGTTAAATATAGTATATGCACTGATACTCCTAGTCCTAGCATATATACTCATCGTTAAATACAGTATGATTCTCTGAAGGAAGGTAAGAACTGCTCTAACTTGATATACAATGCCCTTGAATGTTTTATCAACCTCATCCTTTGACATTTGGTGTTTGTACTGACAATACCTGCTATTTGAAGCCCTATACACCAAGTCAGAGAAGGCTCCTTAAGTCAAGAAACTGCCACCATAGATGCATATGTTGTGGAGCTGGGTTTCAATAAGGTAGAGGATCCTCAAGAGACAATCCTTGTATTGGTGATTATGGAGGATCCATTATAAGTATCGACCTATAAATCAAATTACTACGAAGACTTAAGTCATTTTTGTTGTCAAATTTTAATATGAATCCTTCTAAACCTAAATTTTACAAGACTTAAGTCATTAAACAAATTGGCCCAAATGTAACTATCCAAGTTGATTGTTAATTAATTCAAGTTGTAAACTTTAACAAGAATTTAAGAGTTCAAAACCGAACTAACCGATCCGCAAAAAAGAACTGGCCAAACCTTCCTTATTGTGGTTTAACTCAATCTAAATAAATAAAACGTAAGTTAGGGTTAGGGTGTTAAGGACGAATATCTTGACCATGACAAATTTATCAATATACTTGGGCTGAATCCAGGGCCGACCAATATTAGGGGGGCAAGCTTGACGATTCTCCTAGACCCCTCAAACGGGCAAGGCCCCAAAACATGGTCCAAAGTTACTTCCAAGACAATCCTTCCAATGGGAAGGCCCAAACATGTACTAAACCTACTTAAGTAGAACTTCGTAGTAATGTGTCATCTCTTGAGGATCGGGTTAGGGTTAGGGTTTACACCCTCTGTGACAGTCTGTTTCGTGTCTGTGTCATGTTGTATGCATCTGTGAGAGAGAGAGATCGGGTTAGGGTTAGGGTTAGAGTTTACACCCTCTGTGACAGTCTGTGTCGTGTATGTGTCAGTGTGTGTGTGTCATGTCTGTGTCATGTGCATCTGTGTGTGTGTGAGAGAGAGAGAGAGAGAGATCGGGTTAGGGTTAGTGCCATGTCGTGTCTGTCACGTGTGTGTGTGTGTGTGTCATGTCTGTGTTAGTGTCTATCACGTGTATGTGTCGTGTCTGTGTCTGTGTCATGCCGTGTCCTATGAGAGAGAGAGAGAGAGAGTTAGGGTTTACCTAGAGGAGGAGGGGGACGCCGGAATAGGCCGCTGTGGAAGACGCCAGAGGGTGTAGTTCGCCGGAGAGGGGGGAAGAGGGGGGAGTTTTTGAAAATTTGGGGGAAAGATTTCGACAGAAGGGGGGAATCGAAACCTATATTAAAATTTTAGCGACGTCAACTTATGACATCACTAATAAAAATATTTTGCTACAATATAGACGTCGCTAAAAATGTCGTTAAATATCGAAAAATACTAACGTCGCTAAATATCGCTAAATCATAAAACTCAGCGACATTTAGCGACCTTAAATAAGCTTATAGCGACTATTCTTTTAAAAAACTGAATTACAGTCGCTAGCGACGTTTATTTTTGGAGTAGCTGAAATCTTTAATATTAGCGACGTTTTACTTTGACGTCGCTAAAAACGTCGCTATTTCATCATATTTTGGTAGTGTCAGGTCCATTGTGACCTGTAAGAGGTCGAGATCGCGGGTGACCCTCAAGGAGATAAAGAAGCACCTTACAAGAGATCAAGTTACGGGATAACCAAAATTAGCTTCTACTAGAGGAAAATCCAACCTCCTGGGCTGACCTTGCGTGATAATGAGAGCATCTCAGACCCTATTGTCTCGTAATGTATTGTGACTCCTATATAGCATGCACAAGATAATGTCTTTCCTATGTGGCAAGGCTATATTCACAAAAGACAATGAAGTAGAAAAGTCTTCTCACAAAAATAGTGAGATGCTTATTTATTTTTTTAACTTAGAAGACAACTTTTTCTCTTATTTTCTTTTAATATTTTTTATTCACAATTGATGACATGGAGGTAACGACAGGGCCTACCATAGGGTAAGTCGGACAAGCCATCGGGTTTGGGCAACCTCCCGGACCCTTAAGTCTCTACCTCTCCGCCAATAGAACCTCTGCGGTCCAGCCTAACTCCTCTCTACCAGTTGAACTAGCAATCCTCCAAGCCTATATTTTGAGTTTCCACTGAGAATGTCTCGAGTAACTCAAGAAGAGAAACTTGGAATCCAAGCTCCACGACTCCGTCAGAACTAGAGACTTCGACACTGCGACCAATCCCACTCGCCATCAATCTTTTGATATCTTCTTTTGGAGTCAAAGGCATGGGGTAACCAAATTTAGCTCTGGCTATGGCAATCCAACATATCCTAGGCCGGTCCTAGGCAACGATTTTGTCAAGTGCATTATTTAGAACTAAACAACCAACTTTATAATATATTTTTTATAATTTTTGTTATATAAGTTTCATAATTTACTAGATAATTGATTTAAAAAATATGTTTTAACTAAAAAATTGTCATTGCTAAGTGGCAATAATTTTTTTTTTAATTTTTTTTTTTCCAAAGTCACGAGAGAGTTGGAGGTGCTCTGGGAGTGAGAGGGAGGGATTCTCGTAAGCCAACAACAATGACGCGACAATTGACCAGACCAAAGTAAGCCAAATAATTGATTCTCCCTATAGGAGGTTGCAGAGAATCCACTTCCCATCAATCTGCTCCCTTCTTTTCTTGTCCAAACATACATACATACATGCACGTATACATTCTCTCTCTGCAGACTCAAGGTGTGTATTGGGCCAATTCGAATCGGTCCGCTGTCCGGATCAACCAGATTTGACAAGATCCGGACCAGACCGGAGTTAATTCGAAGAGAGCGGCGGACCTTCGGAGGTGCCTTGCTACTTCTCCAAGAAAAATCTGTTGTATTGCTTATTCCTATGCTGATATCGTGCTATAATTGAGCTAGGTAGGCGACTTTTCTCAGTCTCCCTGTGAATAAAGAAAACAAAGTTTGGACTGCTAGCGAGGACATATAAGTTTGCTTGAAGAGATCTATTACCTCTCTAACAGTCACCGGGCCGGTCCGGTCCGGTCAATAAATTATCCGATCCAGCCCTGGTCCATGATCCGATCATGGTAGGACCGGGCCGAACCGGTCTTGGTCTGGGCCGGTTCACGGTCGGACCTGGGTTTATATATATATATATATATATATATATATATATATATATATATATATATATATATATATATATATATATATATATATAAATAAATTCAAGTTATAATTTGTAGGTTTTTTGTTACTAAGTTATTTTTGTATAATTTAAAATTTATAAGTAATTAAGAAAGTTTTTTTATTTAACTTTAAGTATAAATTTATTTAAAATTTATAAGTAACAAAGTTTTTTATATAACTTTAAGTATATAATTTTAAGTATAAATTTATTTGAATTTTATAAGTAAATAAGAAAATATTTTATTTAATTTATTTATATCAATATTTATATAACTTTAAGTAAAAAATTAAAATGTAAATATTTATAAGTTCATTATTTTTTTTGAATAACTTATTAAAAAATGTATAAATCTATTTTTTTGAATTTAAATATAAATTTATAACTTGAAATTTAAAGAAGTAATTTATATAGACATAAAGAAGTTAAATATAAACACTTAACAACATTAAGTAAGAAAAAGCTGAATTTTTTTTATTAATGACAATTAAATTACAAATGTATTATAACATTAAGTAACAAAAAAAATAGAAACTTGTAAACCAAAATTTTATTTGGATAAAGCTTGTAAAAAATGTACAAGTCTTTTAAAAAAATTCATCGTCCGTCGTCTGTTTTTCGTTGAAGTTTATTGCTCAGCTCCTCCTTTAGTAGCGTTATCTATAGTAAGAGATTCAAAGTCCAGCCATGCGATATCGGCACTTTCACCTCTTGAGTCTTGAGTTCTTTCTTCAATACGGGTCCAATCTTGAACGCAGACACAAACTTCCAAAATATCTGGCAGCAATCGACTCCTCTTCTTGCTTAGCGTCATTGAACCTGCACTAAAACAAGATTCTGATGCTACCGTGGACACCGAAAACATTAGAATATCACATGCTATAGCAGAAAGTACATGATACATTTTTTCGTGTTTCTTCCACCATTCTAAAATTGAATAATACGATGAAGAGTCATCTTCATCTTGTTCATAAAAATTTAGATATAGGGACAATTCTTGCATAGGTTGGGAAGATTATTTTTGTTTCTTCCTTTGTAGTACACCTTTAGCATATGATAATTTAGAAGCAAAACTAGAGCAACTACCTTGAACGGTTGTAGCGGGTTGGATGTATACAACTCTATCTTCATATAAAGCAATTAAACTATGTAAAACATCCGCAACAGGTCGAGTTAGCCATTTCAGTTACGTTATTTTACCGAACGGGCCTGCAAATAGGATTAAACTTGAGATACATCCACAACTAGGGTTATATGATTCTCTATGACCCTTCCAACATGATTGCTCTCGTGTTATTCTTCTCGGCGCGATTGCATTCTTGTTTTCTTGTCCCGTCATATGACATAACCTTGCTTTATTGACCTCTGGGTCGACTCTTTTCTGTTCAAAAAAAAAAAGTTTCAAAAACATTCCTTAGATTCGGTAAAGGATAAGTTCGAGAAACTATATTTTATCCTTGTGATACGGAATCATGAGCTTTTGCCTTCTTATCATTCTATCACAGTTAGTTTGTTGATGCCTTCTTATCATTCTATCACAGTTAGTTTGTTCCTAGTTCATAGTATATAGCTAGTATTGTGGATGTTATATATGGATTTGTGGACACATTATCTAATATGACAGCTTATACGTATTCGAGTCGGACAAGAGTCTGGTTGAATACGTAGCCGGACATTGCCACATGGCCTGGTTCTGCATATTTTGGGACTAGGACGTGACAGGCTGGGTCGGACGGACCGGTTCAATTTTTTATTTACTTTAATATATATATAATATTGGGTAGGTTGGAGCATTGGCGAGAAACTGCTCTGAAGTGAGATATTGATGCAGTTGAGTTGTAATCTCATTTCTTTATATTCAATTGCCATTTTCAAAAAAACAAAAATAATATATATATATAGATGAACCATGCACATGTGGACCAATAGGAATAGATTCCTACATCCATGTGCACCCATGTGAACTAGTACACTCCATTACTATTGGTCCACATGTGCATTGGCTCATGTAGGAATATGAGTCTATGGCTCTTATCCTTTTTTTTCTATATATATATATATATATATATATATATATATATATTATAGTAAATAAAAAATTTGGGCCGGTCCGGCCCAACTCGAAACTTGTTCGGACCTGCAACGTTGCACACCGGGCCAGGTCAGATTGGACTTACGGGTCGATTTTGCCGACCCAGTCCTGATCTGCGAAGAAGGTGGGCCGAACCGGTACGGATCGTTGACCGAGTCTAGGTCAACCCGGACAGAGTTTGATTGGGCCGAGCCGGTGGCGAATTTCGGACCGGCCCACACTTTTACTCCTTGACAGTGCAACCCACATTGCTGCAGTTGCAGCCAGGAATTGGGAACCCCTACCATGACACTTGCGTGTAGTGTAGCCCTCCACTTGAAGCCCACTGGAGACACACACACCCCAAAACAGTTCAGTCTCCATCTACTTTTACTTTGTGCTTGCACAGCTAGAGGCCACTCCATTCTCACTAATGTCCTAATTCCAATTCCTTTAGCATGCAGCTAGTGGGCCTAATTCTACTGATATGTTTGCGACCGACCGGCCGGGTGTTGAGTAGTGCCGGCCGGCCGGGTGTTGAGTAGATAGCCATGCATGCATGTTTTTCTCGATGCTTCACCAAAGTGCACATACATACGACTTCAACACGACATAGATCCTTGTTTGTTGGAGATCAGGGGTGGACCTACACGAGAGCGAGTGGAGAAAGTTTATTCCTACTGAATTTTTTGTTCTGAGTTAAATATTTGATTCTTTTAAAAAAAAAAAAATTAATTTTATGTTTTGTCTACTCCAAAATTTTTAATTTTTAAATATACTTATTTATATTGAATTTTACTTTTTTTTCATAAGTTTTATTTTTTTAATGATTCGATACATATAGAGAAGTTATGGTGGAGGAATAACAAAATTTTGATATAGCAAACTTTATTTAACAAAATTTTGGATTTTGTTTAAATTTGAGGTTGAACCCCCTGAGCATCTCGAAGCCTATTATGACTTTGGAAAATACTTGTTGCCAGAATGACAAAGTTATATTTAAAAATTCCTCTCCAATGCAATTGTAAGTAAATTGTGAAACTTACGTTACAAAAGCTATAACAGATATTGTGAAGTTGGTTGTCTAATTTTAGATAATGCACTTGACAATGTCTTCATCTCCATCTCATCAATTATGAATAAATGTCATTAATTATGAATAAAACATAGTTAGAAAAAGAAAGAAAATAAGTTTTTAGAAGTTGGAAGAAAATAAGCATATCAAAATTTTCAATATTTTTATATTGGAGAATATCATTTTCACTGCATTGTCATTTGTGGATATAATAGGCTAAATTATAACTTGATACCCTAAACTATTCAAAATGTTTAACTTGATACCCTCAATTTTGATAGGTATTAACTTAATACCCTCAACTATATAATAATTTTCATATTGATACCCAAAATTTTAAAAAAGACAAAACTCTTCCCCCACCCCGTCCTTCTCCCCCCTCCCTCCCCCCAACGCGTGACACCCACCACCCACCCTGCTGTGCCGTCTCGACGCAGCCCACCCCCCTCCTACACCCTCGTCGCGTTGTCCAGTGCCCGCGACCCCCCACCCCCACGACGCTCAATGCCGGCCTACGTCGCCCCCCTCCCCCCGGTATGGCCTCCCGTTACACGCTCCGCTGCCTCGCACGGCCTTCGGCGGCTGCTGCTTGCTACTGCTACCGTCGCCTACTGTTGTCCCCCTCCCCCCTCCAGTCACCAGTGTCGGAGAGGGAGGAGTGGGGTGGCCGGAGAGAGAGAGAGAGAGAGAGAGAGAGAGGGACAATTTGGTCAATTTTTTTTCAGGATATTAAGTTAGCACCTATCAAATTTGAGAGTATCATGTTGAACATTTTGAATAGTTGAGGGTATCAAATTGTAATTTAGTCTATATAATATTGCCATCTAGGAAAAATATTGTCTTGTATCTCATGTTACCTGGGAATTACAATAGATTACAAGACAATAAGGTTGTAGATGCTCTTCTAATTATGTGTCGACGTTTGCATAACCAACGCGCTAAATCGATGTGTCAATTTGATTTACCACATTATTATCACTAGTCACATTAACGTATTGCACGATACAAAAAAGAAAAAGAAAAAAATTATAATATTGTTAAAATATTAGATAAAAATTTAAATTATATTAAAATATTTTAAATATGATTGAATATACTTTAATTAGGAAAAATATTGTCTTGTATCTCATGTTACCTGGGAATTACAATAGATTACAAGACAATAAGGTTGTAGATGCTCTTCTAATTATGTGTCGACGTTTGCATAACCAACGCGCTAAATCGATGTGTCAATTTGATTTACCACATTATTATCACTAGTCACATTAACGTATTGTACGATACAAAAAAGAAAAAGAAAAAAATTATAATATTGTTAAAATATTAGATAAAAATTTAAATTATATTAAAATATTTTAAATATGATTGAATATACTACTTCAACTGCTCAAAAGTGAGTCATTTCCAAAATGTATTATAATAATTTCTAGTGATATTCACACGCCATGCATGTCAAAAAAAAAAAAATCCCCGATACAATTAAATAATTTGATATAAATTAAAATTATATTAAACTAATTTAAATATAATTTTATTTAAAAATTGTTATAATATGTTTTTAGAATTTTGGATAATATTATTTGGTTGGTTTAAATATATTAAAATAGTTTAAATTATATAGGAATTTAAATTAGATATATTTTTTGAAATTTTGTAAGGATAAAGGATATACACACGTGATATTTAAAAGAATTAAAAAATAATAATTAGGTTGAGGATTTACAAACAACTTGGACGGTTCATTTTTGAGCTATTTTATAGCCTCATTATATAAGTAGAAGATAATAGTAGAGATGGAAGTGCTATCACCACGTCACTGTTTTTACCCTTTGCATATTGCGCGTCTCAGCTCGGATCGACCTTTCTGTGTGGTTTGCTGTATCGGAACCCGTTCATGGTTCGTTTGGGTCGAATTGGATGCATGTTTGTTTTTGGGCTATGCTATGATCACAACCAAATGCCTACAACATTCTTACAACCGTTACGTGGCGGCCACATGACGTCCACGTGGCAGTCGTCTATTGGAAGAGGTGGGATCCGGTGGCTGTTCGGATGGTCGTCACGTGACAGAAACGTCATGTGATAGATGTTCATTGGAGGGAGAGGTAGAATCGGATGTGGTCCACATAGTAAAAAAAAAAAAAGAGGATTGTAAGAAGGTTGTAACCATTTGGTAGTAAACTTAGCATTATTGTTTACTTTTTTGTCCCAAACTTTGTACAGCACTTGTTTGCCGGTTCCACCGGGGGTTCATTGACTTCCTGCGTGATGATTATGCGAGCCATAAGATGGAGCAGTGTTGCAGGCCTAGGGCTACCATAGCATATTAGGATATTATAATATCTTTAGTGGGACTATTTATCTGCACCAGAAGGGATGACATATAACACCGTTGGCATAATTCAAATTGGTAAAGATATGCTATTGACCATCATATAGACATAATGTATTGCTAATAGAGAAATGCTAAATGTTTTGGCGCATTTGCATTCTGCAAATGCTTCTGTCCAGGGCCGATTTAGAGGATTGAATTGTCTTAGCCGAAGCTAAATTTAATTGTCCTTTGTCTTTGCGTCCTGCAAATGCTTCTAACGCATTTTCTCGATATGTCTGATATATAGACTGGTGTAAAGGTTTCATGGTATATAAAATGTTATAGTTTGCATAACAGGTTTCAAAACAAATCCGATAATTTAACTATAACGACCGAAAAAGGGGTATACCAGGCATATCCATCAATTTTATCATTAGTAATTTTCATTATAAGCTTGTTCCATGGTTGTTACATGTTAATAGAGATTATTGGACCTATTAACACTTTATAAACGATCGATTCAAAAATATTTCAAAATCGATAAAAATAGCGTTAACAAGCAGACCATAACCAGAAACAGCTCGAATACGAAATGTTAGACCTTGAAGTTTGTTTCCGAATTATGATGGTGCATCGAGAAATAGACACATACACTGAGAATTACTATGGCTATTCCATTGTAGTTGTGCAGTGCAGTGCAGTCAAGAGTGAATTAGAGTAGGATTGCAATGTGTACACATCTGGATGAATAGTGAATGAGCAACATAACATCTCCTGGAAACGAAAGACAAGACTAGTTCCGGATTCAGATCATGGACAACATGCACATCACTACCGAGTGGTATCCTACTAAGGGGAATATGCATGCATATATGCATGGTACCTAATTCATTTGGTTTAAGGGCCATTTGCAAAGTTGGGAAGTAGACATACATGAAAAAAAAAAAAAAGATAAATCGTATCAATGCCGTCGGTGCCGCCAACATTCGAAGAACATTGTGACAACACTCTTCCTCCTCCACCTCCACCACTAGGAGCAGACCTACATGAAGACGGATGGGAACAGTTGTCCCACTGAATTCTTGTTTCCGAGTTAAATATGTATATTAAAAAAAAAATCTTCAATTTTATGTTTGTCTTGTCCAAAATTTGTAGTTTTTTTTCATAATTTTTTTTTCGTCCCTCTTAAATTTTTGGCTGGATAGATATGAAAAAAAATACTTAAAATTGTTATGCATCAAATCTTAATTTAATAATATTAAGCAATTTTTTGCAATCACACGACAAAACATCTATTTTTTTTAATAAAATTTTGATGTAGTAATTTAATTTAACAAAATTTAAAATATTTTGTATAAAGGTAGGTTTGTCCGTTCTAGACTTTAGGTACTCGAACTTTTTTAGCGACAGATTTTAGTGACGAAATTAGACTTTTAATGACGGACGTGCGTCACTAAAATGTGTCACTATAAAAAGTTCGATTATCCAATGTCTCAAACGGACAAACCCAATATCCAAAGTATAATTAGGTCATAAATCTGACAATCTTATATTGAAATATTTCTTTTCTTTTTTTTTATTATTTTTTTTTACTTTTGAGGTTGATTCTGTTCTTTTAAATTCATATGTCCGTCCCTAATGAGCACCACACCACCACCACTCCTTTTCCAATTTCCAGTACTGCAGTATCTTTCCAGGAACATGGGATGCACACTAGAAGAATCTGATGGCTGCTACTTTAATTTATGCCCGGTGACAGTGAGTCTCGGGACAATTTGCTTGATACATACATATCCAGTGTATGGTGTCCAATAACGAGCCACCATGCACCATTTCATTCGATTCCATGTCATATATATATGGATTGTTGCCAAACTGAATATTAATTTGTGCATAATTTGCTGCTTAGCTGAGATGATAAGTGGAACACACTCTCGCAGGGAATCCAATTATACAAGTTGATTGGACATATTGTTCTTCATGTGGCACTTTTAAGATCTGATTTGCCAAAGTGCACTAGCACAAGATGTTAACCCCTTATATGCTTTTGTATTTTGATTCAGGTACAGTTTACATGATCGGTCTATTATGGTACATGTTTTCTTATAAGAAAATTTTATATAGGATATATATTTTTAGTTAAATTAGCTATAGAAAAATAGTTTTACGAAAATTCTAAAGAGAAAAAGAGTCCGCCAAGACAAGTGGCGGACAAATTGTCAAAATTTGAACAAATTCCGTCAGTCCAACTGGCAAAAATTTTGTCAGCTCTTGGGAATAACCGTCGAATACCTCTAACTTGCCTATATATTAGGAAGGGATAAAAGATAGGAGAGTCAAAATAGAGAGCAGAAAAGAGTAGCTGAATGAAAAGAAAAGAAAAGAATAGCACGACCAAAGAATAGCAAGGACAAAAACATCAACAAACAATAAGTTTATGTTTATTTATTTAATTAGATAGTCTACCCAAAAAGATATGGTCAATTGTAGACTCTCTTAATGAAATGTTTCATTCCTTAAAAAAAAAAGATAGTCTATATATATATATATACCCTAACCTTATAACCCTAATCATAACCTAACATTAATCATATATCCCTTACCCTAACTTTAACCCTAATCCTAACTTAAGATCCTAGGAATCTAAAAACCTGCAAACTAATATCAACCTTAACCTTAGAACACTAACTTTAATCTAAATCGTTTTGACGATGGTGATTTTACATATGACTGATCAAAATGACGGACGTATTCAAAATGGATCCACCATTGACGTAATTATCCATTAGCACCATACCCACATGTCTAGTTTAGTATTTTCTGGATAGGTATATTTTTCTAGCAATATATATATATATATATATATATATATATATATATATATATATATATATATATATATATATATATATATATATCAAATGACGTCTAGTCTAGTGGTTAAGACCGATGCATATTACCCAGGAGATTGAGGGTTCAAGCCTCCTGGACGCCATTTAATTTTTTTTTTGGGGGAATTAAGTGGTGAGTTAGTGATGGGTGCAGCGCAGGTGCGGTGCAGGTCCAGGCCTACGGGTCAAGATGTGGTGGGGCTTCTGGCCGAGTTTGTACGCCTTCGGGACAGAAGTCTGTAACACAATTACCTTTTCCAATATATATATATATATATATATATATATATATATATATATATATATATATATATATATATTAAAAAAAGGTGATTTTATTTTCATTTGATCAATTTACATTTCATACATCAATCATGGGTTTCTCTTGGCAACACACTACATCGTGCTCTACATTGTGAATAATCCTAACACAATTGTACTCTAGCCATCGAAGATACGATTTCCTCTCCTTCCAGATATGCCACACCACTGCTGCCAACCTGGTAGCCGCTTCTCGATACCATAATCCTCCCCTCCTTTTCGCAACCTTATTTTCCTGAATCACTGTATCTATATCCTTGCCATCCCTGATCCGCAGCTGCAACTTCACCCCATGTGTCCTCCATATCGGCCATGTTGTCGAACAGTTGAAGAGAAAGTGATGTATGGTAACATTTTATTTTCAGTCCCACACATATAACATCCCAGTATGAGGAGGGATCGGGATCCTCGCAATTTTGCATCTCCAAAGCATCCCCATAATCACAACCGTTGAATCTTTTTTAAGTCATCTAATCTTAACCATTGATTTCAATGGTTCAAATCAACGGTTAAGATTAGATGACTTAAACAAGATCCAATAGCTATGATCATGGAAAAAATTGGGGATACATAAGATTGGGGATCCTGATCCCCCCTCCCTATCCCTCTCTTCATATATATATATATATATATATATATATATATATATATATATATATATATATATATATATATATATGGGTAAACGGGATATGAGCTATAGTGCTTATATTCTTACATGAGTCATGCACATGTGGACTAATAGAAATGAAGTGTAATAGTGCACATGGGTGCACTTGGGATATAGGAGTCTATTTCTATTGGTCCACATGTGCATGGCTCATGTGAGATTTTTTTCCTCTCTCTCTCTCTCTCTCTCTCTCTCTCTCTTTTGGTAGATAAGTAATTAATTTTGCTCTAAATTTTTTCAAAAAATATTTTTAAAAAATATGGATGGACAAGGTTCAAACCAACCTTTGAAAATTATAATTATTGTAATAATATGTTTAAAAATAATCATATTCCTGGTTCTGTGCCACAGACACAAATGTCACCTCCTAAAGTTAGGAGTATGACTACGGCTACAAATGTTGACAATAGAAATTTTTTTTTATGGAATTATTTTACAAAAAATTTGTCACTGATACCGGTTTTAAATCCAAAAGATCAAAAATCAATACCTAAGGCTGCGGAATGTAAGAAATGCAACCGGGTTTACAAATAAAAAAAAATGATGGCACGGACACTTTAAAAAGACACTGCGAAAGTTGTTATGGCAAAGACGCACTGTAGGCTAGACAAACACAGTTAAGTACTGGTGGTCAAGGATCTTCTATAGATAATTTTACTTATTCTGATGCTCGTGACAAAACTGAGTTAACAAGATATATTATTTGTGAGGAACAACCATTTATATTTGGTGAGAGTAATTTCTATTATAATTATGCAAGTAATACTCTTAATCATTGTTTTACTAAAGTTTCTATATTTACTGCTATAGCAGAGGTTCTGAATTTTTTTCAAAAAGATAAGGCTACTTTGAAAGAATATTTTATGCATGTTAGTAATTTAGATTTAACTTATGATATAATGGACTACTAAGCAAAATTATGCTTATATTTGTATCACGGCACATTATATAGATTCAAGATGGATGTTGCAAAAATGCATCGTTTGTCTAATGCCTTTAGAAATTTCACATATCGGCGTTGTAATCGGTGGCACTATAATGCAATTTGTGCGTGAATATGATATTCACAGTAAAATATTTTTGATTTCTTTTGATAATGCTAGTAATAACACTTCTTCTATTAATGTTTTGAAAAAAAAAAATTACGCCTATGTCAGAAGGTAGATTTTTTCATGTTAGATGTGCTTGTCATATTATTAATTTGATTGTATAAGAATGTCTTGAATTCTTTCAACTAAATTTAGAAAATGTTAGATTATGTTACAGAGTTTGAACACTTCTGCAAGTAGACAACAAGCTTTTAAAATTTTATGCACACAATATGGTGTTACTTTTAGGCAATTTGTTAAGGATGCATCACATAGATAAAATTCTACTTATTTAATGTTGAAATCTTCCATGGAGTTTAAAGATTTTATTACACATTATTGTAATGCTAATCCTAGTTTTGATTATCAAGTAAATGAGAATAATTGGTAATTGCTACTACTATTTTTGAATTTTTAGAATTATTTTACATTGCTACAACCATTCTATCTGGAGTTTATTATCCAAATTCTCCTTTAGTTTTAATAGAAATTCTTAACATGTCTCATTTATTTTCTAGATATATAAATGTTCCTGGTTTTGATTATGTGGTTTCCAAAATGGAAGCCAAATTTAAAAAATATTGGGGTAATATATCTCTTCTATATTGTCTGGCTTCGATTTTTGATCCCAAGATTAAATTAGATGGTGTATATATTTTATTAGACGAATTTGAAGAAAATAGGAGAGTTGACGTAGGTAGCTTGAAAGTAAAAATTAAGGATGTTTTAGATAGTTTAATTATTTTATATGAAGAAAGAGTTGCATCCTCCCGACCCGGTACAACCGTTCAAGGTAGTAACTCTTGTTTTGTGTCTAAATTATCATATGCTAAAAGTATACTGTAAAGGAAGAAACAAAGAATTTCTTCCCAACCCACTAAAAAATTGTCATTATATCTAAATTCTTATGAAAAAGATGAAGATGTCTCTTCAACTTATTATTCAATTTTAGAATGGTAGAAGAGACACAAAAAAACTTATCATGTACTTTCTTCTATAGCATGTGATATTCTAATGATGTCGGTGTCCACGGTAGCATCGGAATCTTGTTTTAGTGCATGTTCAAGGATGCTAAGCAAGAAGAGGAGTCGGTTGCAGACAGATATTTTGGAAGCTTGTGTCTGCGTTCATGATTGGACCCGTGCTGCAAAAAAGAACTCAAGACTCAAGAGTTGAAAGTGTCGATATCTTAGAGCTGGACTTTCAATCTCTTACTATGGATGACGCTATTAAAGGAGGGGCCGAGCAATAAACTTCAACGAAAGACGGACGACAATATTTTTTGAAAAGACTTGTACATTTTTTTACAAGTTTTATGCAAATTAAAAACCATTTACAAGTTTATATTTTTTGTATTACTTAATGTTATAATACATTTATAATTTTATTGTCATTAATAAAAAAAATTAGTTTTTTCTTACTTAATGTTCTAAGTTGTTTACATTTAACTTATTTATTTCTATATAAATAACTTCTTTAAATTTCAAGATTTATACATTATTTGTATAAGTTGTTAAAAAAAAAATCGAATTTTTTTTTTAACTTCTAGATATTTAGATTTTAACTTATACTTGAATATTGATATAAAAAAATCAAATAAAGGGATGAACCAAGTTGCTTTTGGCAAACGGATATAAATACATGTCCATTGTGTAGTCTGTCCATAGGAGAAGAATACACAAGCACAGCTCTAGCTTGCTACTTGGCTTCTTCCTCTTTGATCTCCGTACCTTCACCAGAAGCTAGAAGAATGGGGATGAAGCAAGTAGTGGCGGCCAGAGGATCCTCCGGCGCCGACCTCTTCGAGAGGTGCAAGCCCTACATCGCCATGATCTCCCTCCAGTTCGGCTACGCCGGCATGAACATAATCACCAAGGTCTCCCTTAACCACGGCATGAGCCATTACGTGCTCGTCACTTACCGCCACGCCTTCGCCACCCTCTCCATTGCTCCCTTCGCTCTCATACTAGAGAGGTAATTAACGACCTAGCTAGATCATGCAGGATTACCTACGTATAATATATGTTCATGACAAATTTTATTAATTAATTAATTATATCAACAGGAAAGTTCGGCCGAAGATTACATTCTGGCTTTTCGTACAAATATTTGTACTTGGTTTACTCGGGTGAGTGGGTATTATTATCGCACTTCTACTTCTACTTCTTCTTCTTCTTCTTTCTGCGAGTTATCAAGTAGAGGAGAATCAAGATGCATGATGAATCCGTCTCACTGAATAATTATTCTCATCTTGCAGGCCTGTCATAGACCAGAACTTCTACTATGCCGGTCTGAAGTTCACTTCACCGACCTTCTCGTGCGCGATGAGCAACATCTTGCCCGCCATGACCTTCGTCTTGGCGGTACTATTCAGGTAGATAAGCTCGCGGGCTCGTTTCTTGAATTAGTAGTTAAAATGTACCAATTCATGATGTATATATATTGATCAGGATGGAGAAGGTTAACATCAAGAAGGTGATGTACCAGGCAAAGGTGGCCGGGACGGTGGTGACGGTGGCCGGTGCGATGCTGATGACCCTCTACAAAGGGCCGATCGTCGAGATGGCGGGGACCAAGCACGCCCATCCTCACCGAGCCGGTGCGACGGCCGCCTCCACGGAGTCCGCCGACAAGGATTGGTTCAAGGGCTGCATCTTCCTCATCATAGCTACTCTAGCCTGGGCTTCTCTCTTCATCCTCCAGGTATCGTACGTACAAACATACGTACGTACAATGCATTAGCGGAAATCTCGTGACACTATTAAATATTTTTTTGTTTGTTGGCAGACATATACACTGAGGAGCTTCTCTTGTGCTCCCCTCTCCCTCACCACGTTGATCTGCTTCATGGGGACGTTGCAAGCGGTGGTGGTCACCTTCGTGATGGAGCACAGGCCTAACGTCTGGAGCATTGGCTGGGACATGAACCTCCTCGCTGCTGCCTATGCTGTACGTAATCATCTTGATCTCTCTCAATCTATTCTCTAAACTTTCTACGATTGTTAACTTCTTGGTCCGCTAATGGTCAATTAATCTATACCTACATAAGAAAAGAAGTTAGATTTTATCGTTATTTACCTATATTTACTAAGTAAAAATTTATTAAATTTAACATGGATATGTATAAAAAAAATACGACGGGAGACTTAAACCTGTTAGTTTTGTTTGAGCAAAATCTCAACTTCCTTCTTTTCTTTAGTCCCACATTGGATGGGCTAACCCCTCCTTGTATGTATATATTAGTTTCTCTTCAATGCCTTCTTAAAGATGTTGTGTGGAAAATCCCTTGGGCCACACGTGCGATTCGCTGCTGCCGTCCGATTCGGTTCGGTTGGCGTAACGTGTACGGGCCCACACCTGCGGGCGCTGAATGCCGATCCAATTTACTCTTCGGACTGGGATCCAAAAATCTTTTTGCTCCTCTTTATTTTTTGAACCGTTTGACTCATTCAAATTTGAACCCTTGTAACAGCTCTTTTGACAGTCATTCCTCCACGTTTATTTCCTTTTGTTATTTCTTTTTAATGGCTAGTTTTAAGAGTCATTTAATCTCTTGTCGGTTGCCTCTGTCTTTGGTCTGCCTTTATATTGCGGTCACCTCCTCCTTCTTTCTTTACAGAAAATCATCCTACGTGAAACATTTCTTTCATTCCTCTCTCGAACCACATTCTGATCTCTAAATCCTTGCTCTGGGCAGAGCTAAGTTCGGCCTCTCTCTTTGAGTTGTGTGCGACGAAGAGAACCCGGTAGTCATGAGGTTTTACCACTAGGAGCTTCCGAGAAACGTCTGCACATAGACCTCGGATGGACAGTGCTTCGTGCACGACTTTTCTGGAGGCCGGTAACAATTTTGGTTTTTAATTTCCTTATTCTCTAGAAAATTATATATATATATATATATATATATATATATATATATATATATATATATATATTAATATTATAAATATTGATAACAAAACCGCGGTGCCAAATATCCCTCCCTCTCATCCCCCCGTTCGGATCTGGACTGCTGACGTTAGCAGAGACTGACATTTGCAGCAAGAATCCGACCAATAAAGATGGGACACGTGGCACCACAGTCCCCTCTCAAACTTATATATATACAATCCATGCACGTGCATATATGCTAGAGGAATATAATGTGGGCATGTATATATTATGCAGGGGATCGTGACATCAAGTATTGCCTATTATGTACAAGGGCTAGTGATACAAAAGAGAGGCCCCGTCTTCGCTTCGGCCTTCAGTCCTCTCATGATGATCATAGTGGCAATCATGGGCTCCTTCATCCTCGCGGAGAATATCTATTTGGGAGGGTAAGGACTACTTAATATATGCTTGTCAGTTACTCATGTATACACTCTAGCTTTAGTCCCACGTCGGAAAAACTCTAGGAAGGGTGACCATGTAAAGCCGTTGGATTACATTCATATGTTCTTTTATTTTCTCAACAACAAAAAATCAGTATACTTTCATTAATGATATTCACGTACCACATTCATGTTATACAAGTTCTTATAAATTTTAACTCAATACCTTTAACGATTCAAATTTTTTAACTTGATATTATAAACTTTAAAACTAAATAACCTAATATCATTAATTAATGAATATTTTTAACTTAGTATCCTCCATCAGTCAAGGGTTAAGTTTTCAGTCAAAATTTATTGACTAAATTACTCCCCCCCTCCCTCCCCCCCCCCCCCCCCCCCCCACCACATACACTACTCCCGCTGCCCTCCGCACCCGTTGTCGCCTCCCCCTGACGCTGCCGCTGCCGCCACGGTTGTTGTCGGGTAGAGAGTGTGGGGCGGAGGTGGGGGGAGAGAGAATGAATATTCTGGTCATTTAGCATTTTCTGTCACAGGGTATTAAGTTAAACAGCTATCTAATTTTAAAGTTTAAGGTATCCAGTTGAAAAACTTGAATAGTTGAAGGTATCAAGTTGAAATTTAGCCTTATGAGTTCCTATTCGAGTTTCTGTAGGCGAATTGAATAAGAAAAAATTTGAGTTGCACCATATTTTATTTACCCTAATTTAAGGTAACCCCAACTACTTTACCATAATGTAAAACCCCTCCTCCCCTTCCAATTTATTCCAAAATAATTTTTGACCAAAACACCCCTAGCAAATCACTATTATTATCAACCCCCCTCCTCAACCTGGGAAGTGGAAAGGAATATTTCGGTCAAAAATTAACGGTCATCGGAATTGACCATTAGTTTTTTCCGGAATTAAAAAAATGTACATTACGATAAAACAGTAGGATGTATCTTGAATTATGACAAATAAAGTGGAATACAACTCAAAATTTGTCATTGAATAATTAATTAGTAACAAAAACAACCGTATGCTTTCTTGTTGCAGTGTACTGGGGGCAGTCTTGATAGTTGCAGGACTCTACTCAGTGCTGTGGGGAAAATACAAGGAGGAGAAGGAGAGGAAGGAAACGGAGGCCATGGCTCTCCCGGTGAAGAGCTCCAGCATCAACGGAGCAAGCATTGACATGATTGGAGTTGACGAGGTTGAGCTTGAGAAAGCAAAGGCCGGCTCAATGCACCACGCAGCGGTCGTCGAGGTCAGTAGTAGTGTGCCAGTTGCAGCTGAGAAGGCTAGTGAGGATACAAAGGCATAGGGAAAGTAGTAGATTTTAGTTTGAAGAGGAGGAAGGAAATGTGTGGGTGCAGGGGCCTTTTTGTCTTTCACCTCACCCTTTCTTTTTCCTCTTTCTTTTTTCTTCTCCTATTTTTATCCTCCTTGTAATGTGGAATATATGCAAGCTATATATGGAGAGGTTACACTTATTGCCTATATATGGAGAGGTTACACTTATTGCCTCTCTTTTCTGACAAATTTGAACATGTGCGTTCCTATATAGATAGGGAAATGCTTTATGCACCCCGCGCGCGCGCGTGCACACACCATCCCGCTGCGTCCCGCCGCCACCCCCGCACCCCATATTGGATCCGGTTTCCCTCTGCCTCTCATCCTCCTGTTTGTTTCGGCCAATAAACGTGTACCACATCGTGGCAGGAGACGACAGGAGGAGGAGAAAAACGGTTTATAATTGTGTCTTAATTATTTGAACAGGACTGTAAGTAATTATAATCTTTTTTTATGAGAAAATATATTTTTTTTTTTAATAATTTTCCGTCTTCCTCTTGCAATTATTAATTATCGTTATTGTCTCCCATATTTGTTTGTTGTGACATTCGAGAACAAGCGAAAACATGCACACACAAAAATTGTGATTTTACTAGAAGAAGAGGACATACTGGATTTTGATTTATGAAACTATAATATTAAGGATAAACTTTAACTTAATTATTCAAGTTTTTTAACTTGATACTTTGAACTTTAATATAGACAACTTAATATCTCAACTATAATTGTACAACTTATATCATAACAGTGTTAACGAAAATTTCTAAATGACAATTTTTTTTCCTCATTAGTGATCATTTTAAATACCCCCAAGATAGATGGAAGATAATTTGGTCAAAAAATTATTATTTATTTTTATTGTCCTGACTGACAGATGATATTGACCTAAAAATATTTAATAATTGAAGGTAATGATTGATATGATATTAAAGTTTAAAATATTAAATTGAAAAACTTAAATATATGATGATATCTAATTGAAATTAAGCCTAATATTAAGCCTCTCAATTCATCACTCACTCCTTAAAAAAGCTGTTGTGTGAATCTCTATACATAGAGAAGAAAACGAAAGTCCTTAAGTGGGTTTAAAGAAACCGAATCCAATAACTAAAATCATACTTTAAAACATAATAATTAATTAAATGTTCGACATCTAATAAGCAATGAATAGTAAAGTCATTAATGAACTCAAAACTCAATCAATTCAAACCAATGTCACGGATCCAAAAAAAAGGTTCTCCATATGTATTAAAGAATTCATAAATTTTCATACATGGAGATAAAATTAGAGATATTTGTATCAAAAAGGATAATTTTGATGTATTTGCAGTTAGAGAGATGAAATGCCACTATGAGTGGCACCCTATGATAGAGCGCCAACTCCAATGACGTCATATAAAGAAAAATGATTGGAGTGCCATTAGAGTTGGCGCCACCTAGAAAAAAGCAACAGGACACCAACTTCAATGTCACCTTGTTTATATGTATTTGTTTTTTATAAACGATTTTTTTTTTTTTTTTTACCATTGAACTCTAAACGTTCGGATTTCCAAGCTTTACAATTTTAGACTATATATAGGAGGTAGGAGAGCTATTTTATTTTCACAACAAACTCAATTCTTTCTTTCGCCGCCATGAAAAATGAACAAAACAACGGAGAATGAATACGTCGTCTACGACAATTTTATCGTCCAATGAATTTGTCGAAGGTTTGGGAACACTTTAGTTAATTTATAATGAGGAACATGAAGGTCAAAGAAGACATTTGAATGCGACTCATGTTCGATACATGTATTGTAGGAAATGATTGACATGAGTGGCTTCTTATGGCATCAAAAAACTATGTATACATCTAGACAATTGTACGATACATCTATTTTAGACAATTATATTCTTCATTTCTGCTTTAGTTGTAATATCATTTATTTATTTGGAAAAAAAAAAATTACAATACAAGAATGTCTACTATACACAATAAGTACATTTTCTTTTGTTGGTTGACTAGTATAAAAAATTATAACAGAAATTTTATTACAACATCACAGATAACAGTTACAACAACAAAATTTTTTATTATCAACTTGAGAATAAGTAATATAGAACATAATTTTACTCTCTTGGCTGACTAGTACATTTTATTTGTTATGTCCTTGTCCATCACGGTTAACGCAACGAAATTCTCTTGTAGGTAAATCCTTCATCGAAATGCGGTTCTTCTTTGGTCTTCCAACTTTGTGTCTTACATCTGGAACTTCAATTTTTTTCTCTAACCAAAGCACTTTGAAGAGTGTAGGAGAATGAAATTGGTTCCAGATGTGGCTCATACACATTTCTTCATTTATCAGTAAAAAAGAGTGAAGGATAAAAACTATCGATACTTATATTGCAAGACTTACACTCATATCATGCATGTAAACATGATAGCTACATATGATACCACCTTGAACATGAACAATATTTTTTATTTAAACGTACTACATACGTTCTATTTGTTGTACGATCTAACATTTCAAACATAAAACTATCAATACGCAACATTTGTAGGTGATATGTTTATCTACTTATGCGAGCCGTAGTTATTAACATCCTCTCGTTCAATACCCTATTTCTAGATTTTGAACAATTTGGTCTTGAAGTGATATAATCTTAGCTCTAATATCGTTAAGTAATTTGTTATTGGTTTATCACGTAAATGCTTAAACCAATTATTAAAATATTCTACAAGATTAGAAGTATTAATATTTATAATCTAGGACAAGGAGCATAAGTTGTTAGCCAATGTCCAAATTTACGAATTTTATCATTTACTCCAACAAGCCAGTTAAACATGTTCATATTTAAAACTTCAATTCTTTCAAACCAATAGTCAAAATTCTTTTTATTGTATGATCTTGTAAGAGTGTCTAATATTTGTTAAATTTTCTAACTTTGGTTATTTGAGATTTTAAATTTTGTTTAAAATGTTGAATACAAAAAAATATGTGTTGATTCTGGAAAGGTAACACTCAAAGCATTTATCAAGCCCATTTGTTTATTTGATATAAATAAAATTATACTCCTCTCATTAAAATAGTTTTCAAAAGATATTCTAAAACTTTTTAAAAATCATGTCCATAAATCGGTGTTTTACTTTCATCAACATCATAAGCAAAGTGAATATAATTGATAGTTAGGATCATGAGCGCAAGTAATAAATAAGATACCTTGATGTTTAGATGAAGGAAAAGTAGCATCAGTACTAATAAGTAAACGACCCTTTAAAAACTGTCAATGCATTTCTTGAAATAAATAAAAATTCTTTCAAAGTATTGCTTTCAATAGTCTTTAGAAAACATTTGTAACATGAATTTGACTCGATAATTCTAAAAGCATACTCTTAAATACTAGCATATGCATCAACATAACTACTATTTATTTCAGCTAATGGCATCTCTCAGGCTCTCCAAACTTTAGAATAAGTAATATGTATCTGATGTTCTCTACATATATCTATCACAACTTGTGATAGACTGTATGACTAGTTATCCCTAGGATCAATTATCTTGATTCTAATCCACATGACATTCTGTTATAAGTCTACCTAAACAAAAATATCAATTTTTTAATGTATTGATGATAAATGTTCCACCTTTATCAATATGTTTAGCTTATACTCTCCACAAATTGGTTACACAAGTATATATAATTCTCTGCAGAGTCGTCTCTTGCATGTTATCAACTTAGGTCACAAGTACATATAGGTTACAAAGATTTACCATGAAAGCAAATAAATTTGCCTTGGTGAAAACAGTAAAAAGAAAAACCAAAATTTAACATGGATTAATTGTGTTAACAGATTCGGCAATCAGGGTTATAGTGTCATTTTTTTTAACATGGATCAAGCATCATCGCAACAGCATATCAAGAATAACTACGGATGCCTCTTCGCATATCATCAAGATTTTATATATATATATATATATATATATATATATATATATATATATATATATATATATATGAGTCATAGTTCTTATTTTCTTATATGAGTCATACACACATGTGCATAGTTTATGTAGAAAAATGAACACTAGGTCCACCAGTACAGTCTATTTCTATTGGTCCACATGTGCATGACTAATTTTAAAAAATGAGCACTAGATCCACACATGCATCTGAACCGCACCCATTAACAACTCACCACTTAATTCTCCCAAAGAAAAAATAAATGACACTCGGGAGACTCGAACCCGCAATATGCATCGGTCTTAACCACTAGGCTAGACGTCCTAGTGCACATGGATGCACATGGGAGGTAGAAATCCATTTCTATTGGTCCACATGTGCATGGCTCATTTAGAAAAATGAGCACTATAACTCATATCCCGTTTATCATATATATATATATATATATATATATATATATATATATATATATATATATATATATATGTGTGTGTGTGTGTGTGTGTGTGTGTGTGTGTGTGTGTGTGTGCGTGCGTGCGTGCGCGAGCCTAGTGGTTAAGACCGATACATATTATCCAGGAGGTTGCGGGTTCGAGCCAACAAAGCTTCTTCTCTTCAGAGAGGTCATACCAGTCAAGATAATCATCCATAGCCATTAACCAATGGTTGTTGACGAACCCTCCTGGGAAGGGAAAATAAATGGCGAGTTGTTGATGGGTGCAGCACAGATGTGGTTCAAATGCGCAGGTACATGTGCGAACCTACAGACTGAGATGTGTGGAGCCTTCAGGCATCTCTTCCAATATATATATATATATATATATTATAATATATATATATATATATATATATATATATATATATATATATATATATATATATATATTTGAGTAAACGATATATGAGTCATAGTGCTCATATTTCTAGGAATAGACTTTCACATCCCATGTGCACTAGTACACTATATTCCTATTATGTAGTTAAACAATTAGTTAAAATTTATGTATTTTTTTTAATTTTTAATTACGTGAGGACATACGTACATCTTAGACGGCTAGCCATTTAAAACTTTTTATAAACGGTAGAGATATATCATTAACAAATATATTTAAAATATATTTAAATATTTAGACTATTTTACAATAATATTAGAAAAAAAAATATACATGCTACGCACGTGCATTTACTAGTATATATATATATATATATATATATATATATATATATATATATATATATATATATATATATATATGGATAAACGGGATATGAGTCATAGTGTTCATATTCCTATATGAGCCATATACATGTTGATTAATAGAGTGTACTAGTGCACATGGGATATATAAGTCCATTGCTATTGATCTACATATATATAACTCATGTAGAAATATGAACACTATGACTCATATTTCGTTTATCGCATATATTCGTAGCAAGTAGCACTGGCCCATTTGTGCCGAATAAGCCAAATCTCTAGCACTAATCAAGGAAACCCCTCAATTGATTCTTCAGTCGCCATCTCCACCGTTATGCTTAGTATGCTATCAATAATCAACTGGACAAATTTGACATAACAAATGTATCAACGTGACAAGTTGCTGGTGCAAAGTTCATGGGATCAGCTGGAATATCACTAAGTTACTAACTAACTCCGCTTAAAAAACAAAACAAAATAGCGATAGATTTTAATATAAAAATATAGCAAAATAGCGATAAAAAAATTTATTAATAAAAAGCTATTTTATATCGCTAAATTGTAATAGCGACAGAATTACGACGAAAAATTATTGTAACTGCAACAAATGTTGCCGTCAAAATTTTGTCACTGATTCGTTGCTGGAGCAGTGGAATAGCAGTTGAATCGTTCCGTCGCTAAGATAGCGACGAATATATGCAGTAACTACTCCTAA